>CANNZV010000487.1:0-275373 GCA_947561585.1 Caprella mutica | reverse complement strand
GTTTTTAATGCTGCCTTCAATGTTCATTGAACGTTCAGTGATAGATCAATGGTTGCTGTAACGATGGATTTATAGATGCGTAACGCGAATGGTGGGTTGAATAATAGTGATAAAATTGTGGAATGAATGTTCTTAATGATTAAATGTAATGGAATTAACTGTGCAATGAGATAGAACAGAAATTTCTTCACGAAATCTTTGGTTATCCGGAATGAAATCTTTTGCTTGAAAACTAATTGTGCAAAAAGGTAAAAATGCGAGAATTAATAATATGCTTAAGTAAAGAATTTATCCACTATGACATTTTACTTATATACAATTTTAAAATGTATAGCTTTACAAGTTTACATAGTAATGTAAGAGATAATATCATTCCTATTTATTTCTGTACTATAGGAGGAGAAGTAGGAGAGGCAGGGGGGGGGGGGGGGAGGATTTTTATAATGTCTCCAGCTTCTATAACTAATAAGTAATAGCTGATTGTTGTTGTGCATTTAACTCTCAAATGGTGAATTTAATTTCCTAAAATTCAGTGCAGGTATTTATTTGATTGTATCCTTGGCCTGAATCACTAAAATTTCATGAAATTAGTTTTTTTTCCTTTTATATCTAACTCTTCCCAATAAAGAAGAGTTTTATCTATTTCAATAGATAGCTAAGCCTAATTTTTTTCAACAGATTTTATACGAAAATAATTGAACATAGTGTGAATCCATAAATATACTTTATTTCTCTACTAAAGAGGTATAAACATGAAATTTTTGTGCTTGGTGTTACTAACCCACTGCATCGTTCTTTTGATTTGTAGTTAGTTTAGTATTTTTATCATGTTTTAATTTAGATTGATGTATATATTTTAATGTCCCACAAGTTTGTAACTTTTCTGGATTTGAATAAAAAAAAAAAATTAATATTAATAAATTAATTAATATTAATAAATTAATTAATATTAATAAATTATTTAATATTAATAAATTATTCAATAATAATAAATTAATTGATTTATAATATTAATTCATTTATCAATATTGACTGGAAACAGTACCAAAAATACCTAAATTAACTGAAAACTTTGTCTGTTATCACGCTTCACTTATTTACCCTCCAAATATTAAAAGGAGCTGTAAAAATTACTACTACCCGAAGCGGATGGGCGACTCGAGCTATAGTTGCTTGAGCCTCTGGCCTGGATCGGCTTCGGCCGTACGGCTGCAGAAGCTCCATTGAATAGGGGTACATAGGATATATCTCGGATAGCAGTCCAAAACGAGAGCCAATTGGCTTGAAACGCTTGGCTCTTGCCGCTTCAGCCACCGCATTGGAATCCCACCTTATGTCTACTAGTTGACACTGTCTAGGATGTCAATTAGCTGATGTACGCAGGTGTAGGACATCTCTCCGCGCACCCTTAAGGGGACCGCCCCCCGAAGAAATATCGTAATTTTATCTTATTTTTTTATTGTGTAAACAGTTGCTTTATACCCTTCTTATAGTGTGTCCCCCAGGGGAGAGGGGCAGAAAGGGAAAAATGGGCCGAGGGGTAGGGAGTCAATATGTACTCTAAAATCCATCTCTCAGCCAATTATAATTCGTAATAATTAATTATCTCGCTATATCTGGTATATAACCTACAACTATAGCACGCCCACACCAATGAATACAAAGAGAGATTGTTCAGTTATCCCTAAACCTTCGAAGCGGATGAATGCTGCGTGTCAGATCATCAAACTTTGAAAGGAAATTCCTACTAATTCTGAGATCTACAAATCTTGTAATTCAAACCTCATTTTCTGGTTTTTGGTTGAAGCTATAGCATTGCGGTTTTTTGCATTCGATACTCCATAATGATATCTACAATATGATGGTCTTCGATTTTTGATTTTCGAATTTATTGTAGAAAATTTTTTCCCTAAAAAATTTATTTTTCAAAATTTTGGTTTACTTTTTATGAAAAAGTCGAAATTTAGAAAACCCATTCGAAAATCAAAAATCGAAGATCATATTGTAGATATCAGTGGAGAATCGAATGCAAAAAACCGCAATGCTCTAGCTTCAACCAAAAAAAAAAGACTAGGTTTTTGAAAATGGTTCGAAATTCGAATAACTCGTTTTCTATGGGTCTAATCGAAAAAATGTCATTAACAAAAACGATAGATAATTCAATTTTTTTCAAAATTTTTGGGGCGGTCCCCTTAAGGGGCCTTTACACGAGCACTGGTCAGTGCCACTATTCACCACACTGCCCACCAATTAGCTCAGCGCCTTTACACGAGCAGAATGTGCTTTGGTGGGCACTGACACTTTAGTATCGTTGTTAGCATCTAATATGCTATTAAACACTAACGCTGTTAGTGTTTCATCTTTATAATCTTTAGATTTTATTTTCCATAGGCATGGGTGCTCTTCAACTAGGCCAATGAAAGGGGTTGTTGATTGTCTGGCAATCGCTACTGACAGACAGTGGCACTTTGTGGTGAGCGTTCGGTCTCAGAGCGATAGCTTGGTCACCACCAAGTTTTGCCAAAAAGGGTGGGGCAAGTAGCAAAGTGGGCGTGGCATAGAGCAGTGTCACCACAAAGTGGCACTGAGCACTTACCGTGTAAAGGCCCCTTTAGTCCCGATGTTTGGTTTCAGTAAGATGGCATGACCTCCCATACTTCTTTGCCTGCATTGGAATGGTTGAAAACTCGCTTCGGAGGCAAAATTATCTCATACCGTACTGAGTTTCTATAGCCAGCTAGATCACCTGACCTTTCGTCTTTGAACTATTTTCTTTTGGGGATTTCTTAAAAAAAGGTCTTCAAAACCAATCGAAGGTCCATTTCTGCTTGCATTAAAACAACTCATTCAAGAAGTAATCGCATCAGTCAATCAAGAGACTTTGGCGAAAGTAATCAATAATTTTAAGGAGCGGATAGATCTCTTTTTTTTTGAAGGATAGATCTTTGTATTAAACATCAAGGTGGACATTTTGAACATTAGTTAAAACTGAATAAAAATTCAGGATTTGCCTTTTAATATGGCCTTTGTTTCAATTTCCTACGTTGATTTGTGTTTGAGATAAAGATATTTTATTTTCGCCCACTTTTTTGTGTCATATAAGTCTAATTCAATTCTTTCAATAATGTTTGATTTAGATTCTAGAGATTACTTGATAGCATCTCAAACCTCTCAGTATCAGATTAATTCGCTACCTAATAAGACTAGTGTTGTTCTAATACCTCTCCGAAGCAGTACCGAAATTATATAAAAGTTAATTCCTTAAGTAAGATTTAAATAGGTAGGATTTAAAATAACTAGTATGTATTAAGAAGCCGCTGTTCGGGCACACAGGTAGACTAGCTAATTAAGAGACTTAGTCATTTTGAAAAAAACCTTCTGTGAATAAGTGATTTTTTTATATCTTATCACTGTAAGATTTAGTATTTATATTTCAATATTTATTTTGTCTAATAGTAGGTAGTTTCGTATTTCTGTATATCCGAACAGTTGCTTCGGAATTTGAGTAGAAACCTCAAAGCTTGTGTCGAGGGCTAGAAAAACCCTATTTTGTATTGGATTCATTTTTTAGTTCTCGTTTAGGATAGTAGGATGAAATTCCAATTTAAGTAATTGTCACCATTAAATAAATTTATTTGGCCTGCTTGAATATATATTTTTTAGGCATTTCATTAATTTGCAGGCAATCTGTCAAGTATTATTGGAATGTATTATCTGGTCCACTAAGGAGTTTTCACTGAGTACATCCCTCACCGAAACTTTAGTTGCACTCCAGTATCGGAGTGATTCATTAAACAATCATGATTCGTGAGGTGTGCAATACGAAAATCTAGCAGATACAAAGAGCTACATTATGGCTTACTCAGTAAATATAACCTAAATAAAATTACTGATTGACTGCATACACGTATAGTGAGGGTTATACTTAAGATGTCCATGACAAGTGTGATACAGAAATATCATTCAAATAAAAATGACAGTTTTATAATATTAATAATTTTGCGTGATCATATTATCAGTTGATCACGCATGTCATTAAAGGGTTACTGAAACAGACATTAATACTCTAACAGGAAGTGTACAAAAGGTGCAAATCTCTGCAGGTTGATAGAGTGTAAAAACAGACAGGTAGAACCAGTGCTGAGATTCGCTCTAGCACTTCTTCTTTTACCAGCTACCAATATCGCTGAGGGCCGGAATTGCTCGAGACACCGGTTTAAGGCAGCACGAACTGACGATATAAGCGAAAGAGTATCATCAAATGAATGGAAATATAACAAGATATAAATATTCTGCTGAGCTAAACTAGAATCTGTTCAATTACTGTCGATTGTAATATATGTGTACAATTTAATGACCAAAGATAATTCACGTACACAATTTTCCATTTTGAAGATTGCAATTCCTAAATCTCTTCCTTCACTTTAATGCAGTATAAATTGCATAACATTCAACCTGTAAGTTTTCTTCTCAACATGGCAGCAATGCAGTTTGATTTATCTTCCACTCTTTGAGAAGTACATCCACTGGACCTAGGGATGAAATCTGCCCCTGTGACTCTGCCACTCAAATCCTTAGCTCACAGGCTAGACTGAGCTTGTTCAGTTCAGCAACTGGTAGAGTATTGTAGTAATGAACGCGGTATTCGGTATGAAATTAATAGCCAACACTTAGCTCCCACCCCATGCATTTCATGGGAGAGATTAAAAGATGATTCAAAATTTTAGGACAATTGTTACATACTTCTAAAAATAATCAATATATAAAATTAGATAATACATTAATACTGACTATATATTAATGTTTATTGAACAAAAATACTGTTCAGTCTTTTTGAAAAACCTTTTATCTACTTAATAATTTGGTATTAAAATGGCCAATTATGAAACTAATTTAGTCGCTACATTTTTTTTACTAATGAGTATAGTTTGCTTAACATATTTTCATTTTTCTATATTTTTGGTGGTATCGAACCATTATAGATGTGATGCATGTTGATATCATAAATTCCTTTCTACTCTCATTTTTATCTATCCTTTTATTATATCTGAAAATAAATTTTGCGTATTTTTTAATCAGATGGCTGACATCGATCGATACACTGATCAGGGACAAACTGATCGACCAAATCCATACGGCTGTCTCAGCAGTAGACAGACTCGCATTGGACTTGGTGAGCAAGAAGAGAATTGCTAATTCTCTGTCTCATGTCCTTAGCGTGCTGTTCTAGGTGAAAAACCCTGGGAAGAACAAGGAAGAACATTATCATGAAGTTTGTAGGAAATTAAACACTGTATAGTAGCTTGAAACTTTGTTATTCAAAATTGAAATATATAATCAACTAAAGACGCTCATAACATTTAGAAACTTTCACATGAATTAAATATTAAGAGTTAAGACCATCTGGTACTAATTACATAACAAATATGTATGAAATAAAAAACAACCGTTAATTTAAAAAACATGGAAGAATAAACAGAATAACTATTCAGTCAGCAGAAATGCTTTTATGATTCCTCTCAAAAGCTTTGTGGGAGCCGATCGTAATCTTATCGGTAGTTCTTTATTGACTGGCACTACACTAATCCCGCCATTCTTTGTAATTAATGAATGCTTGGTGCCAGCTTCATCCATTTTTCTAATTATGATTTTGATCTCTTCTTTGAGCAGAGATTCGTCAACTAAAGAAAATTTAACTTTTTTAGAACAAAGCTCTATAAGTGTTTCTTCAAGGTCAGCAGTTCCGTTGGGATCTTCATAGACACTAGTCTTCCTCTTTGAAGTCTCTTGTAAAGATGATGAGGGACCACATATAATACTGATATCTGGATCGAATATTTGGGAAATTGCTTTAGTTGGCATTGAAATTGTCAACCCAGATGTTGACGCAGTGCAATCCGAATTAGTTTTGCTTAAAATGTGGGATATTGAATTGTTGATCGAACTGTAATCATAGTAACTATCTGCTGTGTACCTTGAATGATTCATGGATTTTGAGAGATGATTCAGATGCTCTTCCGAGAAGTTTTTCTCTCTGCTATTGGAAACTATGGACCCTCTTATTGTTCGGGAGGAAATTGGTTTTCCCGAGAGTGTTTGGAATTTTTGTAATATCTTATACGCTGCGGACAATCCAAGTGACTGATCTACTCTTGAGTTAAACTTACAATTAGCAGGGAAGACAACTTTACAATTTTCATCCATGTTAATTTACCTCTCAAATGGGTGATGAACCCAAGTAATACAAAATACTCTTGTTCCTGGTACACAACTGGAGCAGCTTCTCCTGTATATGTGTTCTGTTCGCACACGTTAATTGTGAAATATTTAATTCCATCAATTATAGACATTGTGACACCTTTCACCTCATCTAAAGTCATTCTGGTCATTTTGTTCAAATGGAACCATTTATATCAAATGAAACTACATTACAGTTTCATCTAAAAAATCCATAATGTTTGAGTAATTTCAATGAAAACACGAGTATTTTAAAAGTTCTCAATACTTCAATAAAACATAGGAAATAAATAACTTTAACCCTTATATCTCAAAAAGTATTAGTTTCTACAAAATTAGGTTATGATCTTCGGATTCTATGGACAAAAATACACTTTTCTAAAGATTTTTAAATAAAATTTGGTTGGGGTCGTCACATGGGAAAGATCCCTATCAAATATCAATTATTGTGAAAGAAGATACTTACAATTGACTCGTAATCCATTTTGAAAATATTCGTTTTTAGAATTGGCGAAATGAGATTGTTCTGAAAAAAATACAGTTTATTTTTAGAATCTAGACATCTAGGGAGCATTGCTAGTCTAGAGCTTTACAGCTTTAGCTAAAGAAAATATGAATTAAAACTAAAATAAATATGTACAAGAGTGAGATTGGACCATATTAAAATTCTTGGGCTTTACTCTAGCCCCAGCACAGAGAAATACAGAATATAACCAGGATATTCATAGATGACGCAGAATAGGTAATGATCCATAACATTTCCAGGGTAGTTTAGCCCCAGCACAACAATACAAAAATATATTATTATGAATTGAAGAATTCAATTAGTCTACTGTGGTACAGATTCATAATTCTATTATAAATTTAGTTTGATTTAAAACCGCTTCGGAACAAAAGACAGTATTAGAAGAGGTCAGAATGGAAAGCGGTTTCATGAACAAAGTCAACTACTACCATCGCTGACGAAGCTCGAAGATGAAGTAAAGCTTCTCCGTGAAGCTTCACCAAGGAATGTGACGAAAAGAGACAACAACCGGTGGCTATACACACGGACGGAAGAGGAAAATGAAGAGATTATAGTAAATGAAGCCAACGATCAACCTAACACAAAATCTAAGACCTTTTAGTTGTAGAGCATAACCCTAGCGATACCCGCTAAAACTGCAAGTAGCGTTAAAAATGAAACCGTAAAAATGAAAACAAAATAAATAATCGAAATTACAAATTCTTTTCGGTCTGACAAATAACCCAAATTAAGAAAAATGAACCAAAATGAATGTTATACAATTCATAATGTAGTTTGTTGTATCCGCTAGTTTGTTGCACTGCACACTTCATGATTGATTAATGACCTGGCAAGGGGGTTCGGGGGCGGGTCGGACAGGTAAATTGCAGCCATTTAATTTTTAATTGCGGAGCACTAAGACAGTCTAAGCCGAAATTACATTAAAATGTTGCATTCCAAAAGAAGCGCTGTGCATGTTATAATTTATTATTTTAAGTTTTTAACTAGTGGAAGCTTTGATATTTAGTACCCAGTGTTTCAGTGCTTAGAGGCCTAAGTTAGTAAGTGTGCGCAATTTACCTGCTTTACCCTATTTGAGGTTATATCAAAGATAGTGAAGTAACCTTATCTAACATATTGCTTAGAAATAGTTTCATTTGGGTTCATTTTGATCCCGGGTAACTATTATTTACAGATGAAACTGATGCTTACTAGACCCAAAATTTGGGTTCATTTGTCTTAATTTGAAGCATTCTTAGGACTCTTGTCTTCCATTTAACACAGACAGCTTATTAAATCGAAAACACTAGAAAATAACCTATAGATTCAAATGTCAAAATTGCTATGAATTCATATAATAGTATTATTCTTACCTTGGACAGAAGATTTCTTATACAAATATTGGAACAAACACTTAAGAAAGAATTAATTTCACAATTAGGCAAGTTAATCACTGATCTGTTTACTATCCTTTGTCTATGAAGTTCTTGTTGATACTGAAATATTAATGTGGTAGGTGATTAAAGATGAATACGAAACAAATGGGGGAGAGGGGGAAATTACAGAAGGGGGACAGGGGATAAGCTCCACCTCCGGACAATTTGACTCTAACTATGCTTACTCATCATATGCTCTAGCCCAAGCGATTTTTTATTTTGCGAAAAACTCACATTAAATATCAATTTATAAGTAATATAAGTTGCTCAATCGATCCACATGTACCCAATGAAGGAACCCACCAGGAGAAAAGAAGTCAAATTTTTGATTTTCCAAAATCTTTTCTCAATATTACAGAGGCTTAGCCCGAGCACAGACAATCGGACTTGCTATCCTGAGGGGGTGTATGTAGGGGGATGACGCTTTGGGAAGTATTGCCATAGGTGTATTTTGAAACTAACAGATCTGTCTAATACTATTTAGCATATTTTCAAAATGCTATTTTTATTAATATCAGCTGGATTTCTATTCATAAGTGATAAAACAGCATTATCATTGTGTGAGGTATCATTGGTTGATTACGAAATAGAAGACTGTATGTTTGAACCTTTTCGTCATATTCCTTAGTAAGTGACTGTATTCAGGAAGAAGCTTCTCTGTATAAATATAATGAACTGTTGCTTTCTTTACAAAGCCACTTTCCTCCACGACTACTTCTTTAAAGTCCCTTATAGCATTTCTTCTTCAATGTGTATAATCGTAGTGTTCCACACTCTAAACTTCAATAACTGCTTGATGCAGGTTTGATTTGAATTAAAATAATCTCAAGACTTTAGAATTTTCTTTATCATATATGTGTACTTACCTATGCAATATATTAATATTATTGGTGATGACTATCTCGATTTACTCCAGTATTACTTTAGATCAGCTTTTACAATTTTGCCAGATTCATAAAATATTTCTTTTTTTTTTTGATCCCGGGTAACTATTATTTATAGATGAAACTGATGCTTACTAAACCCTTCCTATAAACCAAATTACTTAAAATAAAAATTAAAGTTTCATCAGATACTACCTCTAGCTTTTATTGGTGCCAATAAATTTAATTAATATTATTAATACTGATCAAGGATTTAGTATTAGGACAAAAAATTGAAAATTATTAACGGAAACTGTGATGTTAAATTTATGAATAGCATATGCTCATAAATGACAGATTTAATAACCGAACTTCATACATAGCTATTGAACAGTCTATTCGGTGCATAGCTAGAGTGAGGTCAGAAATTCAGTATATCTCAAGCACTTACTTCCCAAGTAAGCAAATGGTGCCTTTACCTTGAGCAACTATAGAGAGGATTTTAATTATAAAAATCATCTGCTAAAAGCAGAATTTAAAGTGAAGCGATGCGTGTATGGGCGAGAAGTAGCGCCAACCACGGGAACGGAGCATCTTCAGGGATATATAGAATTTTTCCGTTCCGTGAGGTTGAACCACAGTCGGAAAATATTCAACACTGCATTTTGGGAACCTGCTAAGGGAAATTCTCTTCAGAATTTCCGATACTGCACCAAAGGTATGAATAGTGATTGATAGATGTTAAAACTTTCTATTTAATTTTTTTAGATGCATATACTTATTCTGTATCTGAGATTGTTCGACAACTATGAATAGTTTTAATTTCATATAGACTTTAAAGATCCTTTCTGCTTAATTGCGGCACCACTGAAATAAATACAGGAATAAACTGCAAAAAAAGAATTTGAATTATAGATAGGAGTGCATGATGGTAAAATGTATGTTTAATTAGGGTACATTAGGTAAATTAATAATCAAATATTTAAATCTGAATTTTTATCTATAAAAATTTGCAATGCATTTTAATAATTCATAATTGTAGCGTTGACGCCAAATGAATTCACAATATCCAACGATAGATATTAATAGATTATAGTGCCACATTCCTTTGTTACTTTTTCTTAGAATGCTAAAGGTGCTCCAATCATAGGATCGAAAACATTTTTGAATGGTTTATTGTTGAATGTTTAAAATTATAGGTATAATTCTATATTGTTTTGAGGTGGTTAATGCGATATCACTCCTTAATTTTTTCAGTGGCACCGTATAAACATAATAATGGTTTCATAACTTTATATTTAGGTGAAGAACTCAACAAGAAGTATTTTTTTTAATTTCCCACGCTTTCAGAATCCTTCGTGGTTTTCGTCTTCATGGGTAACATTTATTAAAATACAAGTGACTTATAATTTACGTACTCGTAATCATGATACCTATCCTAACTTCTATTTTATATTTATTTTATACATTTCAATTTTTTCAAGGTACTTCGTATGCTCTATTTAAATTGTTATCCTATCCATGCGTATGATTGGGAAATTTAAAAAGACTAATTCTTGTTAAGTTCATCTCCCTAAATATAATGCAGCAACCACGGAGTCCTCTATTTTCTTTAATCAAACAAAAAGGTTTCATAACTTCATACTGAAAGAAAAGAAATTGTTCCAGATTCAAATTATAGTCCTTGAAATCACGCTCAATTTACTCTCTTTCAGTGTTTAGAATTATCTATTATATATAAACAACAAGACACATAGGATCAATGGGACACACATAAGAATAAGTAATGCATACGAATAGAGAACACACATGGAAAAGAGGACACAAATAGATATTATAGTAATAACAATAAAAATATATATATAATAAAATATAATAATAATAAGGTACAGAAAAATGAACAAAAAGAAGTAGACATATAGTTTTAGAGGTTGACCGTTTTTTATCGCTCCTCTATAGCTTGTTACAAATATAAAGAAAGTAGAATTTTTTCTAGAGAATGAATGTAGTCAACAGTAACTATAGGTAGTATCAAATTTTGGTTTCATATTTCAATTTTTAATAGATTAATTAATAATAATAAACAAAAAGATAGATAGCTGAAATAGAAGCTTTCTATTCGAAAGCTTGAAACCTGATAAAACCTTCAACGTTGAGTTTAAATAACCTCATAATAATATGGATTTCCCGTTGAGTTTGAATCTTTTCCATGAAAGAAAAGAGCTATCATATTTTATTATTTCTAGTTTTTTGATATAAATGACATTGAATTTTACAGATGGTGATTATACAACCATTGGAGACTTTAAAGTTTAAATAGGAGGGCAGTCTAATGACATAGGACAAAAAAGTCCCAGATTATCTTCTTTAATAATTAGAGGTTTAATGGATCCAAACTGCGCTCTTCAGGTCAAGTCATCGAGGGAGTATGCGGTAAAGTCATCCTATTATGACAGAATGAATAACTTCGTCAATACTTTATCTCCAGGAGAAAAAACTTCAGTTTAACCAGTGGAAGAGCAAGCTTTTATTCGAATGGCAATTCAAAGTCATGGAAAAATCAATGAATCAGGATGAAAGAAAAATTCACTGGGTAACTGATTCCTCTGGCAATAGAGGCAAAACCTTCCTCTGTTCATATCTGAGCATCCTGTACCGTTTCCAATATTTGGACGGTATGATAAATTGCAGAGACTTGGCTTGTCTCTTGGAAAAGTCATCGAAAGGAGTGGTATTTGATGTTTCAAGATCCTCCAATGCCAGTTTTGATTATGGAGCTCTAGAATCGCTAAAATACGGCATACTTATTTCTGGAAAATACAGAGGACATTCCAAGAGATTTGCAGCCACAATGAAAATTGCGGTGTTTTCTAATAGTTTTCCCGTGGTTGCAAATTTATCTAGAGATAGAGGGGAGATCAAGAATTTGGACAATGTACCAGTCAATGGCAATGACCCTATAGTGTGCCCTAAACATAGGTATCCATTTGAATCACTTCCTGCTAAAACTGAACTGAACGAAGACTTTGATCTGCGAGTTTTTCTGGAAGCTAGAGTGGAGGGTGATGGACAATCATCGTTAGATGCATTTGCATCTCAGTAGTCCACTTCATCCACTTAAAACTTTCTTTTACAAAGTCCTCTGCTTCCACAAATTCAGTCTCTGTAACAATCCTCCTGTCCAAACTGAGACTTCTGGTTTGGATGATGCAAATGGTAAATTTAGTTATTAAATTGCTTGCGTAACATAATAATTAGAATTATATTTAAAAAAATGTCTTTACAATTTTTTTCTATATTTTATTTTATCAGAAAATGGAATTCCTCAGAACTTGATTGAAGATGCTGGTGTCTCTGAAGTTATACCCATCGTGGGAAGACCTGAATTTCCTAAAGTAGCAGAAAAACAAAGCTGTAAAGTAATGGCAGGTATGCTTCTCCCTCTTTTGAATTGTTTTTCGTGAATTATCTGGGCATGGAATATCTTATGTTATCTCTTTATTTCTTTAGAATTTAAATCGTCTCTTATCAAAATTGTTAATTTTAACTTAGTTCATGATATATTGAATCATTTTTTCATTACAGGCTGTTCATCGTCTCATGGAACTTCTAATAAGAAGCTCTTGAATATAGATTCAAAAGGTAATCTTCTCGATTTTTCTCTAATACCTGATTTGTAACCTAAAAAATTCTTTTTTTTTTAATTAGTTTCCTTAACCAGGTAAGACCTCTATTCTTGATTCATGGCTGTGCATGGGAAGAAAGAATGATCGTGGAAAACTACAAAAGATTAATTCTTCACAAGAAAGCGTATGGCAAAGTTTATCTGACTTTCCTAAAGAAAATGAAATAAAAGGAAATCTGTCACCGATCTAAATTCGATGAAAAAGATAAGTAAGTGCATATCCCTTTTATTGCATTCTTACATAGGTTAGCAATAATTTAATTCCTATCGTTTATTTTAATCTTATCAGGAAATGGAACTCCTCTGGACTTACTAGAAGATGCAGATGAGGAAAGTGGCCTATGCAGATACACAGATGAAGACCTACTGTGTCATCAATCGCCACGAGAAATGTGATGCCTCCATTTAAACTGTAGTGAGAGACTACAGAACACTAAATATAGGTTACCATTAACCTAATAATCCTGGAGATGAAGGAAGATAATATCTCTGTTAACCATTATCAAATTATCGTTTAATTGTTAAATTAACTGTATCTAATTATTATTTGTTATCGTTATTATTGTATTATTTACCTCTGCCTCGCTGAACAAACATCCTGGGTACTCTCAACTTTGTCATTATGGTACATATAAATAGTTAATAAAAGTACCTGATCAAAGTAATATTGTTATTAACAAGAGTGACATAGGACCATATTTGAACCTGTGCTGTAGTCTAGCCCCAGCACAGAGAAGACAAAATTTACTCAGGATAATGTAGTAACGAAGCAGTATAGGACCTGTTTTAAAACAATTTAAAGTAGTTGAACCTTAGCA
This sequence comes from Caprella mutica, assembly GCA_947561585.1. Classification (NCBI taxonomy): domain Eukaryota; kingdom Metazoa; phylum Arthropoda; class Malacostraca; order Amphipoda; family Caprellidae; genus Caprella; species Caprella mutica. The sequence goes on along the minus strand of CANNZV010000487.1, from coordinate 261,829 downwards.
CAAGTTTCAAGTTCCTCGGATTGCCAATATAGTACCGAGATGAAACAGGATATGGTCTTTTACAGCTATTTTGGTTAATTCTAATCGAGACATATCCTGGTAATTCCCATGCACTATTCTCGCACATTTAAGGACCAACTTTTGAAAATCTTTTTTAATATAAAGATATTGAAAATACCCTCGTTCATTCACCTACGCTATGCTATACTTCTTGTCATTAAATGTACATACCCTGCTGATGTTTTCTCAAAATACTCTGGTGATATCTTGCTTGTATTTATTCAGCTATCCTGGTGCTACATTTAAATATGTGTATCCTGCTTATTTCTTTAGTTTACAATTCTAGCGAATATATCTGGACATAACCTGCTTATTTCTTTTACTAACTATCCTAGCGAATATATCTGGACATACCCTGCTTATTTCTTTTACTAACTATCCTAGCGAATATATCTGGACATACCCTGCTTATTTCTTTTACTAACTATCTTGGTTAATATATCCAAACATATCCTGCTTATTTCTCTTTTTCTCAGCATATCCTGCTAGATATCTCTGGACATATCCTGATTTAATTTATTCAACTATCCTGCTGAACTGTTTCAGACATACCCTGGTTGTAATTTTTTACACTATACTAGTGAATATAAGCAGACATATCCTTGTAATTAGTTTTGATAATCTACTTATCCAGAAACAAATCATTATCATTTTTCTATTATTAACCCTCCTGTATACCATACAATTGCTTTAATAAGGCAAGATATTATCCGAACGTATTTCAGATGATGAACGACTGCTATCAGACTTGGTCGAATTCTGGACATTGGCAAAAATAGTCAGTCTATATAGCGAATGGCGTTAACTTGGAAAGTTTTACATTATTCCAATCAGGGTGGATTTAAAAAAAACACCTGGTTTAAACCATGGTTTTTTGAGCAATAAAAACCATTGGTTTATTTGGTTTTTATTATATTTTTTCATATCTTTTGCTGTTTTAAACCAAACAAAGATACATATTTATTGATTGTACATAGGTACTGTGTTGAAGTTAGTTTTATTTGCTCAGCACTGAATAGGTAGATATGTGATGATTAAATTCTAGTGATTTTTCTTTAGTCTGTCTGGCGTTACTCTAATTAGTAGTAGTCAACCAATCATAGCATAAGCACACATGCCAATTCTTCAGTAAACTACTTGTGTTTGTGTCTTCTTCTTTCCTACAATAGTTTGTCTTTTTCTTTCCTACAATAGTTTGTGTCTTTTTCTTTCCTACAATACGGGTTAGCATTGTGAATTTCATTCTACTAAACCACCATAAATTATTTAACTTTTATCACTCTATAAATAGTTTATTAACTTCATTTTAGGTATTTGTATAGCCTCAACTCTCTGTAATAGTTAAGCATCTATCGCGTTCACGTAATTTTCTTTTCAAATAGTTCCTAGATAATTTGTACCATCATGTGGTTAAACTCAGCCAATATTTCTCTGAAGTTTTGTAATTGTCTTTAAGTTTAATATATATATAATAATTGCCTTGTGTTATCTAAATATTAAACTCTTTTGTATAACTTTAATATCTTTTGTACCTTTGTCTCAAACTGAATAATTATTTCAGGTCTATGTTCTACCTACCTTCTAAGCTTCTTGGTTGCATCTCCTTGTTTTTGTTATGGGTCCACTACAATAAATCACTAATTCCTTGGTTTCAAACTTTCAATAAACCATAACTATTAAACCCTCCCAGATTTTTTTATTAGTTATACCTACTTTATTATAAGTCATGTTTTTAATTCTTTATTCATGCGAGTGTCACAGGATTTTACACTATATTGTCTGTATACAGGGTGTCCCAAAAAAACCGATACCCAAGTTTCAGAGGCTGTAATTCAAAAAATAGTAGACTTACAAAAAATTGAAAATTCACATTTTGTTTCTCAACATTTTTCCCATCTCTGCACAAAATTTCAGCTGAATTTATCAAATAGTTTTCGATAACCAGTATTTTTAGTGACCGATACTGAAAACCTGTTTGCGCACTTTTGTTTGCAGCAGGAGCAAACAAAAGTGTTCTGCTCACAAGAGCACCGTACTGAATCCACCAGGTTCAATTGATTCTCTTTTCTTGTGTTTCTAAAAGTCTGGCAACGATCCTATAAATTTATTAGAACAAGGTATCCAACTTCATCTAAAATAATTTTGGTGAAAGTAAGGACCGATGGTCCGTCCATTGCCACCAAATTCCATCCACACCGAATGACCATTTCTTTTTCGAAATTCCTACGTCAAAGTTGAGATTAGGAGTTTGATTCATTGGAGCATATGTGCGAACAGTTTGATTATTTAATTTGACATTCAAATGAAAAGCGTCTTACCTCAATGTGAACCACAATATCATCCAAAAATTGAATATTTCTTTTCAAAACCATCGAGCAAAATTCATCTGCCGAGGAAGATCGGAATCGAGGAGTTTGTTCCTCTCGTGCATCTTGTAAATTAAGATGCCAATTAAAATCGAAAGTTACAATTCTGTTGAATGTAGATTTATTAAAGTCTAATTCACTTTTTCTTGCAGAAATATTTTACTGAAAGTGCGCTAAGTTTTACTGTAAGTGCGCAAAAAAGTTTTTAGAATTTGTCACTAAAAATTATGCTTAAAAAAAAAGAAGGACACACTGAAGGAAAAATTTAATAGGAGGAGCAATTCGATTGTTTGGTATATTTCAGCGACATTTTAGTTTTGCAAATGGTTTTTATGATTTTCATTAATGTTTTTTCAATAAACCATTTTGACCAATAAACCAATGGTGAAAAGTTATTAAAAACATGGTTTAAATATCATAAAATTCGAAGTTTAATTAACAAAAGTGCGCAAACAGGTTTTCAGTATCGGTCACTAAAAATACTGCTTATAGAAAACCGTTTCAAGAATTCAGCCAAAAATTTTATTTAGAGATGGGTAAAATGTTGAGAAACAGAATGTGATTTTCTAATTTTTTGTAAGTCTAATAGTTTTTGAATTACAGCCTTTGAAACTTGGGTATCGTTTTTTTTGGGACACCCTGTATACGGATCAGTGTAAATTCATCGCGGTAAATTCATCGCAAAGTAAATTCATCACATGGTAAATTCATCGCGTGGTAAATTCATCGCATAGTAATTTCATCGCATAGTAAATCATCGATGACATATAAAAGGAAGGTGGATAATACAAATAATAGAGAGGTAAATAAAAGATGATTTTTTTTATAAAGACATTGAAACGTTACAAACAATATGGTGCACCGACAATTGGGTCAAGGACAATTGAGCCCCAGGAAAATTGGTCGCCAGGACAATTGGGCCCACGACAATTGGGCTCCAAAACAATTGAACCCAGAAAAATTGGGCAGAAGACACAATAAAGAAGTGTTAATTTGTTATTATTAGGGTAGTGACAATATTATCTTTGAAATATGTTTTATATTCTCTAAATATATGTTTGTAACTTTTTAATTCGTTTGATATACATGGTAAGGTGTATATTAGCAAACCCGTTAAATCACATTTGTATACAAATCTCATGTTGAAGAGGACCGTATTTCGGATGAATGCTCGATTCGCACTTGTTATGTTTATTGAAGTACCCCTACCTTAATTGAGGAAAATATAACTTCCATAATTGTATTTCTTTCTACTTAATTGGGCCTGTGTAGGTGAGAGGCTATAAAAAATTACTTTGTTCGAATCTAGAAAGTAGAACATAACCTTAAACTATCTGGTTTGATGGATCTTTCAGATTTATATTGATTACAGTGTTTTGTGTGCAGAAAAAAACTTTACTTTTTGTTTTATATTCTTTTGAACATGGTGTTTATACTTTAAAATCTATGAAACTTTGAAATCTATGAAACTTTGAAATCTATGAAACTTTGAAATCTATGAAACTTTGAAATCTATGAAACTTTGAAATCTATGAAACTTTGAAATCTATGAAACTTTGAAATCTATGAAACTTTGAAATCTATGAAACTTTGAAATCTATGAAACTTTGAAATCTATGAAACTTTATAATGTGTTAAATTTGTTAAATCTTTAAAATCTATTATTTGCAATTACATCGTTAATCTGATATCTAACTTGTTATGTATAATTTCAATTACTTTTACGACCCTAATTTTTCATTGGAAAGAAAACTAAGATTTAGTGTAAAGGTGAAAGTTTTGGGAATTTAGTATTTCCAAACTAATTAATTTAAGATTTTCAAACTAATTAACAAATTGATAGGATAAAAGAATAGTGGTTAAATGCGTTTTCAATTCTTTGATGTGGGCTAAAGTTCTATTTTAACTAGATTGGTAGTTATAATTATTTTTGTACCTCGTTGCAGAGTTTCGTGAATTTTATGAGCAGAACTAAGTATTTGCCGTACCTCTTGTGAATTGAGTTTCGTAAATCTCTTGTACAAAGTTGTCCTGTATTTAGTTGATAGAGTCTTGTAAATCTCATGAACTAATTTATCTACTTCTGTGAATTGATGATTTATGATTAATTAGAGCCAGACATTTTTGTGCTCTAAACTTTTGCTATCGGTGAAGTTTGTTCCCGTGCAATTTCCCGGAGTATCGATTAAATACCCTTTGATATTTTTGCCTTCATATAGAAGGTAAGATCAACATTGTTTTTAAGGAGTTTATATTTTTTGTGATAAATTTACATTTGATAGATTCTTATTTTTGTAAACGTACTATGATTAGTTTTATTTATGTTGTTGGAATTTTTTCTCTATATACAGGCTTCAAATCTTGGGCTGGGTCACAGAATCGTCAGTCTTGATCGGTGCTAATGAAAGTCTCTCCTGAATCTTATACAATTCCACCGACAATTTTGATAACCATTTGGCATCCTGTCCTGGGAGGAGCCTGCACGTGGTGGCAGGGCGAGACTGGACCTGTGCCAGTCTTCGAAAGACCTCCCAACTCCTTGTCCTCTTCGGGGGACGCGACCAGGGTGTCGCCTTGGGCCAAGCCCACCTACACGCACTACACTGGCACCAGAGCGTTTTTTCCCTAGTGGGGGGATATGAGCCGGCATATCTCCCCCTACTCACCCTCTTACTCTCCGGTGACATAGAAACTAACCCTGGCCCCTACATGTGTCCCTCTTGTGGCCGACCATGGACCCGTCGTACTGGAGGGGTCCATTGTGTCGGCTGCAATAGTTGGACACATTACAATATACGCCTCCTACCTGTGCAAACAGGCTGCTGGAAACTCTTAGGATTAAGTTTAGTTTTAAGGTAACTTTAAGCTTTCTTATTCTTAAGACGGAAGGTGGGTAGCTGACAACTACTGTGGAGCGCCTCGGCAGGTGGCGGATAGCCGAACGGCCTGCAGATATGTAGGTTAGCTGCGAATATATTGAATAAGCAGCGGCGGACCGTACTGTCCGGTAATGATAACAGTCGTGAGTCCACGGGGATACGTTATCCGGCATAGCGGCCGTTAAGCGTGAGGCCCTGGCTGTAATGGCTGGGTGTCCTAAGAGAAGGAAAACTCTGACAAAAACCGCCTGCTGCCTTGTAGGTCCCACCTATTGTTGGAAAGGCTAGAAGGAAAACTCTGACATAAAACCAGCAAGGAAGGTAACCTTGTCAAAAATCCCCTCCGATAAAGGATTTATCACTATGGATAACACAACAAAGGCCACGGCCCCCAGTCCCGGGCAGCCCCTCCAGTCGTCGCTGAGTGGGGGGCAAGGGGGTGCGAAGAATCTCCCGGTCAGACCAAGCGACATGGCAACAAACGACTCTCCACCTGATTATGGATCTGATTTCTCACTACAACCATGCGGCTCGGGTGAGCCTCAATCTCCTAGACCAAAGCTGACAACACAAAAACCCAGTGCTATCCCTCAGAGAGTGAGGGAAGATCATTCAAAGGGACGTGGGAGCCCTCCAATTCCCTCAACCTCTAAATCCCACCAGTCAAAACCCGACAGTGAGGGTATCAAACAAGATACAAATCGCAGATTGCATATTAATGAAATGCATCCCCGTGAAAGATTACATACTAACGAAAAGAATACGAATAATCAACCTAGAAGAGATACTAAAAAACTGCGACCGCATGAAAGAACCAAATTTATGACAACGAACTATGATGAAATATTTAACCCAAAGAATTTTATTAAATTCTACATTATCCAAGCAAGCGTAGAAGAACAGAATTTAAGTAATATAAACGTTATTAAGGCTAATAGGGAACTACTAAAATGCCTGGGTGGATCTAAACCAAAGAAAGTAGATGAACTCCGTAATGGTAGTCTACTAATTGAAGTTGCCAACGAAAAGCAAAGCGAACTGCTTCAAAATCTTAAACAATTAGATGGTACCCCTATAACTGTAAAAGAACATTCTTACTTAAACCAAGTGAAAGGCACGATTTACTACCGAAATAGGTGTAATTACTCTGAAAGAGAAATCTTAGAAGAATTAAACCAATACAAAGTGACAAACGTATATAGAACAAACAAGAAAATAGGCAATGAAACCATTCCAAACAATATCTACATCTTAACTTTCAATTGCAATATACTACCTGAAGAAATAAGTATAGGATGGAATAAATGTCGCGTTAGGCAATTTGTTCCAAGACCACGTAGATGTTTTAAGTGCCAGGGTTTTCAGCACAGTAGTAAAAATTGCAGAAAAGAGGTTGGTTCTTGTGTCAACTGTGGAAAGGATGAACACGGTATATCATGCGACAGACCACCCTCCTGTAAAAACTGTAACGAACCCCATCAAGCATCCTCAAAAGACTGCTTCTACTACAAGCTTTCAGAGGAAATTATCTTGCTACAAACAAAGGAAAAGATGAGTTACCGTGATGCACGACAAAAAGCTCTACAATACTTGACAAAACCAGAAGCCCAATACAGCAGAGTCACAAGCAAAAACTCGACAGAATCTCAAAAGAGAAATTATGTCCAACCAACTGGAAACCCAACATCAACACCAAACACTAGTAATGAAAAGAAACGCTATTTTAGCGATAATGAAATTGAAGAGACTAATATAAAACCAAAAAAGAAGAAACCAATAGAAACTAAAGACCCAAACAATAACAATGAGTCACCTGTGAACTATAAATCACAGGAGATCGCTATGCGGTCTTATTCGAACAAAAGCAATCACTCTCTACGTGATGCTCCACACAGCTCTGGACGTGCAGCAGTAGCAGCATCCAACAAAACAGGAAAAGAGTCATCTGATGTTCCTATGGAATATGACTCTCGTCCCGGAAGAAATAGCTCTCAAAAAACAAACAGGACATCAGAAAGCAAATCCAGAAACAGAGGGAGATTTCCATCTTCCTAATATATTAATTATTAATGTCAATACTATACTGGAATTGTAGAGGTTACAATAGTAACTTCGAAGATCTGAAAATATTGCTTCAGATCAACAATCCACAAATAGTATGTCTACAAGAAACTTTTCATGGCTACCGAACACCAAACCCACCAAGTCATTATGATATTCTCCCAGCAAATCCAATAATTGCATATGACCAGGGTGTCAGACCTTCTAGAGGTGTCGTCACTCTGATCCATAACTCAACTCCATACGACCCCATCCCATTGGTAACGAGATTGGAAGCTGTTGCAATTAGAACACAATGCCCAAACTCAATAACTGTATGCAATATCTACATCTCTCCGAATGAAGATTTCAGCCTTAGAGATTTTCACAATTTAATACAACAACTGCCTCCCCCATTTATATGCGTTGGAGATTTCAATGCTCATAACCCAATATGGGGATCTAACAATATTAACAATCATGGACTGATAATAGAAAATATCCTCACAAATACAGATGCATGTTTGCTTAATTCAGGAGAACCAACACATGAACACATACAAACTGGCTCTTCCTCGTGTATTGACCTTTGTCTTCTTTCATCAAATCTACTACCTAGCTACGAGTGGAAGCGAATAGACGACCTCTGTGGAAGCGATCACTATCCAATTATGGTAAATGAAATCCTATCTGAACCCTTAAATACTCCACGCAGGTTCTTAATTGAAAAAGCGGATTGGCACTACTTTACTTTCCTGACGGATAATAATTATGAACATCTTAAAGATTTAAATGTAGATGAAATGACTTCACAGTTCACTGAATATATCTTGGCGGCAGCTGAAAACAGCATCCCAAAGTCATCAGGAATAATTCGTAATAAACCTGTACCTTGGTGGAGTGAAGCATGCAGAGAAGCAAATGCTGCGAGGAAGTCAGCCTTACGTAGATATAATCGAACAAAGTCTCTCTTTGACAAGGTTGAGTTAAAGAGGACTACTGCATTTGCCAGGTACATAAATCGTCGTGCAAGAAAGGCCTCTTGGGAAAAATTCGTTTCATCTATAAATAAAGACACGCCAATGTCAAAAATTTGGAAGAAAGTTGGAAAACTAAATAGAAAATACCCATCCTCTCGACCACCTTCACTGATGACAAATGGAATACTACATCAAGATCCCGAAATTGTGAGCAATATTCTCGGAGAGCACGTTGCTAACATTAGTAGCGACAGATCATACTCTCCACAATTCCTACCTATAAAAACCAGAGCCGAATCTAACGCTATAAATTTTCATACCAGAATACAAGAGCCCTATAATGACCCCATATCTATGAATGAAATACAATGCTGCTTGCAGCTCACCAAGAACACGGCACCTGGACCAGATGAAATTCACTTTGCGATGATTAAGCACTTGGCGAATAGCGCATTAGAATTTCTACTCCACCTATACAATGTGATCTGGATGACTGGTTCCTTCCCATCACGATGGACAGAAGCAACAGTCATCACCATAAGGAAACCAGGCAAAGATCCTCATCTCCCCACAAGTTACAGACCAATAGCACTCACTTGTGTATTATGCAAGCTCATTGAAAAAATAATCAATCATAGACTGGTACATGAATTAGAGAAAAACTATCACTTATCTCCAAATCAATATGGCTTCAGAAAGATGCGTGGTTGTCCAGACTCTCTTGCTCGCCTAGAAGCGGACATCCTTGAGTCTTTTGCAAGAAAGCAACATCTCGTGGCTGTGTTTTTCGATATAGCCAAGGCATACGACACAACATGGAGGTATCTCATTCTGAGAAAGGTCTACAGCCTTGGCTATCGTGGTCTGATGGGTGTTTTCATCCAAAACTTTCTCAATAATAGATCTTTTTCAGTTCGAGTTGGTAATAAACAGTCTGACAGATATGAACAACAGCAAGGAGTTCCCCAAGGAAGTGTGATGAGTGTCACGCTTTTCGCTTTAGCTATCAATGATATCATCAATAATGTCCCCCATGATATTTGTAAGTCCTTATATGTCGATGACCTAGCGATTTATTACTCATCTCATAATCTTAATTCAATTGAAAGAAAATTACAAATCACAATCAATAGAATAAAACAATGGGCAGACCAAAACGGCTTCCAAATATCAACAGAGAAAACAATAGCCGTTCATTTCCACAACAAACGAAGAATGCAGCGTGAAATATCCTTACATCTTGGAAATCATAATATTTTGTTCAAAGACAATGCCAAATTCCTTGGCTTGAGATTCGATACAAAGTTGACATGGCAACCTCATATAATGGAATTGAAAGCTAAATGCACGAAATCTTTATCTCTCATAAAATGTTTATCTAACACTAAGTGGGGAGCAGATCGTCAATCTCTTCTTCGCATATATCGGGCCACAACCAGATCAAAACTTGATTATGGTAGTCAGATATACGGCTCTGCTAAGAAACATATTCTGAAAAAACTAGACGCAGTACATCATGCAGCTATACGTATATGCTCAGGAACGTTTCGCTCCAGCCCAATCATTAGTCTTCTTGTTGATGCTGGTGAACTTTCACTTGAAAAACGTAGAATTAAGCTTGGACTCCAACATTACTTAAGATTGCATGCATTGCCAGAATCAGTAGCTTACAACACAGTTTTTGACGAAAGTATTGAAAATCTCTATGGCAACGAAAACACTCGAGCCCCTATGGGTATCAGAATGAAAAGAATCATACAATCTCTAACTCTTGGACCTTTTAATGTCCTCCCGTGTCCACCTCAACAAGAGGCTATTTGGCGTATTGACAATGTTGTGTGCATGGAACTAATGGAAATAAGAAAATCTCTGTATAGTAGTGAACAACTCAGAGTTATATTTACTGACCACGTTGACCACCATCATGGAAACAGCTACCATGTGTATACTGATGGATCACGCTCTGAAGAGGGGTCTGGTAGCGGCATATATTCGGACACTTTCTCCCGATCAGTGAAACTAACTTGTGCTGCTTCTTCTTTCACAGCGGAAATGACCGCAATACTTGAGGCTGTCACTCATATTTATAACAATGACTCTATAAACAATGTAATCTTTACAGACTCACGAAGCTCAATCCAGCTTATGAGGAAAATAACCACTAACCATCCCATACTGACTGAGATTCAATCTTTGCTCGTGCGCCTGGGTTTACTTGGCAAAATTGTCCAATTCTGTTGGGTTCCCAGTCATGTTGGAGTTTTAGGGAATGAAGCGGCTGATCGCCTGGCGGGAATGGCTGCAAGGTCTCCTGCTATTGCTCAGAGTCCCAAAATCCCCCATAAAGATTATTACCCTTCAATAAGAAAAAGTATGTATGAAAACTGGCAAAATGAGTGGACACAAACCCCCATGACAAATAAACTGAGATCATTTAGAGATACCACAGAAGAATGGCCATCCTCACATCAGAAAGTGAGAAAGAACGAAGTAATGCTAGCACGTCTTCGAATTGGGCATACTCGTCTCACTCACGGATACCTAATGAGAGGTGAACAATTCCCTCCATACTGTAACAGCTGCATTGTGCCACTTACAATCAGCCATCTTCTAATAGAGTGCCCTGACTACCAAGATGAACGACTTCGATACTTCGGTAACGGAGCCACCTTAAGCAGTGTGCTTGGAGAGCCTCCACAAGGGCGTTATAACATAAATGATCTGTTAAATTACTTAACAGATATTAATATTATAAATGAAATCTGATAAAATGAATGCAATTATTATATAAGTTGCTAATATAAATATTCCTGTAAAATATCTTTGTAAATATTATTCTTATAAATCTAACTTCTTTTATAATGTAAATACTAATATATAATACACAAAACCTTAGTACATTATATAACTGACGAGATAGTAATGTATAACTAAATTTTAGTCTTTGCCTCTGTTAATTTTGTTACTGATCTATAGTTTATTATTGTTATTTGATATTAATGTTTTTTCTATAGATATTATTATTCAATACATATTATTAACTTTTAAGTTATTATTTTTAATTATTGATTACTTGATTTCTACTTCTGTTAAATAATTTACTGTTATAACTAAGATACTTTTATTTAATAGTTAACTTTTAGAATTTTAGATATTTTCGGAGTGATATGATCTGAAAAGGTCGAAAGCTCTACGTTAAAACGCAATTTTACTTACTTACTTACAATATACGCTGCTCTGGTGTCCGCCAACATGGAAATATCCCACAGGGATGGCAGTGTAAAAACTGTCACCCTACACACAACATGACTCAACCCCACACACCCACTCCTTCCTCTCCTCATCCTACCCTTCACCCTACCCCCGGACATCACCGTCCTCCCCTCCCTTCCTCTCAGGGAAGGGCTGCAGGAGGCGGTGCTGCTCGTCTCCCAGCTCCACTTCACCCTCCACGTGGGGGTGATGGAGGAGCGCCTATCCTTCCTCCTCCTTATCCTATAATTGGACGGCAATTGCCTGCCCGCCCTCCCCCTCGAGGGAGTGCTGGGACAGACACTGTCGTCCGACCCCCAGTTCCACTTCACCCCCCTCGTGGGGGTGGTGGAGGAACGCCTCCTATTCCTAACCCCCCTAGAGCTCCTAACATACACACACGCCACAACAAACTCAACATACTACAACATAACATAAACGGTATACACAACAAGCACATGGAACTTAAATCACTCCTACACAAACACCACATCCACATCGCCACAATCCAGGAAACTTAACTAACACCTGCCAGATTAACACCAAAGTTTCCTGGATACACAACACTTAGACTCGATCGGCCCACTCGAGACGGCGGGGGCCTCATTACACTGATACACAAATCCATCCCGTTCACAAACACCACTGCCGAAACTCACGCACGGATGCCACACGACCCCACACTTGAAATACAATCTACACGCATCCAAATTCACAAACATTCCTACAACATTTTCAACATATACATTCCCCCCACAGACTCATCACCCCCAGGATACCAACCCAATCTAAACTACATTAACACCATTAATATTTCATTTGTCCTGGGGGATTTTAACGCACATGACACTACTTGGCTCGCCACACAACATACTGACACAAGAGCTGACACCATAACAACACAACTAGACAACTACATAATCATGAACGACCCCCACACTCCCACACGCAAACCTTTTAACATCAACACACGACCCACATCACCTGACATAACCCTCCTCACCCATGACATAGCCCTCCAGAGTTCATGGTCCGCACTCCATGAACTCAGTTCAGACCACCTTCCACTTCTCACCACATACATTTTAAGTACACCACTTGCCGCACAAAAACACAGACACACATTCACAAACTACAATAGAGCCAACTGGACAGACTTTTCAGCATCTGTGGACAATAACTTACACAACTTTGACATAAACACCTTCCCATCCATAGATGCTGCCACAAAACATCTCACTGACATCATCATTAACGCAGACAAACACTACATCCCTACAGGCAACATTAGACACTACAACCCCACATTCACACCACACATCAAACACCTGATACAAACACGCAAACACCTACGCTCACTCCCACCCACACAAGACACGATCACACGCATACAACACCTTAACACTGACATAAGTGCGGAGATTACTGCCCAACAAAAACACAAGTGGCAAAACACACTAGACACCATTAATTTCCGCACTGACGCAAACAAACTTTGGAAACTTGTCAAGGGACTCAACAACAAATACATAGACCAACCAAAAACACATGAGTCCCTCACACAAAACAACACTATACTCACTGACACACAACAGGCGAACGCTCTCAATAAGCACTATGCTTCCACAAGTAGGTTACCCACCCGCCCAGTAGATAGGATTATACTGCGTCGCCTGCACAAAACATGCACTCGAAAGCTCCTCACACCCCCCTTCACCCCGGCAATGGTTACCGAGGCCATCCGGGTTTCCAAGAACACTTCCTCCACAGGTCCTGATGGCATATCAAACAAACATCTAAAACATCTAGGGCCACTTGCCATCAGAGCCTTCACAGACATCTTCAATTTCTCACTTCAGAACAATAGTATACCCAACACCTGGAAACTTGCCAAAAACATCCCGATCCTGAAGCCCAACAAACCCCCCACATAACTGGCCTCATACAGACCTATATCACTCCTTTCCACCCCATCCAAAATACTCGAGAGGCTAGTTCTAAACAACATTTCACCACACATCCCACTATCCCCCTCACAACACGGCTTCAGATCCCAACACTCCACAGCTACTCTTCTTACCCACCTCTCACAGACAACACTCGAAGGCTTGAACTCCAACAAACCTGCGGATAGGACAATTATAGCTGCCATAGACATTAGTAAAGCCTTCGACATGGTACCCAGACACCTACTAATTAACAAAATACTCAACACACACATCCACGACTCATATAAAAAATGGCTTGCCAATTATCTCTCAGGCCGCTCTGGCAAAACACTTTACAACGGCAAGTCCTCCAGAACACTTCACTACACTGACGGGGTACCGCAGGGCTCCGTACTCTCACCTACACTCTTCAACCTATACCTTCACGACCTCCCTACGCCAACACACACCTCGGTTTACACTCTTTCATACGCAGATGATGTCACCATCATCTCACAACATCCCAAACACGAGACCGCCGCCAACAATTTACAAACATACATCCACTCACTAGAAGACTGGCTAAAAAACAAACAGATTAAAGGTCTCCGCAAACAAATCTTCTGTCACCTTAGTTACACCCTACACCCTTGAATACAGAACCCATCCAAACATTACACTCAACAACACTCCCCTTCCCATTAACAACACGCCGAAAATCCTTGGAGTTACACTCGACCGCGGCTGGACGTTCAAACACCACATAACCGACATTAACAACAGAGCCAAACAAAGACTGAACGTCCTCCGCGCACTCACTCACACAACTTACGGACACCCCAAGGAAGACATAACAACACTCTACAAACAATTCATCAGACCCATCCTCACCTACGCCCACACAGCCTGGTCACCTGACATATCCAACACCCACCTACAGACACTCCAAAAAACACAAAACACCGCACTCCGCATTGCCACCGGTTGTACACAAACAACACCCACACACCACCTACACACAGAAACACGAGTCCTACCTCTCACCTCACACATGGACATGAGGGGCACACATTTTTAGACTTCTACACTAGACCCCTCACATCCCCTACACTACATGCAAACTGAGAGGAGGACACCACGCACACTACACATCACCCCCTCCACACACTACAGACACCTCTACACCACTCTCCCCCCCACACCTGACAACACTTCTCTTCACAAACACATACACACCACTTTCACACAAAGAGCTCTAGCTTCCTCACTTCCCAACAAACTCCTTGGGTCTAGGCCTCCAGCCATCGACCCTAGTGAGTCGGCCATGTCTCGTCGTGATAGGGTCACCCTATCACGTCTGAGATGTGGCCACCATCCTTCTCTTCCTTACTACATGCACAGGATTGGGAGGTCGGACTCTGATCGGTGCGACTTCTGCCAAGCCGACCAGGGCACGATCTCTCACATTCTCACACAATGTCCGTCACTACACCAACACAGGACTACACACAACATTCACTCACTGGAGCACCTTTGGACCCATCCTCAGGCAGTTGTTAACTTCCTGAGTGATGCGTGTTTCCCTTAGGCCCACACACTCCCACACAGTGCCTCGGGTGGCTGAAACCCGGGGCGCCCCTGGCCGCCCCTCCGTCCCGGCGAGGATGTTGGGGAGGTCAAACAACAACAACAACAACAACCATTTGGCATTCTGAGGGAAAGTGTGTTGTCTCCCATATCTATTGCCCAAAGAAGACCTATTCTGTGGAAACCCTATTTTGTTCTGAATAATCACCATAGTAAACAGGACTAGACATTTATTCGGATATAACTGGAATTAAATGGTTTTCAACTGAACTATAATTCACCCACTTTATTATACTTTCTCTATTGATATATTATGGGGCCCCTCATTTGTTACTTTGTGTAATAAACAATTCGATATTTCTGATTTGAATACATTATTTCTTTGGTATTGACTTTGTTAAATAAAATCTGATTTGTCTTCCTATTTCATATTTATTTATATTTTTGTGTATTAAACTATTTGGATTGCATATTTTCTATAGATATACATGTTTATTGGTGTGAGTGATCTTTTTTCGTATTCTGTAGTGTTTGGTATTAGAATAAAGTTTAAAGCGTTTATACCCTTCTGTTTGTTCCTTCGTTTGGGCACTAAAAAAATATCACAATTTAATTAGTCTCAGTCACCCTAGTTCCGGGAGAGTTTTAAATTTAGGTAAGAGTGCCGGGACACTCTCCCGTCCCGTAACAATATTTCAGTGTAATGAAAATCTTTGGAGTATTTAAATATTTTTTTTAACTTGAATCATGTCATGTGATTTTAAAGATTTTAGTTATATTGAACTCAGAAAAATTGAAGAGTTGTAGGGAAAAAATGAGATTGTGAAAATACCTTTGTAATACTAATTTATGAAACTCTTCTATATTGAACAGTGAACAGGTTTCAACAAATTCACATTAAATTTAATTCAACTTGTATGTTCCAAAAACGTCAGCATGTCTTGGTGGGTCATGGACTTCCTTAAATACCCACATTCATATTTTCTATTGTCTCTTCATCTAAAATAGCTACATTCTTATTTTCTATTGGCTACATCCCAACTCATTTACTTCACAGGAGTTCACTATAGAGGTACTGTAACTAGGAAATATGTTGCTTACATGACCTATCTCAGAACAGAAAATTATAGTAATTTAAGAAATTTTAGTTAAATGTATTACACACTCGTTATATGTTTTATATTAATTTCCTGTTAGACTAGCTCAGCTATATTAAATTACCTATTGTTCCAATAACCATGTATTACTTTTAATGAGAAACGGACGTAAGGTCTAAAGTCGATCACACTTCCGTCGAGGGTTTAATACCACGGCTTGTAGTTTCTGAAAGTAGTCTGTCTTTAACATTACTCAGAGAGAGATGTGATTCTCTCATCTCTCTTAATAGACTTCTAATTGTATAACATATTTACTCTTTAAATAAACTCTATGTCTTAACGTTGTTAACCCACTGTTATTTAACCTAATTCTAACAGGTTATGGGCCCAGTGAACGATAAGAGTTTATAAATCAAATTATGTTTAAACAAATTAGAAGTTTATAACAGTAATAAAAACGAAGTGCAGTGAAAAAGGGTTAACCTATATGAAACATATCACTCAAAACGCTTGCGTAAGCATATCGTGTTGACGCGCTAATGAGGTCAATTATGATGATTGCTCTAGCGAAAAATGCACTTGTGTTATAATATAATTATTTAGTATTTGTGCGGAAGAGGTGTCAAGAGAGGTCACAAATTACCTTTAAGTATGTGACTTTATCCTTTGGTAAACAGTCTTTCAACAAAATGTTCTTGCGAACCAAGACTTGTGTTGCTGTTCCAATTAAATATTAATAATTATATTCAGTGAAGTTATTCTTATGAATTAGAATAATTTTAAAACATCAAATTCAGTTAAACAGTAAATCAATTTAACTGCTGTGGTTGTTTATGTTTGTTAAAGTATTGAATGATAATAAATACTTTCAACAAAAGGTTCTTGCGAACTAAGACTTGTGTTGCTGTTCCAATTGAATATTAATAATTATATTCAGTTATCCTTATGAATTAGAATAATGTTAAAACATCATTTCAGTTAAACAGTAAATCAATTTAACTGCATTGGTTGTTTATGTTTGTTAAGTATTGAACTATAAATAAATACTTTGAAAACATGTCTTCAAATAAGTTACAGGGGATTGTTCCCCTAGACGGAAATAATTACCCTACATGGAGGATACAAATGAAGATGTATCTCTTACGAGAGAAACTGATGGATTTTGCTGATGGATCCAAACCAGTTCCAATTGATTCAGCTTCAACTGAGGCGAAGAATGCCTATGCCAATAATTATAATAAAGCTCTGGCAGATATAGTACTATATATTTCACCGGATCAATGTACTTAGTTGGACAACCGACGGATCCACACGCTGTCTGGACTACTCTTCAAGAAACGTTTCAGAAAAACACGTGGGCTAACAAATTTCGTCTGAAGAAAAAGCTCTACAATCTAAAATTGAAGTCTCCTGATCTACTCGACTTTCATTTGAAGGAACTAACTGAAGTTTTTCAAGAGCTTGCCTTGTTAAATCAAGTGATCAGTGAAGAGGATAAAGTGATTTGTCTTCTGTCATCACTGCCAGGGCCGTTTGAAGTGCTTGTCACTGCACTTGAAGCTCAGACAGACATCCCTAACTGGATTACCGTAGCTGACACACTCCGGAGAGAAGCTGAAAAGTTGAGTATTAAAACCAATAATGCATTAGCATTATCAAATACTCAGAATTATGCTGGAGTAAACAAACAGTCCATCATTTGCCATTTCTGCAATAAGATGGGACACCTGAAAAAAGACTGCTTTAAATTTAAAAGGTCTTCTCAAACTAACAGAATGTAAGTCATATAGAACTAAATCACACAATGTATGCTAATGATATCGCTCTTTGTAACAAATATGCCGACAGTAATATTTGGATAATAGATTCAGGCTCTTCATCACACATGAGTGGTGATAAAAATTGATGTAAAGATTTTGCAAATATTAGCAAACCTATCAATGTTAAAGTAGGAAATGGAGATGTCTTACAAGCTATTTCACTAGGAAATGTTTCTGTTATTGTGAATATACCAGGTGGTGGAAGTAGAACATGTAAAATAAATGATGTACTATATGTGCCAAATCTAGCTTTTAATCTACTATCAGTGTCTAAAATGACAAGTAATAATAAATCTATTATTTTTGAAGATGATAAATGTAAAATTTTGAACGAAAATAAAGAGTTAATGGCTGAGGCTAACTGTGTTGGTCAACTCTATTATCTTAATACTTTAGTTCATAAAGCTGCAGTAACTGTTGATCAAAATAAAGTAAACATTCTATGGCACAGAAGGCTCGGTCATATAGGTAAAGATAACTTGACTAAAATGATCCGAACTAAATCAGTAAATGGTCTGGATAGTAAATTAAAAGCTATAGAAGGCGTGTGTGAACACTGCTGTAATGGGAAAATGCATAAAATACCTTTTTCTACGAGCATTAAGAAAAATTGTAAACCTCTTGATTTAATCCACACCGATGTCTGTGGGAAAATTACTCCCACTTCCAGGGGTAATAATTCATATTTTCTGACCTTTATTGATCATGCTACTCGATACTCCTGGATATATGTTATTGCACATAAGAGTGATGTGTTTCAGAAGTTTTTGGAATGGAAAGCTATGGTTGAAAATATTTATGAAAGGAAAATTAAAACCTTGCAGTCAGATAATGGAGGAGAATATACCTCAAATAAGTTTGAATCATATTTACGAAATGAAGGTATAATTCACCAGAAATCCATTCCTAAAACTCCTGAACAAAATGGGTTAGCTGAAAGATTTAATAGAACTATTATGGAAAAAGTTAGATGTATGTTATCTGATTCAGGAATTGATAAGGAATTCTGGGGTGAAGCACTATATACTGCAAATTATCTAAATAATAGATGCATTAACTCATTTTTAGTAAATAAAACTCCATATGAAGCTTTAAATCTTAGAAAACCCAACATCGGTCATTTAAAAGTTTTTGGATGCACAGGGTACGCACATATTTATCGAGAGGAAAGATCAAAGTTAGAAAATAAAGCTACCAAATGTCTGTTTATTGGCTATGGCACAGTTACTAAAGGGTATAAGATGTATGATGTTGAATCTAAAAGAATCTTCTTTTCCAGGAATGTAACCTTTGATGAATCAATTTCATCTAAGATTGAGAGCCCTCAACTGAGTGAGACTCCTACCTCTCCACTGGTGTTCCATTCAGAAGATTCAGAACCTGCTGGACCAGAGAATCAACCTTCTGACGATAACCCTCCAATAATCCTCCCTGAGGCGCAACCTGTACCAGCTATTAGTCCTAATGAGGATCTTAGACGATCGTCCAGAATTCGTCGAGCTCCTATTAGATATGGTAGTTGGGAGTATGATCATTTTGAGGAGGAGGAGGATGGTTTATTAGTCAATGGGAATATCAATATCGAACCTAGGTCGGTATCTGAGGCTCTTAATAGCGGTTCTGAATCCTCTAAATGGAAACATGCCATGGAGAGGGAATAAAATGCTTTTGAGAAACATAAAGTTTTTGAACTCGTAAAACCTACCTCAGATTTAAATATAATTAAATCTAAATGGGTGTTTAAAAGAAAAAAGGGATCTGATGGTAGAGTGGTTTCATTTAAAGCTAGATTAGTCGCTCAGGGTTTTTTACAGAGACCTGGAATCGACTATGATGAAATTTTTGCTCCTGTAGTGAAATTTGAATCGGTGCGAACCATGTTATCTTTAGCAGCTAACCAAAAATTATTTGTACATCACTTGGATGTCAATTCTGCTTTTTTGAATGGGGATCTTAAAGAAAATGTTTATATTAGACAGCCTCCTGGCTATGCTATTCCAGGAAAAGAAGATTTAGTATGTAAACTTAATAAATCTATGTATGGATTAAAACAATCACCCAAATGTTGGAATGATGCGTTGGATGCATATCTTAAATCCTTAGGCTTTATTCAGTCCTCTTGTGACTCTTGTATATATGTTAAATTAATCAATAACTCTCCATGCTTCATTTCTGTGTATGTAGATGATATTATTGTAGCATGTAAGAACTATGATGATCTGACTAAAATCAAGATTGATTTAAGTGCTAAATTTGAGATGAAAGACTTAGGAAAATTATCCTATTTCTTAGGAATAAAAATCGTACAAGACGAAAATAAAATAGCCCTAAATCAATCTTCATTTGTCAACGAGTTATTAGATAGATTTGAATTCAATAATTGCAAACCTATTTCAACCCCTGCTGATGTTAATTCCCATTTGGAACCAACTACTGATGAGTGTGAACTAGTAGACAAAAATAAATATCAGTCAGCTGTAGGTGCCTTACTGTATCTATCTACTAAAACTAGACCTGACATAACTTATGCAGTTGGAAATGTCTCTAAATTTTGTTCCAATCCAAACACTAAGCACTGGTCTGCAATTAAGAGAATATTTAGATACCTAAAAGGCACACCGGATCTTGGCATTACATATGGTAATGAAGATTCTGAGTTGATAGGTTATTCTGATGCCGACTGGGCAGGAAACAGAGTTGATAGGAAAAGTACTTCTGGCCAATGCTTTATGTTAAATAATTCCATTATTTCTTGGCGCTCTGTGAAACAGTCATGTGTTGCTTTATCAACAGCTGAAGCTGAATATGTTTCCCTCTCTGGAGCCTCCCAAGAAGCTGTATTTCTAAATAAATTACTATTAGATCTTAAAGTACCAAATAAGAATCCTATAGTTTTGTTTGAGGATAATCAGTCAGCTATTTGTATTGCTAAAAATGCAAAAAATCATCCTAGATCGAAACACATTGATATTAAATTTCATTACATTAGAGATCTTGTTGCTTCAAACACAATTAAACTTGTGTATTGCCCCAGCGAAACTATGCTCGCTGACATATTCACTAAACCGTTGCCTATTGATAGATTTACCAAATTAGTTGAATTAATAGGCATGAAAAATATATAATGTCGTGTGAGGAGGAGTGTTGAAATTTTAGTTAAATGTATTACACACTCGTTATATGTTTTATATTAATTTCCTGTTAGACTAGCTCAGCTATATTAAATTACCTATTGTTCCAATAACCATGTATTACTTTTAATGAGAAACGGACGTAAGGTCTAAAGTCGATCACACTTCCGTCGAGGGTTAAATACCACGGCTTGTAGTTTCTGAAAGTAGTCTGTCTTTAACATTACTCAGAGAGAGATGTGATTCTCTCATCTCTCTTAATAGACTTCTAATTGTATAACATATTTACTCTTTAAATAAACTCTATGTCTTAACGTTGTTAACCCACTGTTATTTAACCTAATTCTAACAAATGAAACCGTTTATTCATGAAATGAATATGTTCTAAGATATATATTTTTCATAACAAGAATGTTTTTTTCATATTAGGAATATTCTATATTTTAATTATGCTCAAGACTACATTTTTACACCAAACGCATATTGCCACATCCCTAGCTATTACGGAAGCAATGGTCTTTAATTAAGTTGATACTGAAGACTCTGAAAAAATGGGCAAATAATATATTGGTCCTTGGACTCAATTGTCGTGGGACCAATTGTGCGGGGTCTGATTGTCGTGGGACCTAATTGTCATGTGTCCAACTGTCGTGGCCCATTTGTCAGTCCACGAAATAATATATGGATATGTTCCTAAAGCAAACCGTTAATATTAAAGATTAAATTCTATCGTTACAACTGCACAAAAAATATATCTAAATTACTTTTAAAAAGATAAATTGTAATCAATCCCTCTTAAATAATTAGAAAATATGCTTCAAATTTACTGAGGCATGCATTGCTGATCATATTTTCAAAGAGGTGTAGCATTTACAGTTATGTTGTTCTTCAAACTATGTGTAGCTACCCAAATACGTAATTTGAGAGATATTATAAACTAGTGCAATTACCCGTTAAGAATAACTTGTTCTCAATTGCATCACTATCAATATTTGTGAAATTTAACTATCAATATTTTGGTCCGTGTCCTCAGATTTAATGTAAGTTACATAGAGTTATGATAAAGTACTCTAGAGAGAGGAAGTGTTGCAGCGATTGCAGGACACTAAGGAAGACGGTGTTAAACCTTATTTTGTTTCAGTTGTATCATTTCTCCATTAAATTTTGTTTCAGTTATATCATTTCTCATTAAACTGACGCTAGATTGCCAGTCAGGTGACCTAAAAATGTGGATTTTAGCGTCCCGCAAGACACGATATTATTTTGGCCACTGACTTGCCACTTGGTAAGTTATCAATTGGAAAAGGATAATTATATTATAATTATATCATAGACATGACTGATGAGTCAGACTATATAAATTTTATGACAGATGTTGCAAATAGTTCTTTATAAACTTTCACTACAGAAATAATTTCTAATTCAGTTACAGTTATAATCATTTATTGCACTCATATAAGAATTGGTATTAATGCTATCACCTGTTAACATATTTAGCCTAATTTCTGAATATTATTCAAACCGTATGTGTAGTTTATCATAACTCTATGTATTCAAAGCGTGCCAGAGCACAGGCAGACAAATATAAGGAAACTATTTATGGGGGGTGATTTGAATTAAAGAAAAATATGCATAACTATAAAATAATAAATTAATGCAAATATACTCACATATTAAATATTTTAAATTAAATATTAATTGAATAATATACATGCAAAAATTATATGACATTTTATTACTAAAATCCAATCATATAAAATAAACTAACAGCACAGATTCGTACAAACAAGTTACCATAATACAGCGAAAAATAAAGTAGGGTCGACGCGATGACTTGCAAAAAGTATATTTAAGTTTCTCAATTTAATTTTATAATGTACTATGCGATGAATTTACCATGCGATGAATTTACCACGCGATGAATTTACCACGCGATGAATTTACCATGCGATGAATTTACCGGATACCGTATATACAGTGATTATAACTTTATAAAATGGTAATAGCATGTTATTTCTTGCGGATTTGTCAGATTATGTAAAATTATCATGATTCGTGAAATGTTATTGTAGTATTACTGTATTAGTATAAAGTTTCAAAAATGTCTGGTAGAAAGCCAGATCCAGTCTGGAAATACTTAAAAAAAAGACATAATTCCTGGAAGGAAAGGTTGCCGGGTAATTTGTTTAAATTGTAATACAAGGTTGGAAGGGCAGATATATCGTATGAAAGTACACTAGTATAGTACCTGGTGTTGTACGTCCGATCTAAAAAGTAAATATAAGAAGAAATGAAGTTCTAAGGGAACCGAAAAACATTCCTCCAAAAGAAATGCGGATTAAATTAAAAAATGAAATTGAAAATGAATATAACAATTTTAAAATCAATGCACCATCGGACTTTGTCCGTCTTCGTAAATTGTTAATCACTAGACTTGTGTTATTCAATGGGAAAAGAGTAAACGAACCTTCAAGCCTAACCATCAAAGAATTAAATGATGCCTATAATGGGAAGTGGATTAATAAACCTCAAGTAGAACGTATAGGTTCAGCAGAACCTTCAAAAGAGTTTTTTTATTTGTTATATAAATGCTAAAAATCCTACAAAAAACGTGGATTTAATCATTCCAGTTCATCTAAAACCTCTCTTAGACCTACTTATTAACAAAAACATAAGGGAGATTAGCAGGAGTTCACGAAGAAAATGATTTTGTATTTGCCTCAGAAAAGAAGTCCCTATACCCAGTATCTGGATATCATGACGTCAAAGATGTAGTTTATTCTACATTTCCTGACAGTGATGTGTCTACATTAAAGGCAACCTCTGTCAGACACTATCTGTCAAAACTTTTGGCAGAATCGAATGAAGCTGTAGATATGTAGGCATTTACAGTAACCATCTTGGCCATGACAGAGCCACTAATCAATCAGTCTACCAAGCTCTACCAACAGTGAATACAATATTGAAGATTGGATCATTTCCTAAATAAAGCATATGAGGATAATCAAACAAGTGGTTAGTGAGCTGTAATATTTAATTTATTTTATTATTAGTTGGCTGTATTAAGTTTAAAGGGATCTATCAGAAAGTTAATTATTATTGATCTGAATTAGTTATGAAATGTCACTCAGCTGACTAGTTACTTTGCTAATTTTATTAGCTAGTTGCTACTAATGAAATTTTGACTTACTTAGAATTTTGAATGATTGAACTATTTGCTGAACTTTTACATTTGCTAACAATGTGGTAGTCACTAAGGAAATGTCACCTTTTTTTTATCTCATAACAACACGTGATATGTGTGTCCTTTGACTAAGGCATACGACACTGCTTGGAGATATGGGATCTTTAAAGCTCTCTATGATATCGGTCTCAGAGGCCAATTGCCCATATTCATTCAACGATTCCCGAATAATAGATACTTCATGTTGAAATTGTCAATTCTGTTTCGGAACATCATAATCTACATAGAGCAGAGCGTACCGCAACGGAGCGTGCTGAGCTGCACATTATTTTCCCTTGCTATCAACGGTATTCTAGGAAATATCCTGGATGGTATTGAGAGCCTCCTTTATGTTGATGATCTTCTTATCTATTGCAAAGTATAGACTATAGAGAGAAGAATTCAAATGGCTGTAAACATAATTAACTCTTGGGCAACATCGCATGGATTCACATTTTCAATGTAAGAGAAAATTCCAACCTCCTCTAAAAATCACCCTCAGCCAGAGAATCAATAAAATACCTGGGATTGATCATTGACTCTAAACTAACATGGAAAGAACATATAACAACAATAAAACAAAACTGCATGAAACGACCTAATTTATTGAAATGCCTCTCCCATACTACATGGGGATCTGACTGCACATTTCTACTTCTTATCTACCGATCTGTAATCAGATCTAAACTAGACTATGGCTCCACTATCTATAACTCTTCAAAAGACAACATCCTGAAGAAATTAGATCCAATCCACAATGCTGCTATAAGAATATGCTCAGACGCCTTCAGATCATCTCCAGTTGACAGTACCAGGCGGCTAACATTTTCTTTAAATGTGTCTGTAGTCCAGTCCACTGCTAATACATGCATATTTACGGACAACAAGTATATAGAATGTAGTAGTGACAATTCAGACTGTTTGTGTACGTAACGTCATCACAGCAAAACTTTGAAATTAAATTTAAGGCATTCGAAGAGTGTTTTATTATAAAAAAAATGTTTATTTATTGCCAATATATGAAAAGAGTAATGGTGTATTCAGTTATTCAAACTTCTTGACCCTAATTCGATAACAAGTCATTCTGTTGTCACTACTACGTATATAGCAGTGGACCGAAAAACAGACCTAATAATGTAGCTGAGAGACGTTGTTATAGTTCCAGTACTATAACTTCCTTGGACAGTACGTAAGCTTATAGCTATGAACCACCTCCACGTAAACGCAGACAGCAACTTCTCCTACAATACTACGCAAGATCTCAACAACTCCAAATATTAATCAAGAGGATGAAAATAGAGCAAACAATGGACACTATCCAATTTCTCGCCAAATTACAGAAATTCTTCATAACCACAAGTTGGATATCTCTAACCCTACCTTTCACCTATAAGTTACCTGTCTGGCAAACAAGTCATGACCTGCTCTGCACTAATTATGATTATCCAAAAAAAGGAACATGCTCTGACTCTATCATGAGGAGTTACTTCATTGAACACAGACTGACATACCATAGATATCAGTTTCCTATATTTACTGATGGTGCCAAGAGCAATGAAGGCGTTGGGTTATGATGGGAAACCGGAAAATCAAACTGATGCCGGAGAGTTCAATATTCACGACGGAATTATGTGGGATCCTCTGTGCTCTTCAAATTGCTGGTAGAACTCATCACACGGAATTTGTGTTCTATTGCGACTCACGCTCCGCAATTACCGTGATTCAATATTATGACTCAACTCATCCTCTTATTAGCAAGATTATTACCTGGCTAATAAAAGTAAGACAGAAGAATAAGAATATACAATTCTGCTGGAGCCCAGTACATGTTGGCATCGCTGAAAATGAGGCAGCAGATAGTGAAGCTACAGCAGCTGCATGCGGGGAATAACCTAGCAATAATGATAAAATACCCTATTATAAAATCGAAAATTCGTGGAATGTGGAATGGCGTGAGCAACACCACAACAAGCTCACAGCAGTCAAAGATTCAATAGACGTGTGGCTATCTAGCAATCTGAGAAACCGAATACACTCGATTATTCTGACTAGACTGAGGATCGGTCACTCAAAAGTGACGCACCAATATCTGATGGAACAGGGGATGCAGACGTTTGCCTTGACTGCTTGGTCCCCCTCCAATAAAGGGGTACTTCTTAATAGTCCGACATTTCCATCTTTTTGTGTTATTATCAGTTTTATTATTTAATTAAAATAAAAAATAGGATTAAAGGTATACTCAATTAATAACTAATCTAAATAATATAATAATTTTTCATTTCTTTCATTCTTAAAATTTTATATTACTCTTTTATTTTACTTTATTTCTAATAGTAATTTATGATGCAATCCCTAACTTGATTTTATTATTTAATGTAGTTTGTCGTATCCGCTAGTTTGTTGTACTGCACACTTCATGATTGTTTAATGACCTGGCATGAGGGCTCGGGGCGACACGCCCCCCGATATACATATATTTTACGCTAAATCAGTAATAAACTACTTAAGTGTCGGACTAATGGGGCATCGGACTACTGAATAGTAACCCTAATAAAGCACATCTTAGCTGAGTGCCCCTCTTTCACCGTAATCAAAAGAAGAATATTCCCTCTTACTCCCGATATGACTGCTGAATCAATAATTAGGCACATGCATGGAAGTACTAGTAGAAGGAAGCGGTGTAAAAACGACTAACCAACAACGTATAAGCGGGACCATCGTGAAAGCACCTTGTTGTTCCGCTGTGTCGTGTGGTGACGTCACAGCACACACATGACGTCACTCTAGTCTAGCGACAGCCTGACAGTTCAGGCAAAGACAATATAAGATAGGGTACATGCAAAAATAATAACAACCAATCAGAAGCGATCAGTAGCATACGTCACACCAAACAATAATAAACGTACGACCCCCCCCCCCTTTTTTGAAATTAACAGAAGGATAATCTTTAGTCTTATAGTGAGATGTCGTTAGAAATATAAATATCCTCTACTGATTGGGATCAGAGAACTAGTTACTTTATTATTAATTAATTAAGTTTACAAGATCGCATATGTTGTTCAATTTAGTATTCTAATTATAATCTACCCTCTTTTTATAGAGAACAGTCTTAACTACGTTGCACCAAGCGAATGTAGGTAGGATATTGTCTTTGACAACACTAAGTTGTAGGTATACATTAACGCTGATTGGCTAAAAGTTGAATCAGAGTGCTGACGTCAGTGCAAACATGCTCTGTATTTTATAACATGGAGTTGAGCGTCTATCTTATATTGTCTTTGGTTCAGGGAGCATTCGCACACGGCTCAGTGATGTTTGAGAAACGAAGACGCGCTCCATCAAACGCTTATTTTAGTCATTAAGATTGCAATTGTTGCCTAAATATTCATCAATTAATCTTCTTACATCAGTTAAATGTCCAAAGATGAGAAAATTATTGAGCAAAATGAACAGATACCTAAAGTATTTTGAAGAATAATGTGCAAGTTAACATCAGCTGTTGTGCTAACGAGAACCGTTACTCGACTTACTCAGTCAGGTCTGAGATCGACACATCGCGTGCACTCGCCCTCGTGTCTAAAACAACACTGAGAAGATAACACTATTGTCACGGCTGGGAACGGCTATGTTAGCCGCCTGGGCACATGCTTACTGATGTACCTGAGAACGACTTCTGCCCTGAGAGACTGTGAATTGTCTCCGTGAAGATGGCATATACAACGTAATGGTGAGATCGAATGAATTCGATGCGAAATAGCTGGTTTTGAAGCATCAATAACATCACCAGACACTAACTAACTATATTGTTGCGACCCATGCTGCTGTGCCACGGCCAGATTCACGCCTTGGCATGCGTGTCAACTTCATCAGGTGGTTAGTATATAATTTTGAGTAATAGAAAAAGGATAATTGAAAAGTTATAAATCTTCAAATAATAGAAAATGTTTCAGTTGCGCCCTATGCTGCTCTGTCAAGGTCAGATTCACGCCTTGGCAATGCGTCAACTTCATCATGTGGTTATTTCATTTTGAGTATTATAGACAGTTGTATTGATGTTGTGTGTTCGCACCAATGAAGTGAGGAGCTGTGCCAGTGGGGTGATGCAATCTACCCGAAAGATGCAATCATGCTGGAGAGGTCTTAAAGGAGAGGCCGGACAAATAGCCCATGAGGATGGACCTTTGATAACTGACACGGAATAACCCAACAAGGAAGGCCACCTTCACTAAAAAATCCCCTCAGATATAGGTATTATCAACCATGGAAAATACAACTAAGGCCACCCCCCCCCCCCCCCCTCCCCAGTCGTCGCTGAGTGGGGGGTACTAAGAATCTCCCAGTCTAATCAAGCGACAGCCTGGCAACGAACGACACTGCACCTGAAAATGCATCTACTCTTCAACAATGTGGCCCGAGAGAGCCAAAATCTTTCGACTCAAACCCGAAGGATGTACCAAAACCCAGTACATTTTACCAGATAGTGGGAAATAGGGAGTCTAGGTCAGTGGTTCTTAACCTGGGTTCGATCGAACCCCAGGGGTTCGGCGGCTTGGCTCATTGAGTTGTTTGTTTGTATGCAAAATTCGTATACTTAGTATATTTTGATCATTGAACATATTGATTTAGTGTACAAATGATGCATGGTACAGTTTGTGCACTACTACAATTTATGCATAGTTATGTACATATGTTTTTATTTTGTAGGGGAAAAACACTTTATTTTTGTAACTACAAGGGTTCGGTGAATGCATATTTGGAGCTTGTGGGGTTCGGTATCTCCAAAAAGGTTAAGAACCATTGGTCTAGACGTTCCAACAGCCGATCAACGAAAAATAATAATTATGAAGAAAATCTACTTACTATGGCATAAAAGCGAAATGAACCTCAACTATCTTCAACCGATCACTTTTTCAAGATCGAAGCAAAAGACGGAACCAACTTCTCTACAATTAAACATAAAAAACTACTCAGAGGAAAACCGAAGAAAATAACAGAGAAGAGATGGTGGACGACTCACCATTGTTATCAATAATGAAGGCCAATGTAAATGCTTGGTAGCACTGAAATGCTTGGCTGGAAAAGAAGTTATCTGCAAGAAAGATGAAAAACTTAACCAGAGTCAAGGAACTATTAGATATGAAAACCATCCAGGTCATACAATTGAAACAATCAAAGAATGCCTCGAGAGATATGATGTAACAGATGTTTACCAAATGAAAATAGGGAAATTGTAAAGCTTCCACAATATATAATAACTTTCGCCACAACTAAATTACCACATATGAGATGATTTAAGTGTTAAAAGTTTGGCCATGGTCTGCAAGCTACCGATCTATGGTTAAAATATGTTCCATTTGTTCTCTTGATGCGCACGAGGGTTGATGTACATCCGCTCCTAAATGCCGCAACAGTGAAGAGAATCATCCTACCTACTCGAGAAAATGCACAGCCTTTCTTAAGGAACAAGAGTTTCTAGCCGTGAAAGCACGGAATAACATATCATATGCAGAGGCATAACGTGAAGTCTCTAACAGATATATTGAACAAAATCTTACCTATAGACAAACAGCAGCCCCAAGTGCCTCGCGCAACAGCTACCCCAGTCACGACCAGCAGCTTTTCGGGTGTAGGTCATAAGCCCCCCCGGTCAAGAGCCCCCCCCCCCGGTCATAAGCCCCCCCCCCGGTCACGAGCCCCCCTGTTTTTAAATCCTTATTTACCTATATTATTTAATCCTTATTGACACTTTTGTAGTTCATTACTGATTAGACATAAAATATATGTATATCGAGGGGCGTGCCGCCCCCCGAACCCCCCTGCCAGGTCATTAAACAATCATGAAGTGTGCAGTACAACAATCTAGCGGATACAACAAACTGCATTAGCAACTCTCAGTTATTTCTATCTAAGTAATTCTTCATTTGTTTAACTAGGTAAATAAGGATTAAAAAACATAGAGGGGGGGCTCGTGACCGGGGTGGCTTATGACCTAGGGGGGCTCATGACCGGGGGGCTCTTGACCGTACCCCCAGCTACTCAACCCCCAGTAAAAACCGCCCAACCAATGAGAGCACCCTTTTCGTTGACAAATCCAAAACCCCAGCCTATATTCTATCAAACAGTTACTCAAACACCGTCAACTAGCCAGTTTAAAAAATCTTCATCTAGTCAGCTTCAAACACCTTCAACTAGCCAACCTCAACCACGAAATAACCGCCACCTCTCCCAAACGACTAAGGATCACAATCAAGATCCTAGTCAAAAAGTTACAAATAATAAACACCAACCTACTGAACAAGATATCAACAGAGCAAGAAAACCACACATAACAAACAATCAATCTGCCAGCGATCGTTCCATTAGCTCAAAATGGCACATAGAACACAGGGACCCATCACTGGAACGCTACCCGAAGAGAAACAACGATATAACATACCTAATCCAAATAAATATTCCCACAAATAAAACAAAGCATCCGCAATAATGAAGCGAAACTTTAACTAAAACAGATGTCTATCCTACAATGAAATATTTGAGGATACCTTAGCAAATACCCCGAATTAAAGAAAATACTTACAGACCTTTCCCCAGCATGCGTATGCTTTCAAGAGACTATACTTGGAGTGCACTCTCCAATACTTCTAAGTGGATATAGTATCATACCAGTATAGCTATAGCTTTCACCTCTATCCATATAAAGAGCCCACCTATCAAAGCCAACAACCATATGCAACATCTACCTGAACCCCAATCAACAAACTAGCCGTCAATCAATAGCATCAAAGTAGACATAATACTCCAGCTTCCTGAACCATTCATAATTGTGGGAGACTTCAATGCAAAACACACTTTAAAGGGTGACACTTCTGTTGACCAAAGAGGGAGAACTATAGAAACCATTATTCTTGAAAATAACATCTCTATTCTCAATACCAGACAGCCAACAAATTTTCATACCCAAATTGCCTCACTCCATGCTGTTTATATCAGCATGTGCACACTCAACTGCTTGCAGAGCTTAGATGGAGCACCTTGGATGATCATCATGGAAGTGACCATTTCCCCATATTAATAGAGAAAATGGAAAACAATCATTTCCCTAACAAATCAATCAAATACAATATAAGGAGAGCAAGATGGAATGATTTCAAGGACAACACCCTTTTCCTTCGAAACCATCACAATATGGACTTAAACGAAAGGTACAGAAACCTCATTGATCATATCCAGACAGCAGCAAACGTATGCAATCCTAAAACAAGTAACACTACAAGAACCAAACCAAACCCCTGGTGGAATGCATACTGTACACAATTATGCTGGGAACGCAAACAAGCTCTTCGAAGATACCAAAGAACAAAACTACCTCCTGACAGAGAGCTCTACCAGAGAGCACGGGCCAGGGCTCAATATCACATAAAGACAGTTAAACGAGAATCATAAAAAAATATTTTTGCGAAATCATTATAAATAACCATGTCCAAAGTCTGGATAAAAATAAGAAAAATACCCTGCTCACCACCCGCCTACACTGAAAGTGAACAGCTACAAACCCTTGCTGCACATTTTTCATCAGTTAGCAGTAACCCCAATTACCCAGAAAATTTCAACAGGAACAGAATCCTTATAGAACTAACAGCTTTATGGTGCCTGCACACCAAATGCTGTTGAGCAGGTTTTTGAGCAGTATGCTTATTGTCTTAAGTATGCTCTAAGAGTCTAGTCGAAGCGAGCAGTTGATGAAGCAGTTTTTATCTGGCGGTTTTTATCTCTCAATAAATTAAAGCTAGAAAGTGGATTGATTAGAATTATTATTTCTATAATTGATTTTATTTTCTGTTAATTGTTAGTTGTGTAAAATGTAACAATATTTATATTTTAAATTGATTTATATTTGTAAATAGATTTATTATCATTTCACAAAAAAAAATTAAGAAAAATACCATATACCGTAATAAAATTTAATTGATCTTAATACATTTATCACAGTGAAATATATACAGAAATGAAATATCAAACTGATTCAATCATACAGAGGTAAATAGAAATTATTTAGTGAACGAATATCTAATGGACATATATAATTCATTTATTTCATATCAAAATCTTGTGATTTTATATCAATATCTTTCCAATTTTGCTCCATTGGTTTGATGTATAATTCCTTTCGCTATGTTTAGGTTCAGATCCATGCCAGATAGCTTTGCATTCAAATACTTCGAATAAGTTGCCTCTGTATACACTAACACAGATTACTGAATGTAGGAAGATGTCACACTACAGTAATTTCAATTTTCTAGCGACACTTGACACCGGAATATTCCGTACCGTGACGTGTCCTTGGAGCTGCCTACGATTGATACATTACTTATTTTTAATTATTCAAAAACGAAATAAAGAGAATGATATTGAACTTAAATATGCGATTTAAAATCAAAATATTCATTTATGATACTAAAATTATTTATTTATAAGCATACATTGAAACTCCTGAGTTATGAAGTTTTTTTTATGAAGCACCCGAGTAATGAAGAACCTGAATTATGAAATGCACCTTAGTTATGAAGTAGTTTTCTTTGTTTAAATCATAGAAAACTACAGTTCTTGAGGAATAACTATACCTTTTCCAAGTCAAGTTGGCAGAAGTGAATAATGAATTGGCAGAATTGAAAAATGAATTGTCACAAGTGAAAGTCATATTGCAGAAGTAAAAATGAAAAATGCAAGTATGACAAGCAATTACAAAATTTAGTGTTTTTTATGAAAATTACAACTTCAATACAATAGTGGATTATTGCAATCTTCTCCACTAGAATAAGATAGATAATACTCTATTATAGAATGATACTCTTATTATAGGATAATACTCTATTATAGGTTAATACCCAATTATAGGGTAATAGCCCATTATAGGATGATACCCAATAATCATTACAGGATGATACTCAAATATAGGATACCACCTATAATTGAGTATTATCCTATAATGGAGTATTATTATATATGAAAATGTAAATCAGGAAGGCAAAGATTTACTATATCAGATTAGGTTATCAATAAATCGGCTATATTGAGTATAAACTGTGTTTTCTTTATTGTTTGAGGTTTAAATGATGTGTATTTTTGTTAATGATTTAAATTTAGGCATAAATGACTGCTACCATGATATATAATAATTTTTGTACAATAATGAGTTGCTATATTTATTTACATACCTAATATTTGTTTAATTACCTCAATTTTGTATAAAATATTAGTGCACATCCATATAAGAATTATACCATAGTTATCCCTCAATGACAAATTCTCTTGATTTTAATCACAGAAAAATCTCACTGCACACGAATTATGAAGTGGCTCTGAGTTATGAAGTAACTATTACTCCATAACTCAGGAGTTTCACTGTATAATTATTTCTGTTCTGTACATGTTTTGTACGAGTGATCAGTACGAATTTGTAGAGTCGGTTTATTTCTGATGCAATATCGTTAGCATGCGGCCGTGCGCTGTATTCTGTGACTAATTATTATTCATTTCATCTTTCATAAAAATTAAACTAGTGAGAAATGGGCAATGTAAGAAAATGTCCATCTATCAATTGTACCAATACTTCTAAAGTTCGGTACTAGTTGTTTGTCCATAAAACATGATAACAATCTGTGGTTAAAGACTTGCACAATGGCGTTGAGACTGAACAGCAAATAAGTCACTATTCAGTTTGCTTTAAATGATATAGTTTCGACTTCGATTCTTGTTTTCTATTTTATAATAAATATACTTTAAAATATTAAACTTTAGTTAACCTCTTTTTCCTGAAAATCAAAATTTACATAACTGCTTTGGTTTCCCCTTATTGGAAGTAAAGGAAAATGTAGCTGTGTCCGTACATATACTAGATTGTTTGTAATATGTGACGTCACGGTAACCTTCCCTCTGATTGGCTGATACGCTCTCAATTAAATGATTATTTGGCCACTACCGTCCACGTAACAGTGAAACACCTTCCTATGACACTAATCGCACATCTGGCAGCTTGGACCAGACAATATAAGAGACTCTGAACTTGATAGAGCACATGCAAGAATAATAATAACCAATCAGAAGCGATCAGTAGCAACGTCACACCAAACATTAACAAACGTACGAGCCCCCCCCCCTTGAAATTGACAGAAGGATAATCTTTAGTCTTATCGTGTGAAGTCGTTTGAAATAGAAATATCCTCTACTGATTAGGGCAGGGCTGGGCAAATGCAGCACTCAGAATAGCACTCGTACCCACCAGGGAAAAAGTGCTTTATTTTCTTCCATAGAAAATTTAGAAATTTTAGCCCAGACTGTTTTATAAATTACAAGGATAATATAAAAGAGAATGGTCAACTAATTGAAGAACAGTATATTTGTAATGACCTTGATACTTTGATAGTCTATTTAATCGGTTAATAAGGTATTTTTAGTTTATTGTTAAAGTAGTGCCGCTTTTTAAAAAAAATTACCTCTGACTCTTTTTATATAGATCAATACGTTATTCTTACATTGGTAAGAATATGTGTAATCCGTTGTAATTCCCTTTTTTAATGAGTTAGGTAGCAATTGTCATCAATCCTGTGATTTTATGAATTAGTTATTAAGATTTTATTAATAGACGTAACAATTCCAAAATCACTATCTCCGCTTTTAAATTATCTCACTGATGACACTATTAGAAGAAATGCAAAAATATCTAAAAATAATTCATATGTGTTCCCTAGCATTAAGTCCAACACATACTTTAGTGGTTATCAAGATTTCAGGGTGATTAGTTGCAAAAGTGGTGTAGAGATAACCTCAACTCAAGTGATACTTTATCTCTCAACAATGAGGACTAAAATTCATGACGGTAACGAAGATCTGTTCTATGATCATATCAAAGACAATATAAGATAGACGCTCAACTCCATGTTATAAAATACAGAGCATGTTTGCACTGACGTCAGCACTCTGACCCAACTTCTAGCCAATCAGCGTTAATGTATAGCTACAACTTAGCTTCGTCAAAGACAATATCTTACCTACATAGGTTTATCTAGCTTTGTATACGTAGTTATGACTATTCTTCGTTAAAAGGGGATAGATTTTATGTAGAATACTAAATTCTTACACATTATTCTGCAAAATACTTTAGGTATCTGATCATTTTGCTCAATAATTTCTCATCTTTGAACATTTAAGGACCACCAGGATACTGGTGTCCTCTTTCAAACTAATTAAATTACAATGTGAGTTAAGCCTCCAATTTGATCAAACCTATATGTATGATATTGCAGTGTTGTCAAATCCTTGTGCGTTTGGCATTTCACGAGCTGACTTGATGAGATGAGGCTGTGCTGAAATTTTCTCTGGCTGTTCTTATTTTAAACCAAAACATCAAAGAAACCAGAACAGATATCATTTGGCAATAATTTATAAGGGTTTTATGGATATTTAGTAGCCATTTATTAATATACAATTATAATAAGTTACTTGTAGCATGATTAAATAGCTTAGTTTGAAAGGGGACACCAGTGTCCTGGTGGTCCAATGACTCCCTCGTTCGAAAGACACCACTGGTGTCCTTATGGTTCTATGAATGAATATTTCTTATGTTATTCAAAATGAAATCTGTGTCTACCAATAATTTGATATAATTTATTCAAAATTAACAGTTTGAAACACTTCTATTATGAGTTATAAAAAATTAGAAGAATAATTCTGTCAAAAAATCTTTCTTATTTCAGTTTGTCAACAATGTAAATAGTTTTTTTATTACTTCAATACAACATTTTTTGACCATGCTTATTTTTCAAATATAATTTATGGTATGACCTTCTAATACCCAGACAAGGACTTTAAAGAACATTTTAATTAAAAAAACGGCGTCAGCCCTTAGTTAAGGAGATATTCATTTTTACAGTAATAAAAATATAGATATTGGATTACTTAATATCCAAATGAAAATTATATTTCAACAAAGCTACCTTATTAAACACACAGTAAACCAAACTTCAGTACACATAAGGAAGTAACAATTACCATTTTATACTTATTTGCTAGGTCACGTATACTTTAAAAAACATGTTAAGTTACGTATATAGTCCCTTGTTTTTAATTTCCTATATTAATGCCAGCAATATAACCATCGGTTCAAAAGCAAACGTTAAACCCCGCGTCTGATTTGTGATTAATAGTTAATCAGATATTCTTTTAATTAATTAATCTTGAATTATACAATAAATTAAGCGTATGTTAAATCAACATATATGTATGTTCAATATCTATTATATTTACATTTTTATTCTCCTCCATGTCAATAGCACAACTCTTTCATTTTTACAATATTCCATTATACAGGGCGGGGCGTAAGTTTGGAAGCAAATGAAAGTGCATATTATAATCCAACGAAAAATATATTTAATAATTTACAGTAATGTATTATTACATAAGCGTTTCAAGAATTCAAAAATCATAAATTTATTCAAAATGTCCCCCCTTGTTTTCAATAACAGCCTCAAATCTCCTCCGAACTCCTCCTACTGCGGCACGCAACTGTTCTTGTGAAATTTCCTTCCAAGATCTCTGGAGCGAACTCTTTAAATCATCCACACTGCTATGGAATTTACCACAGGCCTTCGATTCAAGAATGGACCATACCGAAAAGTCCATAGGATTAACATCTGGGGAGCAGAGAGGCCACATTTCTTTGGACCAAAACCGTGGAAGATGGTCATGGCACCAGTTTTGAGTGACATTTGCAGTATGTGAAGTCGCCGTCTTGCTGAAATGTCCAGAGAGTGTCATTACCGAAGTGATCCTTAGCTGACTCCAACATTGGCGTCAAAATATTCTCAATATAACATTTAGCATTGATTTTGACCTTGTTCCACAAAAATTAAAGGAGATCTCAAAGTTTCTGAAACGGCGGCCCAGACCATTACTGAAGCAGGTTTCATGGTTCTGTGGACAGTTTTTTGGTTGTATGGGATGTCTTTTGCACTTTTACCAATTATTCTGTCACTCCTCCGGTTGTGAGCCATTTCCACTGTGAAATTTTTTTTCGTCAGACCAAACAATTTCACCAGCCGTGTCAGACTTCAATTCTCTCAGAAGTGCTTTGCTTCTCTCCAATCTCTTTTTCTTTACAGCTTCTGACAGAGTCTGTCTCTTTTGGAGGGTGGAAGAGGACATTTTTAGGTCTTCTTTGATAACTCTTCTCATTGCTCTGGGACTCACATAAGCTGTTTTGGCTAACAATCGTATTGACCTTTTCGGGTTCCTCCTGATCTTCTCTCGGGCATATTTTATCAGTTGTTTGGTGCGTTGTGAGCGTGGTCTACCACTTCTTGGACGATCAGTCAAGTCTCCTCTCTCATTAAAACGCTTCACACACTTCCAAACAGTCGATCTCGCTATTGAGAGAGTCTTTGAAATTACGGAATCTGACTTCCCGGCACGGTGTAGAGCAATAATGGCTTCTCTTTTGTCTGACATTTTTGAATTAACTAAATTTTTGTAAAAAAAAATAACACTGCCACGTCATAATGTAGTGTCTCTACTATAGTTCAAACCCTATCACCTACTTAAGAACTTATTTTTAAGAATTATATTAATGTTTGAAAAATTGCTTCCTAACTTACGCCCCCACCCTGTATCTAACAAGTATTATTAATTAATGTACAATCCAATTCGATAGAGTGAAATTGTCAGAGATTTAGGTACTATTGGTAGGTAATAGCAGTTTAATAATCATAGATGTGTTGCAAATTCTAAATATTTCACAAACATATATCGAAGTTGATTTATAATGAGTACAAACGAATATCAAGCTTAAAGGCTTGTTCCATTCTCAAATTATTAAAAAAAATTAGACAGTTAGCGCGTTAAGAACTGATAATTTAAAGATGCGTTGTGTAAACAAAGAAATTGTACTCTGTCCCTAATACTAATATTTCTTTGTTTCTTCTCTTAGTATTTCAAACCTTTTCTAAGAAAGATTTTAGTTTTTAATTTCTATATAAATTTCATATACATCTTTAACATTTATATATTTACAAATTTTTCTAATAAATTGTCTACATTTAACTATTATTTTGTTTTGTATACAAAGTAAAATTGAATGTTCCTTAACTCCTTAACGTTTAATTATAAATTAAAAAGTTATTATTGACTAAAGTCTTTAAATTGCCAGTAAATGACTGGCAGCTTTCCGCTTCGGCAGTTTTCCGTGTACCATAAATATCCTCTACTGATTAGGGATCAGAGAACTTATTACTCTATTACTAATCAAGTTTACAAGATCGAATATGTGGTTTAATTTAGTATTCTACATAAAATCTATCCCCAATTAACGAAGAATAGTCTTAACTGCGTATACAAAGCTAGATAAACCTATGTAGGTAGGATATTGTCTTTGACGAAGCTAAGTTGAGGTATACATTAACGCTGATTGACTAGAAATTGGGTCAGCGTGCTGACGTCAGTGCAAAAATGCTCTGTATTTTATAACATGGAGTTGAGCGTCTATCTTATATTGTCTTCGGGACGGGGTACGGTCATGAGCCCCCCTAGGTCACGAGCCCTCCTCCTCCCTGTTTTTTAATCCTTATTTACCTAGTTTAAAAAAATGAAGAACTACTAAGATAGAAATATCTGAGAGTTGCTAATGTAGTTTGTTGTACTGCACACTTCATGATTGTTTAATGACCTGGCAGGGGGGTTCGGGGGGCGGCACTCGCCCCGATATACATATATTTTATGTCTAATCTGTAATGAATTACAAAATTGTCAATAAGGATTAAATAATATAGATAAATAAGGATTTAAAAACAGGGGGCTTATGACTTAGGAGGGCTCATGACCTACACCCCTTTGGGACACATGTGTCCCCTTTCAAATTTTTTCACATATGAAAGGATGGATAATATATGTTGTTTTCCCATTCCTATAGATGCCAAAAATGTAAAATATAATTTTTTTTGTGTCAGAAAAAAAAATCGGTCCTAAATCCTTTACCGGGCAAGTGATCATATATGATCACTTAAATTCGCTCTATAGAAAACGTCACAGCACTCAGTATATATTGTTCACAAGTCAGACACACACATTAAACCAATCACAGTATTCAGGGCTATCATGTGATACTTCACAATTTGTTTTAAATGGCACAGGGATCGAGTTGGGTGGACTATCACACAGTTTAGGATTGAATCATGAATTAGATTAACATTTACTCCCTTCTCTTTCATATAATTGATATAATATCCATAATATCAATTTCCCCATCATCATTCAGACGCACGAAGTGAGTGAAAGGCTGTATCCTTGGGAGGAACACAAGCAAAATATGTGCAGAGTCCTGCATAAGAAAACAACGGAGGTGCAGTGAGGGGTGGAGAGCCACAAATCATGCACTAGTGTAAGAAGCCTGAGATGGAGCTGCTGAGGATGCAGTGGAGTAAGGGTACATTCACACCAAAAGCAGTGGAGCAGGCAGGCAGTTGAGCAGTGTGACCTTCACACCGCGAGCAGTTGATGAAGCAGTTTTTATCTGGCGGTCGTTCTCTTTCTATTCATAAAAGCTAGTTAGAATTAGAAATATTATTTATAGAATCGATGAATTCCTTCTCTGTTAATTGTTATGTAAAATGTAACATTTTTTAATTAAATTTATATTTTTAGATATATTTATTATCATATTATTGATCTATTATCATATTAAAGCATTGATAAAAAGAGTATTTTATTACAGCGTCAATTGGATTATTTATCATATTTGTGCAATTCTTCTCCACTTGGAACTCTTTATAAAGTTTAAACTATTCCATATGGTTGTAAATAGAAATTTATTTATGGGTAAATTAGAGTACTTTGTATCTTAAAAATTCTTATTAGTAAGTGTATCTAGATACTTTTTGTGAGTGATACATACATTCGACAATTCCAATGACCAGATTCACTTGATAATATTAAGTAATTTATATTAGTTAGACATTCTAACAAAATAATAGAAGTTAAATAAACTATAACGTAATAAAATTAAATTGATATTAATACATTTATCATTGTGAAATATATACAGAAATAAAATATAAAACCGATTCAATCATACAGAAGTAATTAAAATTATTTAGTTAAATTAAAATTCAATTATTTCATATCAATATCTGTCCAATTTTCCTACAATGGTTTGATATAGTTCCAGTCGCTATGTTTCGGTTTAGATGAACGCCTGTTAGCTTTGCATTCAAATACTTCTTGATATTAGCTGCTCAATATCCATAGCGATTGTTCACAACCTCTCTCTTCGACGCCTAATTGACACTAATCGCACATCTGGCAGCCTGCACAGCAGCGGTTAGGAGCAGGAATCGATCGCATCACACGTCAACAGCTAGCAGCTTTGCTAACCGCGCGTGGTTGCTCAACCGCCTGCTTTTGGTGTGAACGCTCCAATGCATTACCGTGTTTCTCAAATAGTGCCTGCCTGCTCAACAGCTTTTAGTGTGAAGGCAGCCTAAGAGAGTGTGTGGAAGAGTAGACGGAGAGAACATGAAGTATCAAGAGTGACGGTGGTACACATCGGTAGAGGAGGAAGAGCACTGCATTGTCAGAAAAGCAGTCAAATCAAACACTAAAGGGGCGCATGGTAGAGGAAGAAGGAGAGAACACTGGAAGTGGAGGAGTTGTGAGGAGGAAGTAGATCGAGGAGAGGAGCTGGTAAAGGAGTAATGTAAGGGAGAAGTGAGAGATCGGCTTCTGAATGTGGTACGCGGTCATCCTTTAGCAAGGAGGATGAGCTTAAAGAGGTACCCACCAGAGGGAAGGAGAAGGGGATGTATAGGAGTGCTGTGAAGGAAGGGATTCAACATGAACCGCCCCCTTCGCGAATCTCATAATGACGAGGACACGAGGGGCTGGATGAGTGTATGCCAGGGCATGGTATTGCCCGGGACATGAGAGTGGTTAAGACTAGAAAGAAAAAGGGTATGAATGGGGGATAATCAATCACCTGGCCATCATACTTATGAAGAACCTAATTATGAAATCTCGGGAGCTTCATAAAAAAAGCTTCATAACTCAGGAGTTTTACTGTATTTGTAAATGGACATACTCTTATTATTTCTCATATGCCAACAAGAACCTTATGCTAAACATGAATGTGAATAGTTTTCTAATATTCCCTGAGAAGATGTGCGTGTGCATGTCTACCTCATAAGTACTTCCACAAGACACAAACGCACATACGTCGCTACTCACCAAGCCTCAGTTGATGATTATAGTATTTCAATGTTTTTTCATTTATCACAATTACCAGAGTTATTTATAATTATCAATTTATAGTTATTATTTGCAATTCATTGTCCTCAGAGTAACAGTGACATGGCAAGATGTCTCTAGATTTTTACCCCCAATTTCACCCCCACTGCAAGTATAACGTGCTCAGTTCATGCAGAATACAATCAATGTAATAACTTTGTTCCTATCAATCGTGGGTATATATAAAATTTTACACAGTAAATTTATATGATAAAAGCAATGAACTGAAAATAAAATTTATACAATTCAAGCACTTTTGTTTCTTAAATATCATTTGTGAAGCGAATCTTACCTACTCAGTCTTTTAGAATATTTGTGTCAGTCTGATTAGCATAAAATTGCAGTTTTAAAGATTGACTTTCCCTTTATTTTTAAGTTTCCTCTGTGTACATTATATAATATGTAATAATATTTTATTTGTTTTAAATCACTTAAAATGCTAGTAAAATATGTATACATATTATGCAAAGAAAACCAAATTTGAATATAATATGAAACAATTCATTCTTGAAGACAGAGTAACAGTGAATCATTATCTAGGATTCTACATCAAGATATCATTTAGTAGCATATTATATACTGTAGCTTGTTCTTAATTATTATATCCATCTTTCTGAATCAACATTTATAAAATGTGTTCAAAACTATAGATAGAATCTTAACATCACTTTCACATCTTGGGATGTTGTCCGAATGTTGTTTGTCTGACATTCAATGAAGACGAATCACCTCGTGCAAATGAGTGCAGAGTTCTACAGTAATGAGATCATATGTATTATATACAAAGAAAACAACCTGAGTGTTTCTTTAACAAATATTTAATGTGAATAACTAATACTTTAACATGAAACTGCAATTAATATTTTGTATTAATTTCTAAACCGCTTAAAATGGATCCGTTTCAAGTTC
Organism: Caprella mutica; assembly: GCA_947561585.1. NCBI lineage: Eukaryota > Metazoa > Arthropoda > Malacostraca > Amphipoda > Caprellidae > Caprella > Caprella mutica. The sequence goes on along the minus strand of CANNZV010000487.1, from coordinate 219,229 downwards.
ATCCCAATACTAAGCTATTGTGGTTGTGAACGAATCTTCCTTAAGGATGAATAAGCTGATTGTTTGTTAGTTCAGCTGTATGAGAGAAATATTCGAAATTATTAACATTTATGTCTACTTCAAGAACATTTAAAATAACAATAGTTTATCTCTTCATTTACTTGATTATATTTATATAGATTAAACGCTTTGGACTAGTTATATTTTTATATTTTCCTCTCCATCAATTTACTAAATAAAGAATATAGGTTCGTGTAGAAGTTGTCCGGTAAGTTTACCGTCACCAGTTCACCGCGTGGTAAGTTCATATGACCTAATTCATCGAACGGCAGATTCGTCGCGAAGACAATTTTAAATATTTATTAATTTTCTGTTGTTTATTAGTTTTTGCAGTGAAGATAAAACTGTTGTAGAATATACAGCCATTAATAAAATTCTTTAATACAGTAATTTTATAATATTTGCATGTAGTAAAAATTCTTGAACCTAAATTTATTTTTCGATAGATGTTTCAAAAAGCAGTATGTATTATAAAATAATCAAAGGATATCAATTAAAATGAATTAAGCTAATAAAACTATAAACATGAACCTCTGGTTCCAAATCTCTAAAGAATGAAATCAAAAATCAAACGCTACGGCATTTGAATTTTGCATTATTTCAAACATTATATATAGAATATATGCAAAGTCTCAGCTACATCATTATCAAGTCTTTAACTTAGACTTTCCTTATGTTGTGAACATATTTCGTAAAATTATGTATATATGCACTAAAATAATCCCCGTCAAATGCTATAGCGTTCGAATTTCTATTTCATTCTTTAGAGCGTTTGGAACCAGTGGTTCATGCTTATCCGTTTTACCCATGCTTAATTCAACTTAACTGACATCTGAACTATATGCTTTTGATTATTTTAATCATATACAATTAATGATCATGCAATTAAATTACCTTCAATGTTTATTAAATGCAAATATTATTATTAAAATTGCAATCTTAAATAATTTATAATCTAATATACAATCTAATATAAGTAGTTTTTCTCTAAACAGAGAGTGTTTCTAAATAGATTACACGTATTATTTTCTACCTGTTTTTATTAGCTACAAATAATTAATACAATGGTGAAAATAATATTTGATGAAGTACATAAAAAACTATCGTCAATATTATTTCATTGAAGAATTATTAATTACAAAGGTAATAAACTTTATTACAAACCAAATCTTCTTTTTTAATCTTTCCCCTTTTAAAAAAGACAATTTTTAATATAACTGTAACGAAATAATCTACTATAATTATTATATATATCATTTAGTAGAATAATTCTTAATTCTTTTAGACTTTAATACACAGGTTAAATACTTGAAATAATATAGCAGTGAGTGACATCATGTCGATACAAACCAATGTGGTAAGTTTTCTTTACTCTCCTTCAGAGTGAAATCATTAAGAACTTTCTTTCATTACAGCTCTTGAGGGGAGAAAAACAATAAAATGAAAGCAAATAAACCCTCCAAACTATTGACAAAGTACCAACTATTTTATGGTGACTTTCGAAAGAAGTTTGTGAAAAAGAATGTCAGTCACTGCCGTTAGAAAACGGAACTCTAACGTAATAACTGGTTACAATTTCAGCTAATTTATATTATTTATTCGATATATTGTTTTGATATGCTGCAATGCATTGAATTGTGAATTTTTAAACCTAACTGCAAATGTTAAAAGTAAATAGCTGGTCTTACAAGAGGGATGATATACATTTTAACGAAAACAATTAAAAAAATTAAATCCAATTGACCAAAATTTACACCGGGCTATCAGTTTCAAATTTTATATGAATTCCAGTACTAAATACAGGTATTCTTTACCCTAGGAAATAATATTTGATTATACATTTTTTCATTGTGATGCATGAAGTAATGTAAAATAATGATTCAATATGAAATGATAATTGAGATATAAATGAAGTTAAAAGATATTCTTACAAACATACAAAAGACAAAAAATAACCAGGAAATTCTATTCTTGAAATTGGGAACAAATTCAAATTCGCCATTTTGTAGAAATTCAAAAATTTGCAATTACATATTTCAGTCCTAATGTATACTTACATACACTAAATTAATTTAATTTTAGTAGGGGTTTATTGCTGACTATATCGCTGACGTCAAATGAAATAGTTAAACATAAGAAAAAAGTGACTGCATGAATGAAGATGAATTGAGTCACCTATCACTGTCGGTGACAAGCTCGTGGATGCAGAAAAGCAACTACGTGAATGCAGTCACATACCAAGGAATGCGATGAAAAGGAATACAATCAACGGTGGCTGTACTCACAGATTGAAAAGGAAAATGAAGAGGTGATAGTAAATGAAGCCTATGAGCCTGCCAAAACAATATCTAGAAACTTGTATTTGAAGAGCAACATCCAAGAGCTATCCTTGAAAAACTATCAAGTTTCAAAATTTTGTCATGTGATAGTATGTACATATGAAAATAAAAATAAAATATTAGTAATATTGCAGATATGTAAAAAAATATTGATATTTTAGAATAATTTCTAATTAAAAATAGATTAAGGTACAACAGTAAAAATAAATAACAATAATACATTTGTATATAAACAGCTAAATTTCACTGAAAAAGATAGCCACCCACTTCCACAGTATAAGAGAGGGATTTGATGTTTAGATTAAGTGAAGAATTAAATGTCTTATTATAAGTAAAATAAATGAATGAATTTATTTCCTTTACCAATAATTTATCATTTTGATATTCTCAAAATATAAGATTACTACAAAGCTTATAAATAATTCAAGTATCAGAAGAATATAACAAAGAGAGAGTTTCCATGTACATTATACATACATCTGAGGAAATAGTAACCGGTTTTCCAGTCAGTAACTGGATAGGCAAGCTTAGGCCTATATTTCCTATTGTACTCGGATCTTATCAGATCAGATTAACCGCATGTACCACGGAAATGGGAGGAGCTTACGAATAGCCGACTGGTTGAATCCATTTTCATCTTCATTCGGTTTTGAGCTTCCACACCGCACAGACGCTTTACAAACGCTCTCGCTTTTTTCGTTTATTATTGACTAACCGATATCTTCACCTACGATGCCTGGTTGTTCGATGGAACATAGGATCCTGCACGAGGAGGTCAAGACTCTGCTTCAGAGAACTGACATGTCAGGGTATACTGTGGAAGACTTGATGGACAGACTGGAGGAACTTGGGATGAAAACAACGTTCGACAGCAGGGAAACTTCCATCTTAGTCATGCTGATCCACATGAAGAACATGGTGAAGGAGTTTACTTACCGACGAAGGGAAGGCACAATCACTGTAGATGAGACGACAGGACTTTGTGAAGCTATCCTCAGACGCTTCACTGACTCACACAGGAATTTCTTCACAGACGATTTATGCTTTGATTCTGCTAGTTCCTGCAGATTAAGCCGAGGAATAACTTCAATTCTACAGGAGATGAAGACAAACCTCGAGAGGAACCACTACTACCGCAACTTCTGTGGAATGTTTGAGGACCACGAGTGACAGATCGGATATGGCAAATTCGATATGAGGACGTTCGAACTGATTGTTGTCATGCACAACCTTCATGTAGCGATCTATGAGACGTTGAAGGACCGGCTGGATATTCTCAGTGAGCTCGATGGATCAACTCACGGCTTAGAGGCATCTCCAAGAGACGAACTCAACCTTCATCTCATTTGGAACACTGCGCAGGACTCTTTCAAGCTTCAAGAAGTCAGGAAAGTAGGTGAAGCCCAATCTTCTATTTTTCATTCGTCATTCTTGAAGATTGTCGGTCCATCGTCTGCCAGGATTTGGAGGAACAGAAGAAATCTGGGATCTGTTGACCTCACCATTGCTTATTCCTGTCCAGTCTGCATTCGCGAAGATGTGTCAACTTCAGAGCTGTCAGTACTCTCAGGTTGTATCCACGTGTTCTGCACACAGTGTATCGAAGAATGGTTCGCCCGGAACAGAAACTTGAATTGTCCTTGTTGCAGGACGGTTTCAGAAGAACGGATCATGGCATCTGGTTACAGAAACCTTCTCCGTTTGATTCGGTGAAGCACGAAACTGAATGGGTTGAAATTCCCTGAGAGAACTTGTTCTCGCTAAAATCTTTCGCTAAAGCAGCTACCTTTACGTGGTGCGAAAGATTTAAACTAAAAGCTGCAAAATTATTTCTAATGTACTATCGCGGAAAAGTGTATCCGTCCAATTGCTGAGGCGCGCATGAATAATCTAGTTCCCACTGTACCACGATTTATCGTACGCTACCCCAAATTCTCATTTAACCCCCACATGTAAGAAATTTCGATTCTTTTTAATGCAGTGCGGGACATTTCGTCTTCAGCCGTCATGGTGAAAAGTCGTCAAATTTCACTCTCTCTATTAAAAAACTTGTGTTTTAGGCAGATCGAAAATTAATCTTTCTTTAGATACTAATTTCACTTAGCCTGGATAAGTTATTCTTCAGTCTTTCTAGCTGAGGACTCTTATTTTTCATTGTCATGCTCATATGGAACTATATCTTTTACTTATACATTTGTAAATTATTTTTTTCGCTTCTTTTATTTTCTAAGTTCTAGATTCAAAATTAAGCTATATTTTTTAACTCTGAAAATTTTTTAATGCTACCTTTTAAGGCTGCTTAATCCTTGAAATTGAGATGTTCGAAAGACTGATCAGATTTCTGAGCTAGTTTTTTTCTTCTTGGATATGAAAATATTTTTACCAGTTGATTTTTTGCTTTTTGCTGATAGCTGAGACGAAGTCCAGTTCAATATTAAGTGTTTCTGTTCTTGAGATCATTTCGAATTATAAATTTATTAATATTTCACAGATTTTCTTGAAATTGCTATTAGAATTTAAAATTTATTACCAAAATGTGTGTTTTCAAAGCTTTTGTATCTTTACTTCTGAACTTTGAAATAATACCGAACTTCAGATTTTTTTTCCAGAGTTAGTGGAACCATTTTTTATAGGTATCCAAACCTGCAAAATGTCGAGATTTGGAACAGTTTACGAAATAGTAAAATTAAATTTTATGCACTTCTTCACATTACTCTGTACTAGAGTCATAAAGCAGTGCCCGCACTGTAATTAAACTATTTAATTAAAAAACAATACGGAATTCTACTTTATATCATTGTGCTTAAATTCCTTTGAATACGATCTGTAGACATGGAACAGAAAGAAAAAAAAAACACCTACAGCTGTAGCTTATAACCAAATTTTATTTTTTATTTTAGCCTCTAGACTTCTAAGAGTTTAGGTAGGTATATACTTTATTAAATGTTCTATAATTCATATGATTCTTCCATCCGTAAATAGCCGCCGGTTTACGTCAAAAGTTCAATAATGTAGACTGTAGTATATAATTTGTTTAAACTGTTCTTTCTGTATTTATAAATACCTTTAAATTTAAATCTTTTTTCAGGTTTTAGTCTCACAATACCTATAGATATAACAATATTTATGCACTATAAAAAAAGGGAAAACCTACGAATAATTTTCGGAACAGCTAGATGCTCAAGGTTAGTGTTAAAACGGTAAATGAAAATACGTATATTCACCTAATTTATTCTTCCCATAATTTTCATCTTCTAATTCTACTACCAAATACTCGTTTTTATTTTGTGCAGGTAACTCCTAAGAAATTTCTTTCTTTCTGGGTAGCAAAGAATTTATAAGCCTGCATGAGCTCTAGGGTCACGCAGGTAAATTGTGGCCCTTTATTTTTTTTATTGCAGCCCTCTCAAGAGAATCTCTAAAACATTTTGAATCAAAATTACATTAAAATGTTGCATAGCTATCAAAAGAAGCACAGTGAATGCTATAACTTATTAATTTAAGTTTTGTCGTGTGTTTTGAAGCTATGATGTTTCAGTTGTTAAAGGCCGCAGTTAGTAAGTGGGCCGCAATTTACCTGCGTGACCCTATCATGAAGCTGTTTGTGGTGGATTTAATAGAAAGGGGTTCCCTTTGGCCTCGAACTGTTGTAATTTGGATTAATAATTGTCATTTTTTATTCTTATGTTTATCTTTTTACGCCACTTGCAGTTTTAGAGGATAGCGCTAGGTTTATGCTTTCAAACTACGAGGTCTTCGACTTTTGGGTTTGTTAGGCTTAATTTACTATCCCCTTTTCATTTTAATCTTCCATCCGTGAGTGCAGCCTCCGGACCTTAAATTGGGTCCTTTTTTATTCTTTTTAAGTGAATGCATTATCGGAGTAGCTACTTCTGTAATCATGAGCATTATCACCGACGGTGGTAGGTGACTTTGTTCTTGAAGCCACTTTCCTTTCTGACTGCTTCTTCCAGTCCCTTGTATTTAATTTCATTGTCAGCGATATGGCCTTTGGTTCCAAAGAAAACGTTAAGCCCCTACTTAAATTAACCGAGATTATTTATTAATTACTTTATACTAAAAAAACTATCTTAAATTCATAATAGTAAATATACAAGATATTCATGTTGCATTTATGAGAGTTTTCAACGAATGATACTATGTAACAGTCATGAATTGAAGAAAGACGCAGAGAATTTTTCGATACGAACAGTTGCAAATTGGATGATGACCAAGTTTATTTTCCTTTTTTATTCATTGAAATCCACTGCTTTGTAGAATAGCACTAGATAGGGATAACAATGTAGTCTTAGATTGTTTATTAATATAGTTTGCAATATGTTTTTGCACCATGTTTGTTCATTTTCCTCTTACTTTCGCGATTACTAGATTCTCATTCCGTAACATTCCATTGAAGTCTTTTTTATTCCATTCACGGCATCTCTTGTTGTTAAAAATTGTTTAAAGATATAATATAGTAGGCTAATTGCAAAGCCCCCAGTGCCTGTATCCTCAATCTGTTCAGGTGAATATAAGAGAAGGGCACAACAGCTTCATGCTTATCATTTTTGTGGCTAATTGTAGTTTCTGAGGATAACTCTTATGTTTTTTTTTTGTCCGGTAGGCTTCATTTATTATCACCTCTTCCTTTTCCATCTGTGAGTGCTGCCACCGGTGTTGGTGACTCTTTTCGTCACATTTCTTGGTAAGTGACTCCAGTCATGGATTTTTTTTTTTTTTTGAATCCATGAGCGTTGTCTCCGACTGGTGGTAGTTAATTTTTTCATGGAGTCTCTTCCCTTTCTAACTGTTACTTCAAGCCCCTTATATATTCAATTTCTTTTCAATATCAGCGATATGAACTAAAAACTTTCAATTAAATTGATTGGCAATTGTAAATTATTTCGTCCAAATACTTTACAATTGGTAATTGTAAATATACAACTTATGGTTTCTGTTGTTTCTGAAATACTGAATTCTTAAATACTGACAGTTCATATCCACTCCATGGTGATACACGGTTATTTATTTTGCTAGTATTAAAATTTGTAAATATTCAGAGTACTGGTAATAATTAATTAAACTCTTTTATAGTTACTTGTATACAATTTTTTTAACATCTGTTGAGAGAGTATAATGGTGGTTCTAAAGAAAATAGTTCATTATAGTTGTATCAACTAATTTTTTTAACTGTAGCTTTTTGTTTATTGCCTAGTTTGGAATTCTTGACTCATTAAATCATTAAACTAAAAGAACGTTTAAACTGTTATAATTTACTGATAATGCGAATAACTTAATTTATACAGTATCCTAGATTACTTCAACATGTAACTTGCCGCTAAAATGAGAGTTTCTAACAATATTTAATTAGTCTTGTGACATTCATATTTGAACATTTAAAAAAAATTAAGTAGTTTAGTGACATTGTTCAGTATTTTCAACTTATTGACTTTCATTTTTTCTATTTTACAGTTTCGTTCTTTGCATCTCCTTTGGACAACAAATCGACTAAAATTAAATACTTCCTTCCATTTTTGAGGCAAATATGTATTACCCTTTTTCAGTACATTTTCTGTTTCCATAAAGCTATAATTTTATTTAAAAAATGACCAATATTTAATTACAAGAAATTAGTAAAATTCAATTATCTCTTTTGTAGAGTTCTTTAGTTTCGTTTAAATTAATTAGACTTTTTTGCAATTAGTTTGTAATATAGTCCTTTGTAGCTTTAATTGTAGTAAGTATTCTACGGATTGGAATTAGGCTTTATCTAACAGTTAGTCTCGAGTGATGGAAGATAAATGTAGCGTTTCTATAAAACCACATTTCTAATGCTAAACATCTATTCAACCTTATCTTGCAATTTCCAAAAATAGCTTTGTTGTCTTTTCTTCACTCATTTTAAATTATTCTTTTCTTTCCATCGTTTGCGGTATAACCTCTTAATTCATCAACATAAAGAAAAAATTAAAAATATTCGATCGAGGTGTCACTCTTTTTAGTCCTTTGGGTAAATATTTTGTAAGTTTGATTTTTAAAATTCGAAACGCACTCTGATCACAGTAAGGATTTTAATCTATCTGTGTTCTACTTTCCATTAATCTTGTTTTCTATCAAATCTTGTTTCTTCCTTGCCACTCGAATGTGGATACTTTTAACATATCCAAATGTGCTTCGAATAAACATTGTTCAGGATTTTGTAGAATAGCGTTAGAGTTATGCTCTTCAACTATGAGGTCTTGGATTTTTGTGTTAGGTAGGCTCGTAGGCTTCATTTACTATCACCTCTTCATTATCCTTTTCCATCCGTGAGTGGAGCCACCGGTGCTTATGTCCCGTTTCGTCACATTCCTAGGTAAGTGACTGCATTCACGGAGTAGCTTTTCTGCATTCATGAGCATTGTCACCTACGGTGGTAAGTGCCTTTGTTCATGGAGCCACTTTCCTTTCTGACTGCTTCTTCTAGTCCTTTGTATTTAATTCCCTTTTACGTCAGCGAAATAGTCACGATATGACTGAAGCACGACGTTTTAAACCCCTAGTATAATAAAAAAAAATATTATAGTATGAGATTAAAATAAAATCTATTCAATTTGTTTTATCTTGTTAATAATTGTTTGTAGAGTAATTCTAAGTCAATATCCGAGATTTTGTATTCTATTTATTTGTAAACATTTTCAGATTCAAATAACATCGCACCACTGCAGTTCTCATCAGGACAGTTCTCATCAGGACAGCTCTCATCATGGCAGTTCCCATCAGTTCTCATCATTCCCAGGAAGTCTGGTCTCATTCCCTGTGATATCCATTTATTCATGCTTATTACTTTTAGATTTACAACGACATTTCTCCGTGAAAAAAAGTGCATAAAATACCGAACTAATTTGTGTATTTTATTTATTGTTATGCGTTTGAAAAACTTCAATCTTAGGTAAATATAGAATTAATTGTATATTGTAAGTTCATGTTAATCATTCAACCCTAAGCTTTTAAAAATTGTTCTAAGATTGATACTTCATGTAAGCTAGTACTAATCAGAAATCCTTTATTTTAGTAAAAATTGTATCGGGTAGTTTTTACTTTAGAAATAACCTGCAAGTGTATTTAGTCGTGTAGTAGTTTTTAAATTTTTACCTAATTTAATTGTTATCTTCAACTTTTGTAAAACACTATTTTTTATAAATATAAAATAATTATCCATTTTCTATTATTGATCCTTTATTTATCTTATTTTTTAAGTAAAAAACTAATCTTGTATGATAAGAGATAGAACTTGCAAGTTGAAAGCCTTAGTTGACAGTTGTCATGAATCCCAGTTTCACTCAGATGTCACAAATTAAGCACCAAAACTGCAGTAGGTAGCTACATTAGATCTGTTCTTGGAGAACTTTCTTTTGGTTTATCTCATAGAACTTTGTAACTTATTTTATTGTCAACGCTGGCGATGTGACATTTATTGAGAAGAAAAATTATGATCACTTCAGTTTTTTTAGTTCACTAAATCATTGCTTGTCAATTGGTCGTGCAAGCATTTAATATATAAAAATTTTAAACTGAAAAGAATCAGTTCACTTGATGATAAAAAATCCATCAAATTACTGCGTTTAAAATCTAAACTAAATAGATTAAGTTACAACTTAGTCACAGTTTTATTTTATTCTTTAGCCTAAAAGAATTTTTCAATTAAGTAACTTCAATAAAAGATAGAAAGTATCGGTATGGCCGTATAGGTAATTAGTAATTACTTATTTATAAGTTGATGAAAATAGAGAAAAACGCTTGTCAGTAACTTAATGATTGTTGTCATTAAATTAAGACGTAAGATTAATTATTAATTTATTATCATTTTAAAAACACAAATTTTAATAACTTCCTCATTTGGCCAATATATTGAATGAATTAAAAAAGATAATACACATAAAGGACTTCGAAAAAGAAGAGAAACTTGTCTTATCGACGAAATTAGTCACCACTATTAATTTATTGAAATTCTGAATGCAGAAAATCTCCGGATTATAACCGAGACAGGTTATAGCCCGTCCAGCAAATTATTTAAATGTGAAAAAAATGCAAAGCTATTAAAAATCATATCTTTAGACGATTAAATGCTCTTTGTGTGATTTAATGTGAATGATTATAATATAAAATATTCGTGGAATAAGATTTGACAAAACTAAAAATAAAACTATAGACATTTACCACAAAGTTGAAAACGTGTATTATAGTTTTAATAATATAGCCTATAGGAGAACAAGTAATTTAAAGGTGTAAAAGAAGCTAAGTTATTTAAAATCATATCTAAAGAGGATTAGTTTAACTTGTGTGAATGGTTCTCATAAATAATATTTTTGGAATTAATGAGATTTGATAAAACTAAAGCTAGAAATCTACTTTAACCTCAAATTCGAATAGTTATTAGTTTCAATATTAGAACGACGATTGGTCAAAATTAAATTGCATAAAAACATACGAGAGTAAATCGTACGAAATATTTACCAAGGTTAATTGAATGGAAAATTTCAAAATTATAAATATGCATTTCAAATTATAAAAAAATACATGTATTCATTACAAAATGAACATTGCATGGATGATACAAATGAAACTATATGTTTATACTTTAATTTAAATAATACAAAAATAATATCTAATCACTTGTCAGAAATTGATATAAATCACCCCCCCCCCCCCACCGTCCCTCCTCTAGATTGTGACGTCTTTTAGTTTACTTCCCTATAACGTCTCTGTGTATGGGCTCTAAGTGATTAGGATCCTACTTTTATAGTATTTTCAGATTCCTTTCTCTTTATATATCTCTTTCTACTAAATACTCATGGTACCATGCCCTAGAACCACCTTGCCACTATGGTTCCGACCTCAGGCCTCTGGTCCAAGCTTAACTGTATTTAAGGGTAATAATGGATAAGTAATTAACACTTAAAGAGATTATATTCATTGGTCAAGCACATGTTATTACAAGTAATATCTCCACTAGAACGCTCGCAAGTTAAGGTCTCAAATAACTACGAACAGGAGATAAGGTGTGTAGCTCACGAGAGCGAATCGGTAACTAACTTGACTGTCACTTACTTACAATCATATAGGTTCGTGATGATAGTAATGCATACACAATTGCTGTGTTTGCTTTACCACATCGCTCCCCCCTTCCGAAAATTTCAAAGTTACAATTCACATTTTTCCAAAACTGCCAGCTGGTTTATCTACCCATTGTTACTCTATATTGAACAATGTTCAGACGCTCACGCTGTTAGTGGAAACATGTATATTGGATCTCTTGAAATTTCTCGAACCGGTAATAAATAAATTATTAGAAAATTGAAAAATTTGAATTTTAATTCGTTCTAGAAATATGTAATACTAATGTGCATTCACCAAATTTTCTTAAGTTTTTAATCTTACCTATACAATCTTAATTTTGCTTTAACAATATTTTTATTTATTCTCAAAATAATCTAAGTTACTCCTACCTAATATGTCTCAGTTCAAAATGTAACAACTTTTTCATTTTATAAACGTAATAACTTGCCTAATCTATTTGAGATCTCACCCCTCCCTCCTAATATGTAGATTTTTAGTCTAAATATTAACAGAGACCTTTGATCACTCCAATACATTACACAAATTGTTACTGCATTTACATTTAAAAAAAATTTATAATCAAAAAAATTTTTCATTTATAAGAAATATATTTAATTAACTTAGTTATGTTTTATTTTAATAAACTTCCTTAATTTTTCATTTTAATTTATCATATGTTATGATATCGTATTTTATGACCTTTTAATGAATTTATATTCGTAATTGAATTTATATGAATTTTGATCATCTTTATCAAATTTTGAGACAGTTGTGATCTTTAAATTTAAATCTTAAAATTAACACCGAAAAAAAAAATTAAACTTAAAATTAAATTCAATTGAAAAAACGATTATTATTAATTTTCACTTAAAATTACCCAAACTTAAAATTAAAAAAAAAATTAAAATAATGATCAAATTGAGTTTGAGAAAAAAAAATCTTAAATGCTGTTAGGTTTAGTTTTGGTAATTTCGCTTTTTGGCTTTCGTTTTGCCTGAGGCATTACTATAACTGTTGTCGCCTGTATATTAACTGCCTGATCATTAAAAACATTTACTGTTCCACCTAGTTCCCCTGATCTAAAGGGGTGCTTCGCTTTATCTGATTGAAGGCCTCAGTCGCCATTTTAGACCTTAAACTCCTATTTTCGTACATCCTCATGTCTTCTTCTGACTTCATCTTTCTTGACTGATTATAACCACATACCAGTATCATCACAACCAGTAGTGTTAGAATTAACACTAAAATGTCGCTGAACAAGTCTGGTATTAGGTCGTACTTTGTAGACCCCATGTTTTTAATGGTTTGCTCCAAATGAGCCTTGTTCATTGAAGATGATTTCTGGATCAGCTCCACTACTGAGTTCAGGTCAAAGTTGCTCTGAGACTGTCCAATCGCTCCAGCTGATTACTTCTCACGACCTTGAATTACAGTTCTGTGTGTCAACCGGCTGTGAGTGGCTGAGAGTCAGTCACTGGCTGTTTATGGCTGAGGAGCTGCTGGCTGTGTGAATAGCTGTGTCCTCACCGCCTCACGTCACTGAAATCAAAACGACACTGTTAGATCATGGCCCCTGTTCATTTTTTAGGTATTTTATCAGATTTCAGTCTCATTTTGAATTGATCATTTTTGCTTTTAAATTATTTCAGTATTTCATCCTAAATTTGAATATATATATATAAATTTTTTTTTTCAAATTTTCATTCAAACAATTTTACTACTACGTTTACAGAATATAATTCATCTTATTCGTTACACCAACATATAAACACAAAATTTAAAATTAACATGCATACAACAAAAAAAATTAATCCTCTTAAAATTATTATATGAAATTTTATATTAATAAAATTCATAATTCATCCCATCAACTTAAACTAAATACATACAAATATTACAATTAAAATTCATACAATTAAACACATACAATAATTCTCTTACTGAGCAAAGGAAATATTGTAGTTTGAACAATGGATTGTATGCTCTGTTTGTTTGACTCGCGTAAGCAAAAAAAATGTAAACATTTCTCTGACTCTTTGCATGTAACCGTGTTATATGTCACGTGTTCGTGTAAATGTAACATGTTACTCATGTTACTTCGTCTTATGTGTTCCTTTTGTGTGCTAAATGATGTTTGTTTATATTCAAATTTCTCATAATTTGATTTCCTGTTTAATGATGTTAATGAAATTATTTAATTAATTTGTTGTGAATTTTTCCACTTAGTTAGATAATTTATATTGCTCGTTATCGTTTGATGTCCTAATTGAATTATAGCTTTGTTTTTTTTTCACTTGTAATACTGTACCTGGTCCTATCCAATTTAATTGTAATTTATGTGTTTTTTGATGATTTCTAATTAATACTCTATCACCTATCTGTATAATTTTGTCTTTTCGTGTCTTATTGTGGTAAATTATGCGTTTGTTTGATTGATTAATTATGTTAGCTCTTATCTGATCTTGAATAAATATAGCTTGTCTGGCCTTGATTTTGACTATTGATTCTGATGTATCTAAATTGTAAATGTTATCCAAATTTTCTGCTTGAATATTTGGAGATGTATCCCGGCCAAAAAGAGCGTATGAGGGCGTATCCTTCAAGGTCAAATTGACCTGGTTGTTAATTGTGTTTTGGACAATATCGAGAAACATGTCCCAATTATTGTGATCTACTGTAGCTACATAGAATCTTAATAATTTGTTAATTTTCTGGTTATTACGTTCACAAATTCCATTGGAATATGCTGAATATGGTAATACCTCACATTTGTATATCTGATGTATTTCACTGAAAGTTCTAATTGCGTTAGACTTGAATTCTTTCGCACAATCCGACATTAACGTTTTGGGATATCCACAACGACTAAATGTTTTACTTAGACAATCAATTACTGTGTTAGTTGATTTGTCAGCTACTGCGTGTAATTCGTTATATCTTGTCAACATACATGTTATTGATAAAATATATTTGTTGTTCGTGTCAGTTGTTATAAAAGGTCCTATAAAATCAAATGAAACTGTTTCAAATGGTGTATTAGCTACTGGGGCAGACATAATTTAATTGGTGTATCTAGACTTCCTTTAAGGATTTTGCAAACGTCACATCTTTTAATAAAAGATTCTATGACCGATCTTTCTTGAAAATGATAATATTTTAGTCGAAATTGAAATAGCGTATGAGCTAAACCACAATGGGTGTTAAAATGTATTGAATTAATTACTAAATTGATCATTTCATTTGGTATAACATAATTAACAATACTGGCTGCCCGAGTATCTATTTTCCGATGTCGATATAATATTCCGTCTAATATGAAAAATTCAGCTATGTTCCTAGATGTTCCTAATTGTTTTTTCTGTAATATATCCATTATTTCCTTACAAGCAAAGTCGTTTGACTGTGCAGTCTTTAGTCTGTTTAAAGTCCATGTTATGTCTTCGTGTTTAGGTATGTAGTTCAGAAATGGTTTTTCTTTGTTGATTTTATACAATTTAGATGTGTCTGATTCTTGTTCGTTTTCTGAGTCTGTTTCTGAGTCATTGTCATTGTCGTTAATAATTTGTGGTACGTTTAGCTTAGCCCTCGATCTTGTGGTTGCTATATAATTTTCAATTGAATTACAACTTTCATTAGATGGTGTTAAAAGTTCACAATCATCTATTGTTTCTTCCGTTAAAGGAGTTAATCTACTAAGGGTATCGGCTACCACATTTCGCTTACCCTCAAAATATTTGATGGTACACTCATATGTGCTAGCCTCTATTGCCCACCTGGCTAATGCCGTGTCTAATGGAAGTTTATTACCAAAAAATGCACATAAAGGTTTGTGATCAGTTAAAATGGTAATAGGATATCCTAGACATAGATATTGAAATTCCTTTAAAGCTAGATGTATTGCAAGAAACTCTAGTTTAGTCGTGGAGTACCTTTTTTGAGTAGAATTTAATGATTTACTGAAATATGCGATGGGTCTTAATGTTTTGCTTTTGGTCGAATCTGGTTGTAGCAATGCTGCGCCAACTCCGGTATTTGAGCTGTCAGTAAATAAATAAAATGGTCTGGAATAATTTGGATGTGCTAAAACCGTATCTGATGTCAAAATATTTTTGAGATTAATGAAGCTAGTCTCACATTCGTCAGTCCAGTCAAATTTAGTGTCCTTCCTTAATAGTCTATATAATGGGTCGGCTTTCTGACTAAATTTAGGTACGAACTTACGAAAATAATTAGCAAGCCCTAAAAATCGCTGAAGTTGTTTTACATCTGTTGGTCTAGATGCTTCTCTAAGTTTTTCGTTTTGGATACATCGGATGCCCTCAGTAGTGACTCGATGTCCAAGAAAATTAATTTCGTGTTTAAAGAATTCACACTTTTCTAATTTTAATCTCGAATGAGCGTCACGTAAACTCATTAGCACTTGGCCAATATCATTTAAATGTTGTTCATATGATCGACTAAAAATTAGGATGTCATCAATAAATACGAAACATAGTTTCCCTAATACATTACTTAACGCTTTTGTCATTATTGCTTGAAATACTTTTGGACTATTGACATAACCGAATGGTAGCTTTTTAAACTGCCATTTTTTACCATTTACCGCAAATGCTGTAAGTTTTTTAGACTCCTCGGAGAGTTCCACCTGGTGAAATGCACTCCTCAGATCTAAACTAGAAAATATCTTTGATCCACCTAAAGATCCAAGCATGTCGTCAACCCTAGGTAACGGAAATCCTTGTATATGGACACACTTATTTAATGATCTGAAATCTATTACGGGTCGTATTTCCCCATTCTTTTTATGAACAACGATAACCGGGAAGTTGTACTCGGACATTGAAGGTTCTATAGTTCCTTCCTTATACATTGACTTATTGACTTCTTCAAGTTGTTCTTGAAATTTATGTGGTATGCGGTACGGCATCTTGTTTATCACTATATTAGGATCTTTCAATATTATTGTGTGTTTACATATACTAGTAGTCCCGATTTCTTCGTCCTTGATCGTGATTACGTCTCTAAAGTCATTTAGTAACTGCGTCATTTTGTCTTCATACTCTGACATTCCACATGATATGTCAGCATTAACTAACCTTCTCGGTGCTGATGGCACTGTCTGAGAATTGTTTTCTACATCAGCACTTAATGTGCTGTCACGGCTTCTATCAGCGCTTCCGTCACGTGATATTTTACACTTCATATCTCGGTTGCCATGCGTTGTAACTAATGGCTCTCCATTAGTTCCAACTGCATGTACCTTTGACTTTTCATAAATTAGTTCAGGGGTAACGTTTCGTTCAAATGGCTTTGGTTTTTTGTCACTCAACACGTTTCCTAACCTAGATTTATGAGTCCTATTATTTTAAACACTCCGATATAGTCGCTATATTTACTTCGACTTGCTCTTCGTACGTCTGGAGTTTTCCAACTATCATATTGTCCCGTAATATGATATCACTATCCGTCGGATTCATTACGAAAACTGGGCATATTGACACTTGATCTCCCTCTTTTTTTGTGTCTTCGATTTTTATTAGTGTTTCGGCTATCACTAAACCAGTATTGAAACTTCTTTTAGCTATAATATAACTTCCTGCTTCGTTGTTCTTGACAAATCCATACAATATTTGTACGCTGTTTGCCTCAACGACTTGGCTATTTATATGAACATTTCCGTTCTTCTCGCGTTTTTTATTTTTATTCCTTGACTTCGTTTTTACCTTGGATTTCATAACCTCCGGTTGCCCTTTTTGTTGAGGTTTATACCTTACTTTCGCAATACTACTGCGGTTGTTTGTTCGTTCGTTTATTTGTCTTATCAACGTTCTTCGTTTTGACCTATTTGAAGTAAGGACCAGCTCAGATATTAAGCAATCTGTGCTTAATAGTTCTTTAGTAGCTATTCTACGTTTTTCCATAAACGGAATTTTTTCTTCACCTAATTTCAATATTTTCTTATCAAAATCAATTTGCGCGTTCGTTAACACGTCCCTTCCTAATATTACATCATATGGTAAGCTGTTGTTGTTGATTAGTAAAGCGTTTACCGTTTGCTTACGTGATTTCGACATTAGTTCAAATTTTACTTCACCTTTTACTTCGGAACGTCCGTTTATGCCTTTAATAGTTACGTTTGATTTTATTATGTCCTCGTGACTCGCCTTGTAATTAAAATTACGACTGTTTAAAATCGTTCTCTCGCTCCCTGAATCTATTAAAGCTTCCCAATCGAATTCTTTACTATGTAAAATTATCGTTGGCTTAGAAGTCCCTTTTATCGTATAATGACAGTCCCTCAATCCGCTTAATTCATCTTTATTTTTTACTAATTGGACTGTTATATATGTTTCGCTCATTTTTTTATCCTCAACGCTTAACTCTTCTTCTTTTAATAAATCGAACTTATTTTTACATTCACAACTTGTGTTGAGTGACGATTTACCTTTGCTATTGAATTTAACGTGCACTGGATCTAATTTATTCATGTTCAATTCACATTCGTGCACGGAGCTACCGACCGTTTTCCCGTGAGACCTATTTTGTTTTTTACTTCTGTTTGTATTTACATGTTTTTGCGAAAATCCTTGGCCTGTTGAGCCCGACATTCTCTACCTATATGTCCTATTTTGTTGCACCGGTAGCACTTAATTGTACCACTGCTGCTGTGAGGGGTAAGGGTAGGGTGGGGGATATTAGTGTTGTGTACGTATGCTCTGCCTGTGGGATTGTTTTTGTATCTACTTCTGCGTGCATACCTACCTGCTGTTCCTGTTCCTCTATTTCTTGTGTCATAAGTGTAATATGCTTCTGTATCTTCTAGCATATCCTCGTGAAAATTGCCTTGATTCTCACCCTCGTGTTTTTCTATCAAAAAAGT
The DNA here is from genome assembly GCA_947561585.1 of Caprella mutica. NCBI lineage: Eukaryota > Metazoa > Arthropoda > Malacostraca > Amphipoda > Caprellidae > Caprella > Caprella mutica. The sequence goes on along the minus strand of CANNZV010000487.1, from coordinate 200,851 downwards.
TTCTGTGTCATTGAAATTCTTTTTTGGTATTAGAATTTTTTTATCATGTGGCAAAGATCTTATTTTCTTCGTTTTAGCAGACAGTAAATTAGCTGTTGTCTTAAAAGGACCTTCTACGACTCCTTTGATGATACTGGGGTTGATCTGTGGACCCAATATCGTTAAATACATTGATGTATTCATGAGATCTTTTGCGTGATTTTTTAATTTGCGTGTGAATGATTCATCACTTTCAGTTGCTGTCCTTATTGGAAATTGGGCGTTCATTGTGTCGTCATTTAATATAAAATCCGTGACTTCTCCTATCTTTTCTAATGTACTTAAGATGTCACTGGCAGCTGTGGCTTCATCCTTCAATTTATTAGTGTATAATTCATGACATACACTGTAGATATCCTTGCTGTCTTTCTGCACATATATGTCTTCTAGTACCGTGCATATTTCTTGGTATGTGCTATCCTTAAATGTTTTACCGTTAACAACGTTATTAACAGTAATTTGAAAATCTCCTAGCTTGCAATCAGCGCTCCTGAAAAGGATCTTCTTTTATTCTGCGTCATCTTTATCCCCTAAGCTGGATATATGATTATTTAATAGGCTGAGATGCTGACGAAACGTGTTCTTCTCCTCGAAAGCTGGATCCTCTGGCCTTCTTCTTCCCCTGAATATCGGCAATGAATCCGAATTTATGATCGTCGTACTTCGACTTTTAATTATCTCCTGGAGTTGAGCTTGTGTTAATTCAACCGACATTTTGGTTTTTTTTTGGGGGGGTGTTTTGGGGGGTGATTTGGGTGGTGTTTTGGGTTGTTTAGTTTTCTGTACCCTGGGTTTAGTTCGTCTTCCAGATCTAAGTTCTACAGCCTCAGCGTTAATCGCTTCGTCCTCTGAGGTTGGCATGTGTTTCCTATCCTAATGAGGTGTTATTGTGTACTTAAACAAGTGTTATGCACGTGTAATCACTAATTACGAAAAAAAAAATAAAAAAAATAATAGGCTATCCAAAAAAAAAAAAATCCATCAAACATTAAAAAATTATCATTCAAATAATAAATAATAAATGAAATATAATTTAATATAGAGCAATATTTGTTAAATCAATAAATATAAAATATTTATACTACCTTTCAATTAATAACGACACACAGCAAAGCTAAAAGAAATGCATGCACACATACATCTATAATTATAACTGCTGCAGTAATGATTAATTACCTTCTGCTTATTGCTTATTCATCAACACAATTCTTGACTAAACAGAACAGATTATTTCACCACTGACTAAGGTCTAACACAGATCTTACTCCGATCGCTTCAGAAATGAGACTGATCGCAAAGATGACATTATATTATATGTTATACTCAACTTTCGGTTCCATGTACAGTGGGTCCCGCTTATCAGGTTTTGTCGTTGATTTTTGCTCTGATGTTAACTGTTATGATGTTAACTGAATGTTCACTGAGCGCTGTGCACTGTATGTTATGCACTGTATGTTAACTGAATGTTCACTGAATGTTAAAACTTCACTGAATGTTGAATGATCACTGAATGTTGAATGATCACTGAATGTTGAATGATCACTGAATGTTGAATGATCACTGAATGTTGCAGTTTGAATAAATACTTTTCAGATGTAGTTTTTAAACAAATTAGACTCTCAATTTCTGGTTGATTTACGGCTTTTTTGCATGTTGTTTATAATCGAATGTTTTCCATCACCATTCGTCAACGTGCAACGCTTAACCCTTTCGCTTCCTCCCTCCGTGCTTTCCAGTTTCTTCCAGAATTTTCCAGAATTTCCAGAATTTTTTTTTTTTTTCAGACTGGTCAGTCTTGTTGATTGTCTCTGCTCATTCAAATTTCAAATTAGGCCATCTGTACTCTCCTTATCCTTCCGATAATTTTCGAGATGCCTTTTGCTTGACCTTGAGTTGAATTATCTTTATACTTTATCACAAAAACTGAACACCTTAATTGGATCGTACCTTCATATAGGGTCGCAAAACCCGGTCTTGCTGTAATCAAATACTCTCCAATCAGATGGTTAACTTAGTTTTTGGTAAATTACAAAGCTTTCAATCTTTTACTTTAGTAATTGAATTTCCGCACATTAAATTCGAATTACTTAATCACGCACCATACGGCCACCAATGTGACATCTTTTAGTTTACTTCCCTATAACGTCTCTGTGTATGGGCTCTAAGTGATTAGGATCCTACTTTTATAGTATTTCCAGATTCCTTTCTCTTTATATATCTCTTTCTACTAAATACTCATGGTACCATGCCCTAGAACCACCTTGCCACTATGGTTCCGACCTCAGGCCTCTGGTCCAAGCTTAACTGTATTTAAGGGTAATAATGGATAAGTAATTAACACTTAAAGAGATTATATTCATTGGTCAAGCACATGTTATTACAAGTAATATCTCCACTAGAACGCTCGCAAGTTAAGGTCTCAAATAACTACGAACAGGAGATAAGGTGTGTAGCTCACGAGAGCGAATCGGTAACTAACTTGACTGTCACTTACTTACAATCATATAGGTTCGTGATGATAGTAATGCATACACAATTGCTGTGTTTGCTTTACCACAAGATACACATATCTAATCCCTCATTTCACCCAATTACCCTAGCATTTTACCCCAGCAATAGGCTCCTCCTTATTGGGGGATTTTTGAACGCGGAGGAATACTCTCTAAAATGCCACATGCAAAAAATAAGAAAGGTCAAAACTGCTAAAATAGCATATTACAACAGCTGACGGATACACTTTTCTCTGATAGTACATATAAATTCATTTCATTATAGTAGAACATGAAAATACTTAGCTTATCTTCATTACATAAATTTTAACCTATCAAAAACAGTTATCGCTTGTTATATTAGGATTATAATATATGAAAAATATAACATTTTAATCATGGTTATCTGAAATTTATTTTACTTTCTGCTTAAATAATCATGTCACTATAAAGTTAATATAAATCTTAAAAATAAGGTCCTAAGTAGGTGATAGGGTTTGAACTATAGTAGAGACACTACATTATAACGTGGCTGTGTTATTTTTTACGAAGATTTAGTCAATTGAAAAATGTCAGACAAAAGAGAAGCCATTATTGCTCTACACCGTGCCAGGAAGTCAGATTCCGTCATTTCAAAGACTCTCTCAATAGCGAGATCCACTATTTGGAAGTGTGTGAAGCGTTTTAATGAGAGAGGAGACTTGACTGATCGTCCAAGAAGTGGTAGACCACGCTCACAACGCACCAAACAACTGATAAAATGTGGCCGAGAGAAGATCAGGAGGAACCCGAAAAGGTCAATACGATTGTTAGCCAAAACAGCTAATGTGAGTCCCAGAACATTGAGAAGAGTTGTCAAAGAAGACCTAAAGATGTCCTCTTTCACCCTCAAAAAGAGACAGACTCTGTCAGAAGCTGTAAAGAAAAAGAGATTGGAGAGAAGCAAAGCACTTCTGAGAGAATTGAAGCCTGGCACGGCTTCACAGTGGAAATGGCTCACAACCGGAGGAATGACAGAATTATTGGTAAAAGTGCAAAAGACATCCCATACAACCAAAAAACTGTCCACAGAACCATAAAACCTGCTTCAGTAATGATCTGGGCCGCCGTTTCAGGAACTTGGAGATCTCCTTTAATTTTTGTGGAACAAGGCGCCAAAATCAATGCTAAATGTTATATTGAGAATATTTTGACGCCAATATTGGAGTCAGCTAAGGATCACTTCGGTAATGACGCTCTATGGACATTTCAGCAAGACGGCGCGACTTCACATACTGCAAATGTCACTCAAAACTGGTGCCATGACCATCTTCCACGGTTTTGGTCCAAAGAAATGTGGCCTCCCTGCTCCCCAGATGTTAATCCCATGGACTTTTCGGTATGGTCCATTCTTGAATCAAAGGCCTGTGGTAAATTCCATCGCAGTTTGGATGATTTAAAGCGTTCGCTCCAGAGATCTTGGAAGGAAATTTCACAAGAACAGTTGCGTGTCGCAGAAGGAGGAGTTCGGAGGAGATTTGAGGCTGTTATTAAAAACAAGGGGGGACATTTTGAATAAATTTATGATTTTTGAATTCTTAAAACCCTTATGTAATAATACATAACTGTAAATTATTAAATATATTTTTCGTTGGATTATAATATGCACTTTCATTTGCTTCCAAACTTACGCCCCACCCTGTACCTTTCCAGGCTAGATTATGTCTCAATTAGTAATCGTACTTTATGTAAATAATTCAATGCCTATTTATAAGATAAGATAAGAAAACCACAGACCTTTCTATATTTTTTTTATTGATGTCAGATGCTCTACCAGGTTACAATAAAAAATAGTTTATTTATATGGTAAAGTTCCTAGACATTAGGCAGTTCTACATTTTCGGACACGTATGAAAGAACTATGTAATAATTAAAATAAAAGACTAGTTAGTTCAATGCTTGATATAATATCTATATAATAGGAATTGATCTCCCTTCAAGTGAACATTAGCACTATCAGAGAAAAGAGAATCATCCGGAAATATAATCGGAAAATAAATCTGGAAAAAAATTCCAGGAAAAAAAATCGAAAGTTTTTGAGATAGAATTTCTTTTTAAAAAATTTGGAAAATATTCCAATAAGATTATATTAAAAAGGAAAGACCTGTTTTATTTGTTTCATATAGATTTACTGATAGAGTAGAACTCCTCTATAGTAAACTTCAACTAGTTCACTATAGAGTTTACTATGCTATAGAGGATATAAGAGATGAATAAAAACCGTGTTTTTTTGAGGCAGACAATAAATAAAATTCTTTCTTTTTGAAATAAATTCAATATACAGGGTAATCTAATTCTTATTATACATAAGTTGCACTGGTAAAACTTCTGTTTCATTTAATCACTTATCACTGTAGAATCACCTATAGAGGAGTTCCACTGTATTAAACGATTTATAATGTGTATACTTAAACATAATCTTAAATACATTTCATGTTAAACTTGTAAATTCATGCTAAAATGTCAGCTAATACTGTCGGTGGTAGTGCTCATGGATGCAGAAAAGCTACACCTTGAACCAAGGAATGTGACTGAAACAGACACAAGTACCGATGACTGCAGTCGCAAAAGAGAAAACTGAAGGTATGTGCCTACCTAATACATGTATTTCAGACCTTTTAAACTTTATAAAGCTTTAAGCAAATAATAAAAGGGAAGGATATCGAGTAAACAAAATATATGATCAGTTTTCTTGTATATTAGCTAAAACTTCGGAACTCCATTGTTCTGGTGAGGTTTTCTCAATCCATCCTTCAGAGTGGCATACCTCTCAGATTTCTTGTCGAAACTATGGATGGCAGAGATGTCTAATCCGTCGAGTCAACGGCCACTGTACCTGCAAAAGAAATTAACTTTAAAAATGTGAAGTGCAAACTCACCAACACCTACTGCCTAGGTATGAGGGGAAATACAAGAGGGTTATAACTAGTGGGTATCCATGGAAAAAGCACAGTAACGAGCCTTATAACAATATTTTTGATTTATAATGAAGAATATAATAAATTTAAGGAAATTAATCTATTTTATAATTTATAATTATCTACTTTATGGCTTCTAATTAAAATAACTCACCATCAAAATCTGGTGAAATTGGAGGGGACTGACAAAAAGTGAGCAGCTGCTGTACTGGGTTCTGTAAATATTAATTACATTAGTTGATTTAATAGGAATAATGAAACAAAATGAAAAAAAAACAAATTAGAAAAGAAATGAAATATGAAAATGAAATTAAAACTAAATATACTCAATTAATTACTGTTCTAATTCATTAAATAATGCTACCTACTCTATGTCTTACAGTCTTAAAATTAAAATAACTCACCATTAGTGCTGATAAAGAGGAGACTGGAGACATGGGAGACTGAAGTTTGAAGCCTGCCGAATCAGTGAATTTGAGTAATCAGTCATCTGACCTGTAAAAATCAGTTATTTTAATATGTTTGAAATATTGAGATCTCTTAGACTCAGAGACTGAGGCCCCACCATAACTTCTGTGGCCGTACCATAATTATTTTAATTTGTATTAAATGCCCTTGGTTATAGGTATAGACCGTTCAGTCACTTTATTTTCTATTGCCCCACCACAACTTTCTTCCTGGGTACAGTCATTCTATCTCGTATGCCGTATGGCATACCTAATGAGTAATGACCCTACAGTGACAATATTTTACTTCAACCATGAAATTTCAAGGCCGTAGGGTAAGTTCCGAATTATCGGTCAGTTCCACATCTTCGGATATATAAGAAAAAACGATAAAATAGCCATAATTATTATTTCAGTATGATAGGTTGAGTACTCAATTATATCGTTTTATCTTATATGTTCGAAGATGTGGAACTGACCGATAATTCGGAACTTACCCTACCTAGCTAAATTCTTTTCATTCAAGGCTTAAGCTACCTATCTTGTTTATAATCTTATAACTTACCTTACTTAACAGGGCTTAAACAATTTATACACTTTCACACTTCTGTTATGAGCAATTAGACTCATTAAGAAACGAAATAGTTTCATTAATGAAATAGGTACAGGAACAGCTCAACACCACCGTTAAGAAATTTAAAACTAACTGTTAACGTTTACTGAACTGCGGAAAAGTTCAGTAAGTGGACACTGAATGTGATTAGTAAAGAATAGGAAAAATAGATAAAAGGAAAGCAATATTTGGCTAATTTTGAAAGAAATAACACCACGCTATCATTAATATCATAAACTACACTTTAAACTGTATTTAACATGAAACAATTAGGTATTTTAGTTTTATAATTTCATAGTTTCGGCTTTTCCGCGTCAGATATAAACACGATTTAATTAAAATAAAAACCTTCAAAGAGTCAGAAAATGATTATTTAAAGTACAGAATCGGATTCGGAAGGTTAAAAATAGCCTATGTATATGTTTGAATTATCTCAAACACTCCATTTTGAAAATATAAAAAATATACTTTTTTAAAAAGTTCATTTTTGTAAAACGATCATCCAGAGCTTAGCTGACTTTACAGATCAATTCAGAAGGCTCAGTTTAGTAAGAAATGGTACCTATTGAAAGGATATCTGTTCGAAATTGATCAAAATTTTCAAATTTGAGTTTCAAATTTCTATTTTTTGTGTTTAAAATTGAAGATATTCAATTGCCCATAATAGTTTTTTCAACAGTTACACGTTTTTGAAACCTAGTATTCGGATAGATTTTTGGATGTAGATTTCGATAAATTTGTCTGTTTTTAGAAAATCAATCTGGTTTTCAAAATACAGGAGGGTTTTCAAATATAGGTGTAATTTCGACACCCCCATCCGAATTCGAAACTTTTTTATGGGATTGTAGAATATTAATTAAATAACTCATTGCACTTAATCCTGTTCGAAAATCAACATATATTCGAAATTGAGAGACGTTCGAATAATTAAATATCTTTTATCTTTCGAATAAAGCAAAGTTTCGAAAAAATCTCATGAATAAAATAAATTTTGATTAGGTTTTTAAACTATTATCTGGAATCAGATTTGAAATGATCTCATATTGAATGAGTTACGAGGTCAAACGCGCATCGACCTGGTGTCCGAAAGCTAGAAGTGGAATTCAAAAAAAGTGTGAGAAGAAAATATGCGCATTGATGAGTTCCTCCACATATCGAAAAAGATTTAAATTTGAATATGAAACAAAAAAGTTATTCAAGAAAAACATTCAGGGACCTTGTGCACAAACCAATTCTGCATATCGAGTTAGCTCCGTAAAGGTTAACTTGACTTTTTGGGTCTAGTTTGAAAAAACTTTGAAAAATTAGGTGAGCTAAGAATTTAATTCGATTTGGCTTCGAACGTTGATCACGAATCCGTTTTCAAAAAGTTTGAAATCCAACTAGAAGTCGACATTTTCGATATAAAAGTGCATATCACAGAAAAATGGAAAAGTTTTTTTCAACATTTTCAGGTACTTTAACAATGTTTTCTATATAAGCATTAGCTAGAAGACTGTAAGTGAACTAATAAATTCATTCTTATCTATAGGGCTAGTTCAGAGTTATCGGACAGTTGCACATTTACACGACAGTAAGAAAAAAAGAAATGTAAAATGAGAGATATAAAATGTTTTTTTTTTTAAGTGTCCGAAAATATAGAACCGTTCGATTACTTGGAATTTAACCTAGTCGGATAACTAAAATGTGAGTAACTTAAATAAATTTAACCAGCTATTTGAATTAACTAGCGATCATCTCAGTCAATGAATTTACCTGGTACAGTAGAACTCATCTATAGTAAACGTTAACTAGTTCACTTTAGAATTTAGAGGATTTAGTTAGTTAATTGTAGAAGATACGAGAGATGAATAGAAAACTGGCATTTTCATGGCAGACTACACAAAATGTTTTTTCTTTTTCAAATAAATTCATTATACAACGAATCTCATTTCTTAGGACACTGAAAATCAGAATGTTTCACTAATCACTATAGGGTTGTGACAATATGCGTTTAAAATCATAGATCTTCAGAATATCATAGAGACATATACGGAACGAAATGACATGGTATGACAGGTGCACCGACAATTGGGCCCCGTACAATTGCGCCCCAAGACAATTGATTTTACGACAATTGGACCTCAAAACAGTTAAGCCTAGAAAAAGATTGGACAGAAGACACAATAGAGAAGTGTTACTTTGTTATTATTAGGGAAGTGATAATATTTTCCTCTAAAAATATGCTTTATATTCTCTGAAAATATGTTTTATATTTTCTAAAAAATACGTCTATATTTTTTCAATTAGTTTGATACACTTGATAAGGTATATCATATATATTAGCAAGCTCCTTAAATCACATTTGGATGCTAATCTCATGTTTTAATGTAATGAAAATCTTTGAAGTATTCAAATAAGACGTGTTATTATGAATCATGTCATATGGATCCAATGTGTAGAGTACATTGTCTGACAAAGACAAATATTTAGTAAGAAATGTATGAAATTTAAAGGTTATACGTTACATTGAACAGTTTTTGGGACAAAATGAGATTATGAGACTACATTTTGTAATAATAATTCATAAAACTCTTCAATATTGAACACTGAACAGGTTTCAAAAATTCACATTAACTTTAATTCAATTTTTATGTTCCAATAATTTTGGCATGTCTAAATACCTATATTTGCATTTTATATTGTTTCTTGTTTGAATGATCTATCTCAGAACAAAAAAATATTGTAGTTTAAAAGAATAATAGTATTTAGTCATGAAAAGAACATGTTCTATTAAAAATATTTATTTTTCATAACAAGAATATTTTTTAATGTAAGGAATATTATTTATTTTAAATATGCTCCTTTTTTTATTTTTATTCATAACGCATATTGTCACAACCCGATTTGTTACTGCGGCAATGGTTTTTAATTAAGTTAATACAGTAAACTCTGAAAAATGGGCAAATAATATAATTGTCTTGGGGCCCAATTGCCCTAGGCCCAATTGTATTGGGCCCAATTGTCTTGAGACCAACTGTCGGTCCACGGGTATGACATGGGTTGTGACCATATGTATTTAAAATCATAGCTAGGGTTGTGACAATATGCTTTTAAAATCATCAATATGGTTGTGAGTTATGACAATATGCTTTTGAAGTCATGCTAGGGTTGTGACAATATGCTTTTAAAATTATAGCTAGGGTTGTGACAATATGCTTTATAAATCATAACTCGGTTTGTGACAATATGCTTTCAAAATTATAACTAGGGTTGTGACAAAATGCTTTTAAAATCATAGCTAGGGTTGTGACAATATGCTTTTAAAATCATTGCTAGGGTTGTGACAATATGCTTTCAAAATCATTGCTAGGGTTGTGACAATATGCTTTTAAAATCATAGCTTATAGGGTTGTAACAACATGCTTTATGAATCATAGATCTTAAGAATATCACAGACGAAATGAATTGGTATCGAATACTATATACCGCTGGTGTAGAACCATTCAATACTCTTTAATTCTCTCCGCCTGTAATATTCTCTATGATTTATAAAGCATATCGTCACTAGGGTTGTGACAAGAAAACAGTTACAAAAGAGATCAATTTGTTTGTTAAAAGATATCAATTTATCAGTTACACAAAAGACCAGTACGTTTGGCAGTTACATACACAAGAGTTCAGCTTATCAGTTACATAAGAGATAAGATTCCCATTGAGTTTGAATCTTTTCAATCATAAGAGATAAGTTTATCATTTATACAAGAGATCAGTTATTCAGTTACACAAGATATCACTTTAATACATCAGTACGACTCTTTAGTACATCAGTACATCATTCTAGTACATCAGTACGTCAGTTTATTACATCAGTACTTCAATTTGCTCATCAATAGCTCACTCTAGTATATTATTACATCATCTATATAGTATATCAGTACGTAAGTTTAGTACATCAAAACGTAACTTTAATACATCAATACGTATCTTTAATACATAAATATGTAACTTTAGTTGTTTAGTACATCAATATGTCACTTCAGTACATGAGTACGTCAGTTTAGAACACCAGTACGTCACTTTTGTTTATATATAGGTCACTCTAGTACATCATTCTAGTACATCAATACGTCAGTTTAGTACATCAGTACATCACTTACGTACATTACGAATCGGATGAGTGTCCTAACTAATATCTCTCTCTGGAGAGATCACGGCCTTGTACTATGCACCTTTTTCAAAAAACACTCTCACACATTGAACAAATTATATTTTCGTTTAAATTTTTTATAGAATATTTCTTCTAAGTGGAGGAAGAAAATTAAGTATTTTATTTTATTTTCAGTCCACTAGTTTTTTTTTTAAATTTAAAAACGTCGCATGGTACCAACAGTTCATTTTGGGTTCGAAAACCATGTTCGGATGTCCTAATTGACTATTTATATATATTATATCACTTTAAAAGTATTTTGAAATAATTTGGAAGCTTTGAAGTACTACTTTGGAAAAATTCATAAATTCGATATTTTTTTCACCAAAAAATGAAGTAATAGTCCTAAAGTTGCAGAAAACATGTCAGAACGGTCTGGTATGATGTGTAAAATAGTTTTTCTTCTATAACTTCAGTAAAAAACTTCATTTTCCAAATTCAATTAGTGTAATAGATAGAGTAGATGATTGCCCACTATTGGTCGAAAGGAAATTTTGGGATTCGACCATGCGACCGAAGAATAGATCTGTTTACTTTAATTCGAATTACTCAAGGTACCGGCCGAAATTTGTAAATCTGATTGATAATTATAATTTTAATGAAGTAGCTCTATCAAATTTATTCGTATCATTTTTTCGATTTTACAGGTATTTTAAAAGTTATTCGAATCTTAGGATTCAGATATGGGAATAGTCAATACGAGACTTTGAACTCTTTGATCTCATCAATTAGTTGACATTTTTAACTTCCGATTGCGCCACCTAAATTTTGATGTTTTCAACTATACAAAAACAAAATCCTGATAAGAAATTCAATCCAGTTTTTGAATACCAGTCCCATTCGAAAATATATATATATCTTCGAAAATTGACAGAATCTTCAAATTTTGATAATTACATTCTGTTCAGCATCAAAAAATATAGTAAAATTGAAATTTTTGTTCGATTCCAAATATTCGGAATAAAGTTATGAATTTCAGAAAAAAAACCTCATTTTTATATATTTTATTTTAAATTTTAGTAAATAACTTTTCCCCAGCTTTCGTGAGCATTATTTTCATCTGATAGTTTCCATAGTGATTTTTGACGAGCTATCCGAATCTGAAAACCATTTTCCGAATGGTGAAGTATTTCCTGAGATTCGGAGGCCGACTGATTTAAAATTCAGGTTATTTACATAATTTATTCGGTTTTTATGATATAACTCAATTTATTGGATCAATTGTTCAAAAATTTCGGTGTATTAACTAAGAGTAAATTATTTCCAAACAAAATTACCCTCAATTAGCAATCGGTTTGCCCGATTCGATCAATTATAAAGAAATTACGTTTCTATCCCATTAATTTCTTGTTTAATTTCCTCCATATTTATTCTATTTTTTATATGATCATGAAAATGGACCATTTATCGTCTGTAGACTGAATCAAACATTCTGAATACGAATATGATATTTAAAATTGTTAATATTAATGTTAATTCCAATAAATTCACCACTTTAACATCGTAGTCTTCTAAAAATGCATGTTGAAATGAATAAATTCAATTCAATTTAAAAAGCATATCGGAGTATAGTAAACTATGTCAAGAATCAAATAATATTATTTTAATTTAATTTAATTCCAATTAACCAAACAATTCTTCAATAAATTTAGGATTTCTGTGGGAATAGCGATAATGCTGGAACCTTATTATGAACCGTTAAGTGGTTCCCATGGCAACGGTGCAACCTTTGAATTACGATTTAAAATAAAGTTGCTGTGATATGTTTCCCTGTTGTGACTAAGTGACTAAGTGTTGTTTATATTAACCATTGTCTCATAATATTATACTGAATTTATATAGCCAAGCTCAAATCATTCTTGAATTCTCATTTAAGTGTGTTTAAAGTTTTAGTAGGTAGTACCTACATTAGGAATTTAGGCTTGGTGCCTTACCCTGCCTACCTAAACTGGTGCCTGAGTTATGTTTTTGAAGAGTGATTTTCTTCAAATTTCCCATCTTTGTGAATACTCTGTTTCTCCTAAAGGTATATTGATATCATATATTTACTTTCATTATATTTTGATGTTTTAAAGTAGTTATTTAACTTATTTTAGTCTATTTATGTTAGCCATAGGCACATAGCATGATGATAGCTCATATTGTAGGAAGTTAGGAACTAGTAAACTATTCTCCAAGAAACCCTTTATTTTGTTTTCTGTTCTCAGTAAAATACATGTAAATATAAAAGAAACTTAAAGATTGTTCACACAGAAAATATTAGAAGTGCCCCATATGTTAATGTTGCAGATTAGGCCTTAAACTGAGGCCCTTAGTGATGTCACTGATGTGGGTAAAAATAGCCACTTTCCCAATAGGTGCCTAATGCTGAAAATTTATTGAATCGGGTTATACCTAGCTTATTACAGTCTAAAAAGCGTTTCCATGTCACCAAGGACCTCTGGCGACATTTTTTTGATTTAGATTGGACTTAGGACTTTGGAGATGATATATTTACAAGATTTTTGAGACTAGGTATTGCATTTCCTAATTAATTCCTATGCTTACAAATTACATGTAGACATGATTAGTTAGGTAGGTACCATTTAGTCACATTTTCTGTTGTCTAAAACCTGTTACAGTTAAACTGATTTCATATTGAAATGTTGCATGTCAAAAGAAGTGTAATGCTTGTCAATAAATTTTTTGAATTTGAAGCCAATCTTCAGAATATGGAATTCATAATGGGAGATATTTGGGATACTCTCTAGATTAATATCTAATGAACAATTTACAATTGATTGCTATAGTTATTTACATAAATTTTGCTATAAACATTTATAAATTAATCACTATAAATTTACTGTGAACAGGCTGAACAGAATAACACCACACTGGAAACTTTGGTAGGTCCAGTCTGCATAAGATGCATGAAGTTGGGAAGTTTATCCGGCGACTGTTTAGACTTTAAATTAGTCTCCTGAATTATCCAGCGACAATTTTCTAATTAATTCCTATGTTTACTTGTAATTATTGGAGAGTTTTTTGAAATTTTTGGCCATTTTGGAGAGAAATTTTAAAATCATTGGAGAGAAATTGACCAAAAAAAATATTCTGAGACTAACTGTGCATGTTTTGCAGACTGGTGGTAGGTTGCACCCGCGAGGGCTATTTTGCCGTGCGGCACCTTGGAATGGGTGTGCACGGCGCACACCCCTCTACGGGCTGTGGGAGAAGGGAGGGGGGGGGGGGGGGTGTCATGTATATGTTTTAAAAATCAGAACCACATCAAACTATACATTAATTTAAACATCTATTATGGATTCTCTAGAGTCGGCTAGGGCATTGTATGTGGTCACATTAAACTATAAGTAAATTTAAATCTCTGTTTTGATTCTCCAAGGCATTGGGCATTAGATGCGGTGACTTCAAACTATACGTAAATTTATGCATCGATTTTTAAATCGATTTTTTTATTCATTAATTCAAACTAGCTTGGCATTCCTTTTTTTATTAATTGTTAAGGGGCCTTTACACGAGCACTGGTCAGTGCCACTATTCACCACACTTTTTTCACCACACTGCCCACCAATTAGCTCAGTGCCTTTACACGAGCAGAATGTGCTTTGGTGGGCACTGACACTTTAGTATCGTGGTTAGCATCTAATATGCTATTAAACACTAACGCTGTTAGTGTTTTATCTTATAATATTTTGATTTTATTTTCCATAGGCATGGGTGCTCTTCAACTAGGCCAATGAAAGGGGTTGTTGATTGTCTGACAATCGCTACTGACAGACAGTGGCACTTTGTGGTGAGCGTTCGCTCTCAGAGCGATAGCTTGGTCACCACCAAGTTTTGCCAAAAAGGGTGGGGCAAGTAGCAAAGTGGGCGTGGTATAGAGCAGTGTCACCACAAAGTGGCACTGAGCACTTACCGTGTAAAGGCCCCTTTACGGAATGCTTAAATTGAGACCAATTTAAACATTCCATAACAATTCCCAATGAGCGGATTGCCATGCTAGTTTAAATAATGAATAAAAATCGATGTATAAATTTACGTATAGTTTGAAGTGACCGCATCTAATGCCCAATGCCCTTGAGAATTAAAACATTTTTAAATTTACGTATAGTATAGTTTGACGTGACCGCATCTAATCATTCTAATGTAACGTATTGGCTGAGAAAATATTTAATCAATATAGACCATGGAATATAGGAAGATATCTGCTCTAGTTCCCCTTATAATTATTGGTAGATGACAGTTAATACATATACTTATACACATTATACCAGTTTTAAGATATACAATATACCGCATATCTTAAGGGCCCCATACACGACACCAATTTCCAACTCCAACCCCGATCTACAGCCAGATCGTGGTTGGGGTTGGAGTTGGCGGTGTTCCCACACACGTTCCAATCGATTTGTCCAATCTTTCTCAGTTAAATCGCTTATCTGTGCTGTGAACAATGTCTGACCTCGACTCTGATGACCTGGCGAATGTTGAATTGTTATTAGAGGCAGATAGAAAACGTAAAAAACGATCTAAGTGGTGCAAGTTGTGGCTTCAAAAGAGGGATAAGTTATCCCATAATGTTTTGCTGGAAGAACTGAGGTCAGAACCAAAGGATTACTTGAATTATTTAAGAATGGATGAACCCACTTTCCTAGAACTTTTGTCCTTGGTCACACCAATCATTGTAAAACAAGATACTGAAAAGATTTGGTCGTTTCTGCCCATACACCACTCCAACCCCAATCCCGACTTTAAGCTCCTCCCATAAAATATCAGAAAATTCTGATCAACTCCAACTCCAACCACGATCTGCAAATCGTGATTGGATCGGGGTTGGTGGAGCCCATACACGGGCCAATCTGGTCGCGGTTGGAGTTGTAGATCGGTGTTGGAGTTGGAAATCGGTGTCGTGTATGGGGTCCTTTATATATACGTTAGTAATATATATCAACTACTGCTACAGACCTACAGTAGCACTGTAGCAGTAGTTAAATGCCAGGTAATAAAACATGTCTAAACTCGCCATTTTAATGTTTTTTTTCAAAATTTCGTCTGATTCGAAAGATAAAAGATATTGAATTATTCGAACGTCTATAAATTTCGAATGTATAGTGATTTTTGAACAGTATTGAGTGCATTGGATTACTATATTACTATGCTACAATCCCGTAAAAATAGTTCTGAATTTGAACGAGGGTGTCGAAATCACACCTATATTCGGAAACCCTCTTGTATTTCGAAAACTAGATTGAATTTATACAAACGGACAACATATTCGTAATCTACGTCCAAAATTCTATCCATACACTAAGTTTGAAAAAAATCGAAACGTTATATAAAAAATTATGATGTGGTGAATATCTTCAATTTTAGGCACAAATATAAAAAATTGAAACTCAAATACGAAAATTACGACCAATTTCGTACAGATATAATTTCAAAATGTACCAATTCGTACTAAATTTAGCCTTTTGAATCGATCTGTGAAGTCAGCTAAGCTCTGGAAGATCGTTTTCCAAAAATGAACTTTTAAAAAATATATATTTTTCATATTTTCAAAATAGAGTGTTTGAGATAATTCAAACATGTACATAGACTATTTTTAACCTTCCGAATCCGATTATGTACTTTAAATAATCATTTTCAGACTCTTTGAAGGTTTTTATTTTAATTAAAACGTGTTTATATCTGACGCGGAAAAGCCGAAGTCATAAAATTAGTTAACTAAAATACCTAGTTGATTCAACTTAAATACATTTTAAAGTATAGATTATGAAATTAATGATAGCGTGGTGTTATTTCTTTCAAAATTAGCTTAATAATGCTTGCCATTTATCTATTACTCTTATTTAAAAATCGTTACATTCAGTGTCCATTCACTGAACTTTTTCGCACAATCCGCGGTTCAGTAAATATTAACTAACGGACTGTAAGTTTCAAATTTCTCAACTGTGAGTTAGTTGTTGATGTTTCTTCAAACAAGGCCTCTAATTTGGTTTCTAAAGTAGTTATTTTGTTCAAAAAAGATGTGTGAAAGTATCTATTAAGTGTTTATTCACGTCCTTTTAAGGTAAGTTATAATATTAACAAGTTAGGTAGCCTAGAATGAGTAGAATTTAGTTACCTTACTACCTAGGTACCCTATGCAAGCTAAAATTTCATAATTGAATTAGTATCATTCTTACTTTGGGGTGACTGTACTTATTGTGATTATATTGAGGCTATAGAATATTTACATAGTGACTGCACTCAGGGAGAAAGTTATGGTGGGACCATAGAATATTGCAAATATATTATATAGCTAGGTACTAAAATAACTTATTTTCACAGGTCATATTCAGCAGGCTACAGTTTGCTCTGGCTAAAGTCCCCACGCTCTTCAGCAGTCAGTTCCCTCAGCAGCTATGTTAGTCCCCTCTAATTTCACCAGATTTTGATGTGAGTTATTTTAATTATAAGCCATAACTATTAGTATAAAGTAGATAATTATATGATAATGTTCCCAGCCTGAAATTTTATAAATGAGTTGAAAATAATGTTATTTTGGTGTCATATAAAATAGAGTGACTGGGTGGTGATTATATTGAGGCTATAGAATATATTATTTAGTGACTGTACCCAGGGAGAAAGTTATGGTGGGACATAGAATATTCAATATTTCAAATATACTAAAATAACTAATTTCCTGGGTTATGGTGACAGTGATTTTAATTTTTAACTAGGGCAATTTACAATTAATGCCAATTATGGTGGGACTTCACTCTCAGAGATTTTAAATTTCTTAAATTGGGCTGCAGAAACCAATATTAGCTATGTGAAAACTGAAAGAAGAATTATAATAGAGTTAAAATGTGTGAAATCCATTGCTAGTGAACTGAAGAGCTATAATTGTACATGCTAATATTTGTAATATCAAATTCTCAATTTTCCTGTAAATATTTCCTGGATAATAGATTAAAAATTTGAATTTTGCAGTGGCTTAACAAGATTTTATTCTGATTTAATTGACTAAAGCTTGTCATTATCATTACGCTTTAGGTAAGGTAATCAATCGTTCCCATTCAATTTCATGATGGAGAAAAATTGTATATACTTAATACTGTCATGTTTCAGATTCTTTGTGAGGCAAGCTCTTTGGAATAGCTACTCTGAAGGCAGTCGAGGATCATAAATCTTCACCCTAGTTATATCAACATCTAATAGAGAGAAATCCTCTTACCTCCCTCGGCCTCAGTGGAGAGCTGGAAACTGCCAATTAGGAGATTGTTATAAGGTGAGCCGAATGGACCATATGTGAATCTGGCAACACTTTCCTTTGCTTTAGGTTAAACAGACTTCAAAAAGTAATTTAAAATGCTCACATATATTGAGCATAAAATAGTTAATATAAATAAACTTCTAAATTTAAATTACGTTGATAGTAAGATGATCTAAAATTTAAGTAAAAATTATTATTTTTAAAATGATTAAAATAATGTGTAATGATTTGTTTGGTGAAACTATCGAGCCATTGATTTGTACTAATTTACCCCCATCTCATTATAGATCAGTTGGTGCAGTGAAGAGTGGAGGTTTGGAGGCTGAAGAGGAGAGGCTTGTGGCGGCGCATTCATGCGACAATTGTTTATGCTAATTGTATTTTAACGTGAATGACTATATGTGCCAATCACTCTAATATTTTTGTGTTACTGTTAGAACATTCACATACTCTAGCTGATCTTAATAAGATTAATTTCAAATATTGCATGATTAAAATAAATACTATTTTCACTCGACTTGAAAATTTATTTTATTTCCGAATTTTTTTAATTTCTTCACTAGTAGAAATGAATAGTATTTGAAACTCTAAATAGATATCTCTTATTCAATTATTTTGAAACTAATCATTGATTAAATGTTTAACTATCATTTTTTTCCATAATTCAAATTCTCTCTGAAAAGTAGGTAGTTTAATTAATGCATGATTGATTCAAATACGCTAATTAATAATTGATTTTCACATATTTAGCTATTCTCCTGTTAAGTAAACAATATTTTTTGCTGTACTATAGTATTAATATCCCTGAGTTATTTATTTACTTCAATTATTAACGCTACTTGTAGTTTTAGAGGATAGCGCTAGGGTTATACTCTTCAACTATGATGTCTTAGATTTTGTGTTTAGTAGGATGGTAAGTTTCATTTGAAATCGCCTTTCCATTTTCCTCTTCGATCTATTAGTGGAGTCACTGTGATTGAATCGCTTTTTGTCACATTCCTTGGTATTAAAATGATTCATTGAGTAGCTTTTCTGCATCCATGAGCTTATCACCGACTAGTGGTAGATGTCTTTATTAATGGAACCACTCTTCTTTAGTACTGCTTCTTCCAGTCCCTTTTGATGTTTGGCGTCAGACTAAAACATCTTGCTGAATTAGTTATATTCTGATTAACAGAAAGTTCGTTACTAAATGAATCTTTTATATAAACTGATTAGACCAATTTCTGAGTATTTTTTAAATTATATGTACTGTCCGAGATAGTTAAATTAATGAGAGATTAAATGAAACTCAGCAGTTTAGTTTAGTTACATTTATCAATTCATCATTCAAAATAGTAGAAACATTTCTACCGTAAGTAAAATAATTTGTGAACAGTTTTAAAATCAATAAGGTTATACTTCTAACTCATGAGAATAAGAAACCCCGTATTATTCACAAAGCATCATAATCCCTTTGTTTTATTTTTTTAATACCTAACAGGGGAGCAAGCGTTAAGAATTACAATGTCACCAATTAGCGAATGAAGTATTTAAATCTCCTATATTTCCAACGAAATTGAAGGGTATAAAAATGTATAGGATATAGAGAGTAAAAATAAACTCATTTATTCAATTGAACATTAAGGTTATTATGTATTGAATAAAAATTGAAAGGAAAATTAATTGATTTAAAATGAAGAAACTATGAGATTTACGTTTAATACCTGAGTCCATATTAAAAATATTTATGTAAATGAAACAGCACGATTAATTCTTCAAACAGAAGTTAATATGAAAATTTGTATAAAATAGAAAAGTCTCACCTCAATAATTAATATCGCCACTATGGTGCCACTCGGGTGTACACCATAAGGGCTCTATTAAGCCTCATTTACAAAAAGTGAAATAAATACACTCTTGGCATTTCATATTTAAAATAAACATGATAATCTGATGCAAAATAGCCTAATTTCATATAATAATTTCCTTTCACATAGCTAACTAGATCAAAATATTTTTAAAAAGCAAAAAACTGAATTTATACTCCATACAGGCGATATTAAGCTTCATCGTATATCTATGTGAATAATTTGAAGAAAAAGAAATAATTGTACTTTGAAACCATTTCAGTTCGATTTATTAAGTCATAATGCATCTATTCAAATGAGAATCATGTCAATAAATAGTCAAAATATTTAGCTATAACCCAAAGTATAATGGTGTACAGAATTTTGGGCACCATCATGCAAAGCTAAGGTGTCTACCATAGTTGAGTTTTAGGATTATATTTATATATATTTCATGTTAAATTAGTAATAAACTACAAAAGTGTCGGACTACTGGGGCGTTCGGACTAATGGGGGTGTCTGACTACTGAATAGTAACTATATCGGTGACGTTTTAAAATACAAGAGACTGGAAAAAGCAGTCAGATAGGGAAGTGACTTTTGGAAGAAGTCACATACCATAAGTCGGTGATAATGCTCATGGATGCAGAAAATTTTGTGTGGGAGTATTTTATGAATGTAAGATGAAAATGGAACAACCTACCTAACACGGAGATGTAAGACAACGTAGTTGAAGAGCTTAACTCTAGCGCTACCCTTTAAAACTACAAATAGCGTTAAAAATTATATATGTAGATGGTTAAAATGAAAAGAGACCATATGAAATCCAAATTACAACAGTTCATCTCCAAAAAGGTTCTGAACCCACGTGTCTAAGGCCCATACTATACTGGCAGTTCCACCGCCGCGGTGCTACTGCTTCTTAAAATCCAAAGTATAGTAGACGGTATAAGAACTCGGGCCACTTGCAAAGTATACTGCCAGATACGTTTTGCAGTGTTTTTTGCAGTTTATACAGTGTTTTAAACATCAATTGGCATTACAGATTATTCTAAAAATGTTAGTGATATAGGCTTATGCAAGTGACTGATTCTTCTAAATTTGCTATTGGTCATATCAACCTATAGAGGTACCTGTTTTAGTTATCTGTCGCAAGAATTCTGCTGTTACTCTAAAATAAACAAATTTACAACACTATTCAGTTATAGGTATAGATCGACTGAAAAAATGTGAAGTATGGACACAGCAATATAAGATTAATGATTATTTTAATTATTCTATAAGCTCATTTCTAGAGCAATATAAAAATATAACTTTTATCTTTTATAAAAGCTAACTTTTAGAGTGGCGGAATGTTTGGTTTTTGGCGTGAACTGTGATCAACAAAAAAAACGAACATGTTCAAATTATACAATAATGAATTAGGTCTATATGAGATTATATATGAATGTATTGAAACAATGAAGGAATGTGAATATTTACCATCACAAAAATATAATTTTCGCATTAGGAGATATCTTAAAATATACCTAATAATAATTTCAGAAATAATGCAATAGCGAGATGTAGTAAGAATGATTGATACCATGTTAACGTAGCAACAGTCGCTAAAAATTTAAAACTAGTGTACTTTCCCCGTTATAAATAACGGGGTTTCAATAGAAATTGAATGTTGATTCAAAATTAATGAGGAATCAATAGTAAAAGAAAAAAATATATATTATTAAAAAATAGTATTTATATAAAAAATATGTATCTAAATGAAAATTTATGAAAACAAATATATATGTATATAGAAAATTATGTAAATAAATATTTATGTTAAGAATTATACATATATAAAAAATTTATACATTTTTTTTAAATATTACCTGTATTGGGATATCTTCTACTTTACTGGTCTGTGTATGTGCTTATACTTTGACTGCCGCGGTGAAACTGCCCAGTATACTTTGCATGCGGTGCTACCGCGGTGGTGATAACGTGCCCTGATGCGGTGCCACCGCCTAGCAACGCAGACTGCCAAGGCGGTAGCACCACCAGTATACATACTATGCAACTTTGCTTTTTTCATTAATTTAACCGTGATTAATTGAAGATGCGTAAACAGGGCAGTGGCACAGCGGCGGTGGAACTGCCAGTATAGTATGGGCCTAAAGCCGGTCATACACTAGAATGTCCACCTGACAGGTACGCATGAATAATTACGACTATCAGGTGCACCTGTTACCTGAGGAGCACACTCACTCTTCATGCGTACCTGTCAACTTTGTCAGTTCTTCATGGATTATCGCGAGTTTTTTTATTTATACATATATACATTTTTATAGGTATGTATTTATTTTATATATATTTTTAATACAATTTTTATGTATGTATTTATTTGTAAACACACAATGCTCTCTATTATAGGGAGGGATAAACTTCTTTTTTTTCACGGAGCCTGGAGAGGACCTTTAATATCAAATGATCACATTGCGTAGCATTATTGTACCATCAGTTGGTATTACAGTGAATCATTGTTTGGATACCAGATGGTCGCACTGCGCGGATTTGTGTGAGTATCACTTAAAACTGATAAGCTATAGGATTGCGTACTTGTTTCGACTTGAATCTAGATTCATCTGAAAACTTTAAAAAAATTATTTTAAAAGAAGCGGCAGCGCTGTAGCGCAAAAAACGCCCTAGCGCTTCTGAAAAAAGTAGCACCACTGCCCACACAAGTAGCGGCGCTGCCGCTACACAAAAAAGAAGCGCCGCTTGTAGCGCAGGCTACATGTAGCGGTGCTGTGTCTACCTCTTTTTGCTTGTCCTAATGATAAACCTTCACCGTTCAATTTATAATTAGCCTTTTGAAAATAAAGTATTTAAGTTTTAGGATCGTGTAATGAGAGTAGTCTGAATCTGAAATATTAGACCAGTTATTTCCTCTTCACTTTCTTTCTGCTGGTACCGATATTTGAATATACTTCGTTAACTTATTTAAAAGTAGATTGAATAACACCACTGGCGTAATTTCTCTGTCTTACAAAACTAAACTTCCAAAGTATTAAATTGAGACATTTCACAACCAGAGTTGTGACAATATGCTTTTAGCATGAATAATTAATCTTGAAGCATATTTAAAATGAAGTTTATTCTTAATATTGAAAAAAAATTATTTTAAAATATTCTTTTTATTGGAAAATATTTTTTCTTATTACAGAATATTCTTTTCGAACTATCCACAGAAAAAAGCTCTTCTTAAAATGTGATCACACATGCGCAAGAGTAAACACATTTTAAGAAAACTTTTTTTCCCGCGGTGTTAATGCAAGTGTGAAACGGGTCTTAACCAATGCAATGAACAAGCGAAGAACGAGTATTCAGAATGAAAACTTCAATGAGATTAAAATGTCAATGAAGTTTTTCTATTTCCAAATAGTTTCCAAGAAGTGTAAGCTCCCTGTATTATAATGTCTACCATTATATTTTTTTCACTTTTATTCACTGCCTTTTAGTAAGTAAAATCACAGACTTAGCTCTAAAAATAACCTTCGTGCAATGACAAAAATAATCACCCTTACTCTTTGCTTACCTGTTCTTAAACTATGACCATCAGTTCAAAAATGTTTTTACCTGTTAATAGTACAAAAAGAGGCGGAGAAACAGAGACCAAGATACAGTTTTTTCGTTCATTGGCTAACGATTTACAAGTATTTGAAAAAGCGGACACATTTTTGTGGCCCATACTGTATAATTTTTATGTTCAGATATAGGGCACATAAGCAAAAAGTTTCCTATATACAGTAGAATTGATCTATAGTGAACTCCTATGTAGTGAATGTGGTAGGATATAGCCTGAATAGTAAACAAATTTTCTTTAGTCTGTAATAAAATTGTCCTTAGTTTTCTAAAACGTTTGGCTATTCATCGCAGACTAAAGAAAATTTTCTAACTATTCATTCATTAGGTATAGGAGTTCACTATAGAAGAGTTCTACTATAGAACTAACATATAAATATCTACAAAACACGATATAAATCTAAAATGTAGAAATTTACGAAGACCGTTGCCCATCAAAATATACCAAATTTATTGAAACATACCGAATTATAGTTATTAAGGAAAAGCAATAATTGAGAAACATAGGGTCGAAAACATCCAACTTAAAGTGGTTTTGTATTTCATATTCTTGAGCCTAACATATTACACAAGCGGTCGAGTCTGATTAAAGGTGGGATTCCAATGCGGCAATTGAAGCGGCAAGAGCCACACTGCTCGAGCCATACAGCTGCAGACGCGTGGCTCTAGCCACTGATATGAATTCCAATGCTACGGCTGTAGCCGCTCTACGAGCGTCAATTTCACTGTTCATATTATGATGGCCGAAGCACGTGAGAACCTCCTTTATTTATACCTCATAGATAGAGGAAGAAAACGAAGAAGATTCTCTGTTTATGCTTTGTTAATATATTTACTTTTTAAATCATTACAAAATACAATTAAAATAAACAAAATTCAATATCAAGTTCCCCTGATTTGTTAATATTCAAGTGCATCATAAATACATCAGTTTACCAGCAAATAGGTACAATTTTCTATGAGCTTGGAGATGTGTAGGCGTTTTCTATGAAATACAAATGTATTTTCAAAGGAAGACTAATGTACATTTACGAGAGCTAAAACTTAGAAGACATAAATGCAAAGTGCTGACAGAAATATTATTAATAAAACTCAATGCATGTGATTGTAGGTACGAACAATGATAGTACAAACTATAATCAAATTACTTGAAGCTATATCTACTGTGTTAAAACAATTTACCTATCTAGGTATTGAGTGAAATACATTAATTAAGTAATTAAGCAATGGAAAAAGATAAGGAAAATACGGTTAGTTTCGATCTATCTTGATTATTACTATTTATTAGGCATTTGAAATAACTTACATCAAGGTTGAGGTCTAGACTTTTGTTTTTTGAGGTGAGATGTGGAACGATTAATGTAACACCTTTGTCTGGCTCAATTTAATAGACCAGCACTCTGGCCACTTCCATGACTCTGGCCAACGCGACGCTGCTTTGGTTATCATTTTCGCTCTAGAATTAATTAAAATACCTAAATTGAAAACGAATATTCTTTTCTGATAATTTTCGTCTTGTGATTATTTATTTATTTATTTTATAGGAATTTTAAGATGAATGATAGGAAATTTATATATTGTTTATGCCTATGGAAAGCTCTAAGTTGTATTTCAAATAAAAATTACTCAAATATTTTGACGTACGTGAATAATAATCTATTAATTATGCGAAATAATTAGGGTGAGTTACGAAATATCGGACAGATTCATATATAAAAAATCACCCTATATACTAATACACAGTGTGTCTTTGTCTGTTGGTTGGTTGCAAGAAAAATTTCACGCTTTAACATTTAATGTATAGAAAATGAATTATATATATGTTTCGAACACAAATATTTTCTGACACAGATTTTTTTGACAAAAATTAATTACATTATATACAGAAATATTTTTAGATACAATTTTTAACAAATATTCTTTAACAAAATTAATATTCGTTAACAAATTTTTTTAATTTATTTTTTAAGTAGGTATATATTTTTTATAATCAATTTTTTAAATTTATTCTTCAGATATATATTTTTTTTATTTTATATAATATTCTACATACACTTTTTTACCAAACATTTTTTTTAACACTATTATTTTAGGTATATATTTTTTCAATTTATTTATATATTTTTTACTATTGATAACCCACTATTTTTAGTATTAGATAATTATCAATTTTAACATAAAAAAATGTGACCTGATACACGGGATTATATTGATACTAGTGTAATTCCCATTAAAATTAATGGATTATCAATAAAAAATATATATATCTAAAAAATATACTTTAAAAATGTACGTAGAAAAATTATGTGTAAGAAAATATTTATTTAGAAAAAATGTGAGTAAAGAAATTTATGCATAGAACAATATATGTAAAAAAACATTATGGAAAATAATTATGTTAAAAAAATGTTTGTTGAAAAAGTGTGTGTAGAATATTATATAAAATAAATAAAAAATATATCTAAAGAATATATTTAAAATTTGAATTATAAAAAAATATATTTAAAAAATATGTTTAAAAAGTTGGTAACGAATATTTATTTTGTTAAAGAATATTTGTTAAAAAATGTATCAAAAAAATTTCTGTATAAAAAAATGTATGTAATTTGTGTCAGAAAATTTTGTGTCGGAAAAATTTGTGTCAGAAAATATTTGTGTTCAAAACGTATATGTAATTCATTTTCTATACATTAAATGTTAAGCGTGACATTTTTCTTGCAACCAACCAACAGACAAAGAGACACTGTATATATAGTATATAGGGTGATGATTTATTTTTTATTTTAATGGAAAGGTACACTTCTATCGGATTACACTATTGAAAACCCGTTATTTTTAACGGGAAAATACAATATAGTTGGAAAATGGAGGGAAAATAGCAGTGTGATGTATGACATTCTACTCATATTTAATCAACAGCCAACTTTGTCAGTTATCACATTTTACTTATTTGCCTTCTAAATATTAAAAGCTAGCTGCAAAAATTACTACTAGCCGCAAGGCTGTGGCGGCTGGACTGCTCCAAGAGCAGTACAGTCGTACCAGATGGAGCCTCTTGCCTAGAGCCGCTTCGGCCGTACGGCTGTAGAGGCTCCATTGGAAAGGGATATATCGGATAGCAGTCCAAAAGGAGAGCCGAGTGAATCGAGCCGCGCATCTCTAGCCGCTTCAGCCGCCGCATTGGAATTCGACAAGGTGGAGCAGCTCTACAACCGTCATTTTGAAGTACTTTTTTCAATTGCTAATTATTTTATTAGAATTAAGTAATTTATTTATTATTAATTAATTAATTTTTTAGTATTAATATATTTATAAGTATCAATTATTTTTTTATTATTAATTTATTTATTTTGCATAAATTTATTTATTTTGTATAGATTTATTTATTTTGTATAAATTTATTTATTAAGTATTAAATAATTTATTAATAAATGAATTAATATTAATTAATTTATTAATATTAGGTAATTCATTTATTAATATTAGGTAATTCATTTATTAATATTAGGTAATTCATTTATTAATATTAGGTAATTCATTTATTAATATTAGGTAATTCATTTATTAATATTAGGTAATTCATTTATTAAAACTAATTCATTTAATAACATTAATTAATTAATTAATTGTTATTGTTATAATTAATAATAATAATTCATTTAATAATTATTATTTATTTATTAATATAAATTTATGAATTAATTTTGAATGGAAACTCTACCAAAGATACCTAAATTAACAGCAAACTTTGTCTGTTATCACGCTTCACTTATTTACACTCCAAATATTAAAGGGAAATGTAAAAATTACTACTAGCCGCAGCGGATGGACTGCTCCTTGGGCGACTCTAGCCTTAGTTGCTTGCGCCTCTGGCCCAGAGCCACTTCGGTCGTACGGCTGTAGAAGCTCCATTGGAAAGGGGTACAAGCTCCATTGGAAAGGGGTACATGGGATATATCGGATAGCAGTTCAAAACGAGAGCCGAGCGGCTTGAAACGCATGGCTCTTGCCGCTTCAGCCGCCGCATTGGAATCACACCTTAATGGATACACTAGATAGTATAAAATCAGATGGTGGAAGGGTGATGGCCTGAAGCCTACTTCAGTGGAATACTGATACTCTAGACTTTTTTTATCCTGAACTCAAAGCTACGAACTAATTACCACTTGTCTAACATTTGCAGGCCATTATTTACTCTGAGTATCTCAACCTGTACTCACCGATGAGCTGAAACCCCGTTCATGTGATAGATTGTCCAACTAATTGTCATAGGCCCTAACTTACCACAAGAATTCTAAGCTTTTACTCGACTGTTATAAAACACATCAATGATAATTTTATTTTTCCGTGAGATAGATACCTACACTAATTCCATCATGACTTATTACAGAACTGTGATTTTCAAATATATTTATAGTTAATTTCAAATGCTACACCACTTAATACAATCAGTTAGTCATATGAAAAACTGCAATCACAGTTTTTCACTTCATTGTAGTTGTATCTAACAGCGAGTCTCAATAATTGTGAAATAATTATTGATGGATGTGTATAAATTAGGAGTTCCTATGAATGAATTAAAAACTCATAAATAATGGCCCGTTAGTCGGTATTTAATTTAACATGAAAAAGAAACAAGATATGAATCAACACAAACTGTTTATAATGAAAAATACATAATACTCAATTTTAATATGTGTAAAACGTTACCTTTTAGCAATATAATATCTTGAAAAAAAAAATCAAAGTGTGAATTAGTTTCTAGAGTAGTCTAGACTTAACATAGGTGTTTTTATAATTCTGAATATAATTCCAAAAATGTCCTTTTTTCAGTCCATACATCTAGGCATTATATAATATATACTTATAATAATAAAAAGGGATTTCCTTGAATCAGGTAACCTTTCTAAACTAAATACAGTGCAAACTTAAAAAAAAGCTTTCCATTGGATTAAAATTAAAACAATCTGACCGCTGAAATTTTTTTGTTTAAAAAGACAATATTTTCCATTGAAAACAACTTTATTTGCAGTTCAAATGAACAAAAACGTATGATGGTCACTTAATCAATTTGGGATGTAGTTTTTCAAATTTTTCAATTAGCTTCAAGATACTCTTAATGATATATAACTCATTAATGCAGGAAACTTAAACAGAATAAATAAATTATAGTATAAACACTCGTGCAAAGAAAAATTTAATCCACAGAACAAAAACAATCAAATTATCATTAAAAAAAGATTATGAAATATTTCAATTTCAAAAAGTCAAGATGTAACTGAATGCATTATAAAATAAATAGAGGTAATAATTAACGCATGGGAGATACTTAAAATCTTATTACATTTCACCTCTATTTGTACATCTCCATCTTCGAAAAACTCTGCGTGCCATTTTCTAGGAAACAAAATATTAATAATGAATGGTATTTCATCTCCATACGTAAATTATAGACGAAGAAGAGGATTTAATAACCAACATTCCATTTAACTCATCAAACAGAAATAAAATAGGAGTTATTATAACTCTCTTCCCATATAACTCATTCAATGAAATTAAATTATGAGGTCGTATAACCCTCATTCTACATAACTCACCCAGTGCAAATAAAATGGGAAACTATAAAACCCTCTTTATATATCAACTCATAAAAATTTGATTTATACTTAACGGTTTTTCTATATTATCAAGAGCTGTATTGTTCACCTTTTCCATGACAAAGAAACCTTTGCAAGACTATTCTATGCCTCTTGATAATAAATACAATGAAATTAAAATATGAGTTAGAATGAACATTTTCTTGGTTGCTCATTCATCAAAATACCTGAAATTCATAGCTAATTTATCTCATGAAGTCCAATTAGTTCTATGAGAGTACACTAAACTACAAACCATAGATTTCCTGTACTCTATGCTGTTTAGAAACAGCATGTGTGAGGGTAATTTTCCGAGGTTGGAAAATTGCTCAGTCCTTCCTTGTTCATGCCAGCAATTGGATTGGATGAAAAATCTGATTTCAAATCACCCCATTCATCAATTCCGTCATCAGTAGGTTGTACAACTGAAGTGTCACGCCATATCCAGCTATCACTAGAAGCATCATATGCCAAGTCTACAGAAAATCGCCACTCTCTCGTACTAGCAATGGCTGAGGAAGAAAAAAAATGTTATTCAGTAATCTAGAAAATTCACTAATTACATTAAGATTTGTATGGAACTGCCAGTATACTAGTACACGCAGTCCCCACTTTAATTACCAAAATAACGACTCGGCCGTTCTTATCAAGGATTAACTCAATGTCAAAGATCAGTATTTTATGCTGGTAACAAAGTATGGAACACTATTCCAATTAATATTAGAAATAGTGAATCGATTTTAATGTTTAAGAATAAATATATACAGTTTTTGCTGTAATCTTATGAAAATTATCCGTTGTCCCGTGATGTTTTTTTTCGTGTTTGGCAGTTTGATTTAGCCTCTACATGATATATACTTCTTTCGATTTCTATGTTTTTTTTTTAATTCGGTAACATATTAAATCTGTACTTGTCACAGTAATTGCACTTTGACTCTGTTTGCCCAAAAATTTCAAATGGAATATATTCTCTAAAATAGGTATTAAAAATGTCAGTATTATAAAATAGGGCATTACGAAAAAATTTCAATAAAAAGTAATCATAAGCATCGTTAGATTTCAATAAATTTAAATTCCTATATAAATCGTTATTTGACAAGTAAAACCTACCCTTAAATTTTCTTTTTACATTTAAAATAATTCTCAAAATACTGTTTAAAATAGCTCTCAATGGTTGGAGCAGCGAATTAGAATATTTTCCATATACTATGAATAGATTGGATAAAAAGGGAGTAGGCTAAGGCATTGTACATTAAAACTAAGGATTTTCTAGTAAAATAAGGGGCTGCTGCATAAAAATACCTTTAACCTGACTAAGTTTATTACATAAAAATGGCAAGTGTTCTTTAAAAGTTAGTCTGTCGACAATAAAAATGCCTAGATATTTAAAATGATGAACATTTTCTAAAATTACATTGTTAAAATATATTTCTGGGAGGGTTAACGGGGATTAAAAATCATTATTTTAGTTTTCGAAATGTTAGGGGTGAGTTTATCATAATCCAGCTATTAAATTAATTCCCTAATTAAAGCATTTAATTTCAAAACAAGACTATTTAAACATTCATCCCTACAATAAAATACTGCATCGTCCGCAAATTTAGTACAATTAAAACCTATATCCTTACCTAAGTTACATACATCATTAAAATACAAATTGAATAAAATCGGATTTAAAATGGCTCCTTGGTATAAACCTTATATTAAGTGTAGTACAGTCTGAGGTAAAATCGTTTATTTGAACATATTGCCGTATGTTGCTAAGAAAACTATATACAATTTTATTAAAATTGTCCCTAATGCCATAGTGGTGGAATTTTTTATGAGCTTGAGTGAATACAATTTTGTTTTCTTTTTATATTTCTAATGTATGTCATTAAATTCAATAAAGTACTATTACAAAATGATAATAAGAGAGAGCTATGACTCAAGTTATTATATGAATGCTAATCCATAAAAAATTCAATTTCTATGAACTGGAATAAAAGAAAATTATTTACAAAGTGTATACAAACAGTGGTTCATATTCTGTGATGAAAGTTCATATTAGCAAATTCATTAATTGTAACCAAATTCAACCTTAGCTTTTTTTTTTTTTTTAAAAAAGGCCCCCTGCCAGAAGAAGCAAACCTTCTTTAAATAATTAAAAAAAAAGCTATTATCTTTATTAAGACAATGAACATTAAAAAATGAAAGATAAGCTTCTCTGCTCTACGACCATGGCTCCGACCATCGCCAATGGTAGTGGCCTCCAACCGACTGTGAGGTGCCTATAGCAGGTCACAGGGCAACACCCAAACTGCGGTCATCATACTTCTCCTTGACTGACGTCAGGATACTGAAAGCATTGCCCCTCTGAACTGCCAAACCAACTCTCTGCTCTAACCAAAAGGTCTCTCTCACATCATCAGTGACGTCGGTAATGCGACGGCCGATTTCAGTAAGGAGTGCGCCTGTCGTTTCACCATAGCTACCTGCCGTTTCCACCGCTATGGGTTCGAACCGATATCGAATGCCAAGAGCCGCATATTTGCGTCGCTTCCTCCCCTCCGCCTCCTTGGCTGCGCTACCAGGTGACAATGCCGAGTCGATCAAGTGAGACGCCGCGTAAGTGTCTACACATGTTGCATCCCAACAAAGACACCTCCCATCTGTAAAAGGGAAGACTGAGATACCATCAGGCCGCTTACCATCACCCCTATCAACCCCCAGAGGCTCAAGCACTGAAGGGATACCAGCCGAAATCAAAGCTCTCCTAATAACATCATTCAGGGCTGTATGTCTCGGATGGCGTCCAGCACTGTAGCGACATGATAGACCGTGAAGTCCCCTTGAATCCACCCTCTGGCCGCATCGGCACACGTGTGGCTCACAGATGTCCGCACCAACACGTAGCGCAATCGCAACCCGAAAAGACTCTCCGTCGAGTAGCGTTCCAAGTGTAGGAACTGGAAGCGCATGTAACCAAAGTCCGCTCTCTCTACATGCAGATGCCAGCAGACGTGCCCTAGACAATTGATCAGCCTCCTCGAGCAGTCTGGCCACAGTGGCTACCGACTTAGGGTCATCCCATGACCTCTGCCGACTCTCATTAGCTCCCTCAGCTAAGGCTAAACCCTCACTTTGCCATTTCTCCACTGCTGCTCCAAGCTCTCGGTCATCCCCAATCTGTGTTCTGCACAGAATGGATCTAACCAAATCCTCGGTAGCATGAAGGGAAGATATGAATGCGGGTAGCGCAATGTCCTTAGACATCCTGATTCCTAACCCCCCAAACCGTACGGGCAACGATGCCTGCACAAGTGAGTCTCCCTCAAACTTAACGTTGGTAACCATCGAAAGGGCTGATACAATGACCCTGTCGAACTGTGAAAGATCCTCACTATTCCTGTAAGCTGGTGAAGCACGTAGGATATATTGGAGCTTAGGCAAAGCAAAACAGTTCTTGAGTAAAGCAAAAGCTTGATGGTTCTCAATCAGTTTCAACCTTGACGAAAGCCTCTCCAAATCCTCCCTCTTCTCAGCAACAGCTGCTGGTATGCCCCTCTCCATGAGTGGTGCTCCCAGCAAGCTTAAATCTTCCACTGGAACGACCCTCAATCCTGGCATCAACCCCTCAAATAGATTCCTCGTAATTATTGATTCTTCCTCAGAATGATTCAGCAAAATCAGTTCACACTTCTCTCGGTTGATATCCAGTCCCACTTCAGCAAGGTCACTGATTAGACGCTGCAAACAAGTGAACACCTTTTCAGGTGAATCTCCGATTGTCCCGTCATCGAGATACCAGACATTCAACTCAGTGTCCACCCTTCGCGTTATCTCATCAATTCCCAAAGAGAAGAGAGCTGGACCGAATGGGTCGCGTTGCTGTAAACCCGTAGCGGATACGAGGTTCGTTCCCCTATAAAAAAGTGTTGTTGGACCAGAATAAGCCTGCCAAATCAGTCTATAAAGCTCCTGAGTCCTTTGTTTAGCCGCATTCAGGAACGCATCTCGTCGTAGGCTATTGAAAGCATTGGCCATGTCAATCTTGAAAATAACCTTTTTACCTTCCAACCCAAGATATCTGCGAGTGGCATGAGCTGCCGCTTCGCAGCCACCTCGAGTTGAAACCCCTAACTGTATAGGGCGCAAGGATTCTCCAAGACTAGCTATCATGGGACGTGACCCTACTTTCACAGCCAAACGTCTCAAAGTGTTCCCTACAGCAATAGGACGCACGCCTCCGTCCTTTTTCCCCAAAGCAGTCAAAGTGGCTCCATAGAATATAGGTCTAGCAAATTCTGGAACATCCCCCTTCAAAATGAGGTTAACGAACATCGTTAGGGTGGTTAGTAACCTGGCGCCTGCCTCAGAAGCTTTACGGGAGACAAGAGACTGCAGGTGACACGGACGTAACCCATCGGGACCCCCCGCTGAGCCTTTCCTGAACGAAGACAAGGCCTTTCTGACGTCTTCCTCACTGGCAACGTGCGGCTGGCAGTCATCCCCTGGCCCTGCAGGCAACAAGAGGTCCTCAGGAGCAGGAGGGTGTTTCCGTTGGAGAGCCGTCAAAGTTTCGTCATTTTCAGGCGAAATCTCCGACGACGAAGCCAACAGACGCACTGCTCCGGTAATGTCTCCTTCAGACAACTTATCCGACACACGCTTCCCCAGTTGAACATCCTTATTCACTGTTCCCATACCTAAAGCGCCCTCCTCCGGAATGATTAACAGGTGCTCTTCCATGAAAGACGCGACCTGTCTTTTCACTTCCGTTGTTAACGAAGTATTCCGTTTTGCTTCCGAACTGCGTTGTCCGGGACTCCTGAGAGCCCAATAGCAAAAGCTCAAGAGTCTACCCCACGCAATGGGGGTTCCCTCCTGAATTACTCTTTTAAGTAACTTTTGCAACGCGTCCGCTACGCAAAAGATGGCTCCTTTAGGGACTATCCTCAGTACTTTCATGCTTCTACGGCACCGAGAGATGTATGCCTCCAAATCAATCGTCGCATCCGTGGCGGGTTGTGGTGTTATCACCCCCCGCCCCAGACACGACACACATGACCATCGAGGGATAGCATCTGCTTGGCGCCTAGACAGACCCACGCAAGAGAGGTGAAAAACATCTCTGCAACAAGTGCACACAACAGTCCGCTTCCTGATGTTAATAAGAGAACATGACACACAACGGTCCCTTTCTGCCATATGCTCACTAGTGGGTTAAGGAAGTTTTCAGCTGACCTGATTGTACACGTCCTACCGACTAAACAAACTGATTGACTGCTTGTCACCCGAGCGTGCCGCGAAAAGCTAAAGAAGAGGAAGCTAGGTGTCACAGCAGGCAGAAGGTGATAACTAGGGCAGCATAAACAAAGCGCTGAGCAAGCAGAAACAGAGGTGAACAGGTACTTACAGCCCATCAGAAAATCAAGGTCGCAATCAGAGCGCAGCAGTACACAACCTACTGTGATGGCTGCTCTAGGCTAACTCCTTAGCTGAGCTCTCACTCAGTATAGTTGAGTGATTAATTTGAGCTTTGATTGGGTACTCACAGAAAAAAATTAAGTTTAGTTGAAGAAATTTAAATCTTCATTTTTGAGAAATTCAATTTTCATATAAATAATTATTCAAAAATATTCATTTTGTTTCATCATCAAGAAGAACAAAAATAAAAAACATATATATGTATATGTAATGTATTCTGTATTAGTTAGTTAATTAAATTAGTTATTGGTGTGAATTTACTCACTAAAAAGATGTCGAACGAGTGTAGCTCTGCTGTCCGAATCTGTTGGCTTGCACGATTCCTTTCCATATGCATTGCAAATAGTGGACAGAGCTTCATGATCTCTATTGCCATTTGCTGTTC
Source organism: Caprella mutica (assembly GCA_947561585.1). Taxonomy (NCBI): domain Eukaryota; kingdom Metazoa; phylum Arthropoda; class Malacostraca; order Amphipoda; family Caprellidae; genus Caprella; species Caprella mutica. The sequence goes on along the minus strand of CANNZV010000487.1, from coordinate 165,917 downwards.
TGATAATATAGCACTGCCCTTCAATCTGACCTATCGGGTTTCGATTTGCGGCATCATCTGAAAAAAAAAGTAAATTAGCACTAGAACCACCAAGCAGTCAATTTCAATGCATTTCATATTTAAAGCACTTATATATTATAAAAGCAACATTCATTTTGACTGAAAAGGACTAATACAGAGTATGGAATGTAATACAGGGTATGAAATTTGTGAGTGCTCAAACTGTGTGAACGTACTCTAACTGCTGAAAAGTAAGGAAACAGCCATTTTCACTGATTGTTCATTCTAGTAGTTTCCCAATGCATAGTAATTCTCGTTACTTCTTTAATAAATATTTATTTACTAATAATAATGACAAAAAACTGTTCTAGCTACCTCCAATTTATAAACAATAAACAAAACATATCGGAAAAGCTAAATGGTCCTGAAATATCAGGAAGTTCATTTCATTAATCATTATATATTATAGGAGCAATACAAAAATACTGATGTGCAGCCATTTTAACCCAACTCCAAACTTCCAAAGTACCACTTGGGTTAAAATAATGATATTTGATCTTAGATACAATCAATTTCGGCATGATGTGTTTAATTTATTCAATTTCAAACAGCTTTTATCTAATATCCAAAATTTTGGAACTTTAAATTTGAAGAAAATTTTAACTTGTCAAATTATTCTTCAAATTTTCGAAAAAAGTCGTATGGAAGGTGGTCTTAAGACAATTGGGATAGGTGACTTTGTGCTAATTTCTAAATATCTTTTTCTGTACTCACAAGTAGTAAGCGCCCCTTTACCGCATTCGATTTCTAAGTTAGGTGAGCTATCACACAGAGATCCTTGAAATTTTGTTGAGTCATCTATCATTAAGTGTTCACCATGACAAGAATTTTCTGAAGATATAGGAAAAACAATAATTATTGATGTTATTTAAACCCTATATCTTTCTAGTTTCTATTGACTAAATTCAGTCACTTCAATTGAGAATGAAAATTGGTTTGCTGATTTATGAAAGGTTAACCGCGAGTTTATGGAACGTATACATTATACATGGAAACATTGTAATTTATGTGTGTTTATGTTCAGTATTTTATATCTCGATTAATTTCTAATAATACAATTGATGACCTCTTAGAGATAGCTTATTATTTAAGCTTTCAGTTTTAAAAGCGTAACAAACAAATTATTTCGTCATGCATATAATTTTAAATATTTGAAATTCTTAAATCATTAAGTTTTTAATTAATAAAAATGGTTTATTTAATAAGAGGTGAGGAGAGACTATCTCTCTCCACATGTGAAGGTGGAGCAGAGCCTAAAATGATTTCAAATGTTGCAATAATAAGTTTACATGATTTATCTTACCTGGTGGTTCAACCATGTATACAACACTAGCCGTTTCGTCATTGCAAGATTCAGTAAGACGAGTGAAGATAGAATTTGAAACGGTACATACATTTTCTTTAAACTGGAACATCTTATTTCCTGTTGAGGTTTCAAGAAAGTGAATGATACTCGAAATTAAAGATATCATGTTCATTACTAAATATATTTTTTAAAATATATAGTGCATACCCGCTAAAGCCGCTGAAGTGCCACAAGCCTCAAGAGATTCTATACTCTCTATTGAAGTCCAATCTTCGGCTTTGGCTAACTGAGTCTGTGAAACTACATATTTATAGTATTTCGACCCCTCATCGCAAAATACTGGTTCGTTGGGCGATGCGCCACAAGCAGGGCCAGGTAATTCAGACACTATGTATTGACCTTCACATGATTTTTCTGCAAATTTAGAAAAACGTAAAAACGAGAGTTAAATTTAACGAGGATGTAACCCTGAGTTTAGCAAGTGTGTCACTGAGTCTTGTTTCTTGCACTGAAATGAAGTGTACGAAAAACTGTCATGCGAACAATTGCTATACGGACAACTGCCATGCGTACAACTGATATGCTGACAACTGCAATAGCGAACAACTTCCATAGGACAAATTGCCATGTGGACAACTGCCATGCAGTGATGGGATTCAAGGGTTAATTTGTACCGGTTCGCGAAAATCATTTCCTAAAAAAATTAAAGTTCGAAAAAAAACCCGCCTGAACCTGTTAACGAAGGATTATATATTCAGAGTGAAACATACAAATTAATTTGGATAAAAAATCTATCGAAGATATAAAATAGGTAAACGAAATACTTCACCAATCAAATACGAACCAAAATGAACTTTTCGACATTTCTGATCAACTAAGAATAGAAATTCTAAAAACTGGTAGATTCTTAGGTCAGAGGTGGGCTGCTTGCAGTCTCAGATCAGAAGTTGAAGTATGCTGTGTTTACCCAGCATTGTTTTTTTAGTAGAAAAAAAACTCACAGGATGGACATTGGACAATCGTTTTGCTAACAGATATTTCCTTGAGTATTAAGCATTAATGATGGATTTATTAACAAAGATATAATTTCTTTCAGATGCTCAACAATCTGGAGATTGTAATTTTCCACGAGCTGAAAAGTTACCAAAGGTCAATCACGGTGTTTGAAATGATGAAAGATTTTTATTAAAGATATTGTACTCCAATAAGATACACTACTCTCGAAAACTTCTATTTTCTCTGCCACCTGGTTTCGAAAGCGGATAATAGAATTGAAATATAGTAAGGACAATCGAGGTATGTTGTTTGCGTTACGTCATAATAACAAAACACTCTAAAATCATACTTAAAATAGTTGAAGAACGTAACAATATGAAAACTATATATTTATTTCCATTATAAGGAACAGTGCTGAAATCCATTCATGTTATTCACACTGCTTAACCTTAATTTCATATTTAAGTGTGTTGCCTTGCTGGTCACAAATCATTCGATTTGTGACATCAGCTCTCAAAGCTTTAGTCTTTAATACTTACCCTACTAGGAATACGAATAATAATAGGTAGCGACAATAATAATTGAAATATTTGTGACCTAACCTAAGAAAGAGAACCAATTTAAAGAGAGAATTAGGGGTTTAGCAGGTTACAAAATTTATTTAATATATATTTATTTATTATATTATAGGTACATATTGATAATTTTTTACAAATTTATTTTCTTCAATTGTTTTATATATGATTCTAGAGTGTTGCTGTTATGACGTCACACACAACATACACAGAGAAAAAAGTTTACTCATATCTATTGGGTCATTAATTTATGCTTTGAATCAATTTATTACGTGAGTTGGTTGGACTTTATTCATGTTTTCACGTGTGTTAAAACAACTATGATGTAGTGTGTCATCAAACATTAGTTAATTCAATTCACTTTATAGATTGAATCAATTACTATGAGAGTTAAAAGTTACTTTTTATAGAATTTTAATGTATGTTGAAACAACTATGACAGAGTGTATTATAGTAACTCACAACGACTGTTAATCCAATGTATATGGTGTATAAATTAACTTACTATGCGAGTTGGCGCAACTTTTTTTAAGTTTAGGAGTGAGTCAAAACGACTGTTTTGTTTTAACCAACAGCAATTTAACTACTTTTAAGTAGTACCTGCAACTCACCAAGTAGGATGGCGCAAAAGTAACCCATTCATATCACCACGTAGGTAGGCGCAAAAATAACCCATTCATATCACCACGTAGGTAGGCGCAAAAATAACCCATTCATATGAGTCAAAACAAATCAAATTTGATTTGATTCAACTAATCCTTTCTCTGTGTGTACATCGATTGTCCTTACAATATTTTAACTTTATTTCCCGCTTTTGAAACCAGATGGTGCTATTACGCACTTTTAAAATAGAATTTGGCGAGAATAATATATATTATTGTGGTAGGTATAATATCTTTATCTTTATGATTCTAAGATTGACGAAATTGTTCCTTCTGATGTATTCCTTCATATCAAGTTCATTCAAAATAAGAAATACATAACCTTCCACGCCAAAGCCTGATAGATTCGTTAATAAAGAATATGAAACTAAGATTGATGGACTAAAATCAATCAATAATTCATAAGAAATTGATCAAAGCATTAACGATTTAGTCATTGTTGTATAATAGAAACAAGCTGACGAAAATTTACCTGGATTTTAAATGTAGTTTCACCTTTAATCATGCGTTAACGTTTTCCGTACCTATATACATATAAATGTTAATGAAAACAGACCCAATCAAGATGTTCTATCTACAAGACTACAATGCAAATAACAAAACTTTTTATCCATACAATTGCTTTGAGTTCAGTTGAAAAGCGCATCGAACATTTTCAGTTACGAATGTTATTTATAGCGATAAAAATATTCTGGAAGTTCAAAATTTAGCAAATCTTATGGTAATAACTAATAAAGTTAATTGGTCTCCCTCTTAATCTATGGAATACCATGGATTCTGTTAAAATGTGGATCAGAAAGAAACACTCAGCTAATTATAAAAAGTGAAGAATTCATCTACTCATTTTACTGTATATTATAATTCCAATGAATGATCAATCTGGAAGTATTTGTAATATGATGCTAAATTTAATTTAATTTGATTATTAGTGTACAATATTGTTATATTACATTTTTATGTTAAAAAAATAATATACACTAAACTCAACCCATGAAAGGTTCAGTTACAAGCGCAATATAACATTATAATATAGAATTATTATTTGTACAAATAATTATTTGTCCGAAAGGCAGTTGTCAGCTGCTGTTGTCCTAGAGCCCAGAAAAGGCATCATACCCACTCACTTATTCTATATGAAATCTATGTGTTTTTCTTCATTATTTTATATCCCCAACTATTTCTAGTGATAAAATCGATGACCTCTAAGTGACCTCTACTTTTGACTTAAACTTGATGATGATCTCTTCTTTTTATTTAAAAGTCTAATGATAAAATTGATCAGCTCTATGTTATATCTACTCATTGAACTCTATTTCATGACCTTTTCTTATTATTTAAGCTTGCAGTGCTTGAAGATTCTTAAAACTTCAGGGTGTCCAAAAATGTATGCAACTTATGTTATTGCTAACAACTCTATCAATGTTTCTCTTCTCATCTTTAGGATTTTCTAAGAAGAGAGCATAGCAACGAACATTTATTAATCAGAAACGTTTCTTTTCTGATTATTAGTTAGCGCCACTATTTATTTTGAGAGGAATGGCGCAAGCTAAATTTGACACGAAGTTCCATTTTAACAATTCCTCAGATAAGAAGAAGACACAGGATCAGTCGAAAGAAAAAAGAAACCTAAATCTGGCAGGAAGCTGACTGTAATTTATATCTCCTAACAGAACGAATGCAGTGAGTAAGGGTTCTCTTTGAATTTGTCCTAGTACCACCGGTATATCACAATACGTTTTATAATGTCAGATGATGTGATTTTTTGTCATGTCTTGCCATGTATGTGTCCTGAGTGGATAAAGATGAAAATCTATGAACGACAATCTTTTCACTGATGAACGTGAAATATACAGCTCTTGGCTTCATATTTTGATGGTCTTTTTCGAACTCCTGCCAACAGAATCTCTCACTGCCTTCACACCTGTGAGGAGATCTTACAGTCAGCTTCCTGTCAGATTTTTAAGGGGTCTACATTCTTGTCGATGTTTGTCTTATCCAGTAGCTTTAATTTGTGAACCCAACGATAAATTTGGCTTTTAAGTAGTGGCACTAAATACTTTGTACATATTTTCATAAATTTGTCTGACTATTAATCATTCGTCTGGTGTTATCTCTCCTTTGGAAATTAAAAATATAAGAAACGTAACATCAATATTGGCAAAGCTTTTAGCACTAACACGGGTTACAATTATTCTGGGACACCCTGTATATTTATATATTCCACACATCTGATGGCGGGGGGAGAGGCTAATCTGATCTTAAATATCGCACTAATAAATTTACATGATTTATCTTACCTGGTGGTTCAACCATGAATACAACACTATCCGTTTCGTCATTGCAAGATTCATTAAGTCGACTGTAGATTGAATTTGAAACGTAACATACATTTTCTTTAAACTGGAACATCGTATTCCCTGTTGCGGTTAAAAGAAAGGTAAAGGTACTCGTAATTGAAGATAAAATGTTCATTACTTAATTAATAGTACTTAATATATATAGTACATACCCGCTAAAGCCGCTGAAGTGCCACAATCCTCAACAGTTTCTATACCCTCATTTGTAGTCCAATCATCTACTTCTGTAAACTGAGTCTGTGAAGCTACATATTTATAGTATTTCGAACCCTCAGAGCAAAAGACTGGTTCGTTCATGGCTCTTCCACAAGCAGGACCAGGTAATTGAGACATTAAGTATTGATCTGCGCAGGAATTTTCTGCAGATTTTGAAAAAAAACGAGAGATAATTGTAAGAGGGTTTAATCCAGAGGTTTACAAGTGTGGCACTCAGTGTTGTATTTAGAACAAAAACGGCAACGATGTCCACCCACCTATTGTAAATAATCAAGTTACACTTATTACATTAAAAAAAAGTAAATGTTCATTAAACAAACTCAACGGGAAATCCATATTATTATGAGGTTATTTAAACTCAACGTTGAAGGTTTTATCAGGTTTCTGAAATAATGACGTTGAGTTTAAACGTTGAGTTTAAATAACCTCATAATAACATGCATATAATATACACAATATATAAATAACATACTATATCCACATTATATTCATAGCTTATACACAATAATCTTACTTGTTGAATATATCAGTGTTCATGATTTTACTTACCTGTAGCTTCAACCATGTAGACCATAACAGCCGTCTCGTTTGCGCATGGTTCAGGAAGACGAGTGTACAAAGAATATGAAACCATGCACTCATTTTCGTCAAACAGGAACATTGTATAACCTGTATGAGTAATTAAAGTAAAAGTTTCCCGGAATTGAAGATATCATATTAATATCTCATTAACTTTAAAAAGTATGAACTATGCAGTACATAGTACATACCATTTGATGCAGCAAAATTCGCACATTCTGCGAAAGTTTTCCTATCCTCTGTTGTAGTCCAATCTTCATTTTTCATGAACTGAGTCTCAGAAACTACATATTTAAAATATTTCATAGTTTGATTGGCAGGTCGGATAGCAAATACTGGACAGGTGATACGTTTGGCGCTGTCATCGGATGTTGGCGTTTCCAATAATCGCACCTGAATTTATACGAAAATTTGTATTCAAATTTTAGGATGGTAAATGACATGAATAATGCAAAAAAAATAATTCCAAAAGGAACTTATTTATCGTTACCGATAAATTCTATTTCATATATCAGTAATTCAATGACCCAAAATGTCTTGAAAAGTGAACAATCATTATAACAACTGTTCTAGAAGCTAATTTATTCTTACGTAGTGAGTAGTTCGACCTTCCAAAGCCATGGGCATTGGTAACTGAATCTGAAATTGGAATTACTAAGTTAAGATTGAGTGATTTGGATTGAGCAATATTAATAATTAGGTTATTCAATTACTTACTGTAATTTGAATTATCAATATTTTGAAGAGTAATGCAACCATCTTTGTGAAATAAGTGCACGATTATCTGTTATTCAATGTAATTTACTAAAAATTATTAGTTTGAAATAGATTGGTCAAGAATAATTACGAGTTTTACTTAACAAACGGAGATATATAATGTGACGATATTCAGAAATTATTCAAATAACATAGTTATATCTTTTGAAACAGAAAATAAGATTCTTTTGATAAAACTAATTTCATTTCTCAAGTAGACCTCCAAGAAAGAAAAAATGTTGGCTGATTATACAGTTGACACTATATGTATAATGTACATTTATTTCATCGGGGCGAACGCAAATATTCTTAGTTTCGTTCAATCAAAGAATTAGTCAAAGTGATTCTTATATCTGTTTATAAATATATATCTCATAGCAAGTTATGTTTAAGTTGTCCTGTAAATAATTAAAATAATGAATATTTTATAATTATATTCATTAGACAATAAATAATATATATATATTTTTTTAAAGACAATATTTTTCCATTAAAAACAAGAAGAATAAAATCTTTACAGAAGAAGAAATTCCTTCAGGAACTACGAGTGAGGGGATGAGTTCCCTGAAGTGGTGGACCCGACCCTCTAAAACCTCTCCTTCGTGGCTGAGAGGATGCTGAAGTGGTTCTAGGAAAATTCAACTTCGGAAAGTTCCACTGCGGAATATTCCACTGGGAAAACTCCACTTAGGAAAATTCCACTGAGGAAAATTCCACTTAGGTATATTCCACAACGGAAAGTTCCACTGGGAACATTCCACTGCGGAAATTTCCACTAAAGAAAAAATGTATATTGTATTGTATATTTTTTATAGCGTAATTGGTTTAATAAAATGTTAAGTGAATGTCTTTATATGAATTATAAGTTTACATTATTAACCCTAGTAACCTAGGGACTGGTCCAGGAGCACCAGTCCTTGCGAAAAAATATCAATAATTTTATCTTTAAACCGACTTGGAAAACAGAACACAAGTTTAAGTTAGTATATTTCAAAAACTATTAAAGATACATGCATCTTTTTGATATCTATTTCATTGTTGAACCATTTTAAATTCACAGTTAAGTTCTCATTAAGTTATATCAATTTTTGTGAATGTTGTATAGATTTTATTGATGGGTGGTGAAAATGGATTTTGCGCAAATAATTAGAAAACCTGAGAAATATTTGTTTCTTATCTTTGCTTATTAATTTTATTTTAAATTGATAATTAAAGTTTGGCGTTCACCAATGGATGTGTAAATATCAAATGAAGGATTTTATGAAAAAAAGTATTGAAAAGTCAATTTGTTAAGATTTTATAACTGTTTTAGTGAGGACTGGCGCGCACGGACCAGTCCCTAGGTTACTGAGCAAACTCTCAAGTGAGTTTCTTACTAGACCAAGCCAGCTTGAAACGTGCTTTGCTATAATAATAAAAATTACAATTATATTTACAAAAACACAGATGAAACAAAGTAAGAATAGTAGTTGGTTCACAAAAATACAGCTCGAATTACCATAGCCTTATTGGTTAAGAAAAAACTAAAACATTAGCACAGGACACTATCCTACACACTCTTAGATTAACAATGAACATGCCTAGATAATTCCTTGAATGAAGTTAATGTTTCCTAGCTATCAAGCTACAGGAACAGTATTTATCACCTATTCAGGTGAAATAATTTATAAAAAATATGTTTTGTACTGTCATTTGGCCATTTGGGCGGAACAGCATTGTCCTGTTAAAAACAATTACAAATGAATACAATAATTACAAATAAACACAATTACAAATAAACACAACAATTACAATTAAACACAATAATTACAAAGTAATACAATAATTAATTATAGATACAATAATTACAAATAATTACAATATTTACAAATAAATGCAATAATTACAAATAAATACAATAATTACTAATAAATGAAATAATTACTAATAAATACAATTACAAATAAATGCAATTACAAATAAATATAATAACAAATGAATACAATAATTTCAAATAAATACGAATTACAACAATTACAATATAATTACAATTCATGATATAAAAAATAATAAATACAGTACAATTTAATATCGAATTTTATTAGTTTAGTGGAATTTTCCTGAATAGAAATTTCCCAGTGGAATTTTCTTCAGTGGAATATTCCTCAGTGGAACTTTCCGCAGTGGGATTTTCCCAGTGGAATATTCCATAGTGGAATTTTCCTTAGTGGAATCTTCCGCGCACCGCTGAAGGCATTCCCTCTCTGCATCGCAAGAGCCATTCGCTGTTGGAACCAGGCAGACTCCCTTGGATCATTCGTTGTCTCAACAAGGCGTCTACCTATGGACTTCATGATTAAGGAGGTCGTACTACCGTACGCTCCTGTGGTCTCTATAGCAATTGGCTCAAATATTTATGCATCTCCAAGGGCGGAGTATTTCTGACGCTTACTGTTCTCCGCAGCCCCGGCATCTGATCCGGCCTCAACTGCGGAATCATTGAGGTATGTCTCGGCAAATGTGTCGACACACGTGCAGTCCCAAATCAGACTCTTTCCATTCATGTAAGGAAACACAGTAATACCATCTGGCGTTTACCATCACCTCTGTCAAGCCCACGAGGCTCAAGTACTGAAGGGAGTCCTGCTCTCTGCAAAGCCCGTTTTACCACGTCATTCATTGCTGCATGTCTTGGGTGACGCCCATAATTGTACCTACAAGACAGGCCATGCAGTCCTCTGACATCCATCCCACTATCACAGCGGCAAGAATGAGGTTCCCCAACTCTGAGAGCAATGGCTACCCTCAGGACCTCTGGATCGAGCTGTGTACCCAATGACGGTATGGGAATCGCGTTCAACCACACTCCAGTTTCTTTAAGAGATGCAGATAACAGTCGTGCCCTTGCCACCTGATCAGCTCTAGCCAACAGACTCTCCATTAATGAATGAGCCCATGGTGTATCCCATTCTTTTTGACTGGACTCATGGACTGGTACAGGGAGACCAGCCTGTAAACCCTGCCTCCATGTCCCAACTGCATCCGTAAGCTCTCCGGTATCGACTACATTAATATTAGAAAGAATAGTTTCAACCAAATCACTCACAGAATACATTGAAGACACAAAAGCAGGTAAGGCAATATCTCCAGCTCTCCTACAACCCAGTCCACCAAGGCCAACCGGTTAAGTTGCCTGAACCCAAGAATCAGCTGACATCTCTACATTAGTCACACTGGCAACGGCAGATCTAAGTGATTCATCAAAGCAGCTAAGTTCGACTACGTGCTTGTAAGCTGGAGAAGCCCGCAGAACATATTGTAGCTTCGGAATGGAGAAAACAGTTCTCAACAAAAAGAAAGCTTGATGGTTATCCACCACCCGCAATCGAGAGACCATGAGATCCAGATCTTCTTTCTTCCTTAAAATCTCCTCGGGGATACCCAAGTCACTTCAAGGCGCATCCAACAAGGAGCAATTGTCCTTATGAACCTCTCTGATATTTGGAAGCACTGCCCGGAATAACAATTCTGTTTCACCAGGGGCAGTATCATCGAGAATGGTCAGCTCACATTTTGCGCTATTAACTTCAAGTCCGATGGCACTCAACCCATCTATCAAGGTATTTACGTCCTCCAAAACTCTCCCCGGTGTATCTCCCAGGGCTGCGTCGTTTAGATACCATACATTGAACTCTGACTCAACCCTGCGAGCCACCTCGTCAATTCCAAGAGCAAACATAGCCGGTCCAAAGGGGTCACCCTGCTGGATACCTGTCTCCGACCTCAGCACCAAAAAACAAAGCTGAAGGCGAAGAATAAGCTTGCCAAAGGAGTCTATATAGCTCCGGCACACGGTTACGAATAACGGTAAGAAAGGTATCTCTCCTCAGTCAATTGAAAGCGTTTTTCATATCCACTGCGAGAAACACCCTCCTATGGTTACAGTCATTCAAGTACCGTCTTGCAGAATGTGCGGCAGCTTCACAGCCACCCTTCGTAGAGAACCCAAGCTGAACCGGTCTTAATTCACCACCAAGAGAGTGTGATAAGGGGCGCGCACCAACCTTGGCAGCCAACCTACGCAAGGTATTACCAACTGCTATGGGTCTGATGCCACCATCCTTTTTGGTTAAAGCACATAATGTAGCTCCATAGAAAGTTGACGAAGCAAAATCAGGAACTTCTCCTCTCAAAATCGCATTCACAAAATCTGTCAGAGTGGACGTACTCCAGCCTTTGCAGATGAATGGGACAATAGCGTCTTCAAATGAACTGGCCTGAGGCCATCAGGTCCTCCGGCAAAACCAGGACGGAAAGAATAAACAGCCCTCCGGACATCCTCCTCCGAAACAATAGGCACAATTAGAGAATTATCCGGAGGCTCTGGCATCATCAAGTCTAGCGGGGCAGGCGGGTGTTTAGATCTCAACACTCTGACAGTCTCTTCGTTTCGTTGGGCCAGTCCATCCGAAGATGACAGCTCACGAACTGCTCCATTCACGTCACCATCTGCAAACTTAGCTGCCACTCTTTTTTTCAACTTTTTTAACTTGTTATCATCTGAAGCGTGTCGATTATTAACAACTGGGATTATGGGTTCAGGCAGCGTAGGTAGGGAGTCAGTCTCTAAAAATGTGGCCACCTGCCGATTGATTTTGATAGCAAGAGAAACTTTACGACCTTCCCTACCGCCATCTGGGCACTGTAGCCCCCAGTAGCAGAATCTCATAAGCCTTGTCCATGCTAATTAGGTCTTCTGCGTCAGAGCCCCCTGCAATAACAGTTGGAGGGCTCCCGCCACAGCTATTACTGATAATCTGGGAATCGTATTTAGGACCCTCAACCTGCTACGACAGCCACCAATATATGCCTCCAAATTCACCAGCTGATTGGGCCGCCACCCCGCCCTCGACACGCCACACAAACCCATCTTACTATAACTGATGCCTGTGCCCTGGTCAGTCCCACACATGACATGTGAAACCATCCAGAACACAGTGCACATTTAACTCTTTTTATCCGGTTATTTCGTGTGTCACATGAGCTACAGAGCACATCCTCACCCTCAATCATTAAAATAAATTAGCAGTCTGACTGGCCAAACAGAGCAAATGCCACCAGCACCCCTCAACCGGAGTGCCCATGAGCATTCAGGGGTCAACAACCTCCCTGCTCAGCACCCTGGAAACACTTGGCAGACGTTCAGAGTTCACCAGGCAGACCAACAATTCCTACCTCAGCTGTAACTTAAACCTCCTGCAACACAATTAAACAAGGTTAACTTACCGGCTAACTACAGAATAAAAAGGTTAAAAGAGATAAAACAACCTAAATAAAAGCACTAAAGAATGGCAGTAACGCTGCTAACTGCGCTGTATAAGGGATTAACAATTACAAAGTACAGTCAGAGCCAGCAAAGTACAGTCACCGGTCACCCAAATGTGCTGACTAAGCGAAACACAGGTCTGACGCAAGAGATAATTAACAGAGGTGTTTAATAACAACAACCTCCTCCCATCACTACTAAAACATTATGACTGTCGGTCAATCCCCATTGCCCAATTACTAGAACCCGGACAAATGCTATAAATTCCTAAAATGCCACAAAGTCAACAAATGTCATAAAGTCCTAAAATGCCACAAAGTCCTTAAAATGCCATAAAGTCTTAAAATGCCATAAAGTCTTAAAATATCATAAATTCCTAAAAGGAAGAGAAGTCTTATTTTGGGCTTTTTATACTATTTAATAGTTTGGTACGTCGATAAATTTGATGAGATATATTGGCAAATTTATAGAACGTTATAATTCAATAAAAATCTGTCTGAATTATTATATAAATAAACTACTTCTATTACTTGAAGATGCTTTACACACTCCCTCTCAGCCACTAATAATACGTAATAATTAATTTTCTCGCCATATCTGTTATAGTTCTTGCTACTGAGACCATACACAATAGCTATTGACTGCAAACCCGATCAGTGGTACTCGATATCTCATAAGGGGAAGAAGATATTGGGTGTCACAGCGCAGCCAGGAACACGGCAACTTTGAATGCGTTTATCTACAACTTCTCAAAACCGAAAAATTTTTGTATTCAAAAACCAAAGGCACTTACAATTTGGAAGCTACGGCATTTGGGTTTTTGCATTAGATTTTTCAGGAAAGTCTCTCTTTTTTTTCCAAATTGTTTTTGAAATAGTGAATTTTGAATTTTTTTATTCGAATTTTATATTTTTCACGAAAAAATTATTATTCCAAAAACCAGTTCAAAATAAAAAAATAACAAGAAAAAACAGCTCTAGAGAATTTGGTGGAGAATCGAATGCGAAAAACCCAAATGCCGTAGCTTCAAAATTGTAGGAGCCTTAGGCTTTTTTGGAAAAGGGTCGATATACGTTCGAAATTACAATACCTCATTTCCTATAGGTCAAATTTTGATTAGACCTATAGAAAACGATAGAGAATTGAATTTTATATTTGGGTACTAAGTTTCAGAACCTTAGCTTCATCAATAAAAATATTTCCAAAAACCAAGTACGGTCCCCTTAATATTTGAATTAGTTACATTTCATGAATTTCAATTTACCTAACCTTTTAATATAATACTTTTAGGTTAAATGAGAATAAATATACTGTAAACTAGATTCATTGAATTTTTAATTAAGGAAGGAATTGTTTATTTGTTTTCACCATTTTTTTATTTAAACGGTCTAAAAACTGTTGATTTTATATTCCAAAATGCTTATTTATTCGTTGTAAACACCTATTTATTAATCCTAAAAGTATATGTATAAGTTCTTGATGCCAATTTTAGGTCCTAAAATGCCTTTATAGGTTATAAAATGCCTTTATTTAGGTCCTAAACTGCCTTTTTTGAAGACCTCAAATGCCTTTTTTAAGGGTCTAGGAAAAAATCCCCTGGCGGAAAAAATCCACCGAGCAAAAAATTTCCTCCGGAAAAAATTCCCAGAGGAAAAAACCTCCCGAGGAAGAAATTCTCCGGTAGAAATCACAGAATGTCACAGAAGTTGTTCTATTTCTAAATAGTTTACAAGGAAGAAGTGTAAGCACCCTGTATTATAATGTCTACCATTATAATTTTTATTCTTTTATTCACTGCCTTTTAGTAAGTAAAATCACTGAGTTAGCTCTAAGAATAACCTTTGCGCAATGACAAAAATAACACCCTAACTCTTTGCTTACCTGTTCTTAAAGTATGTCCATCAGTTCAAGAATGTTTTTACCTTTTAATAGTACATTAAGAGGCGGAGAAAAAGAGACCGTAATAGTTTTCCACTCCATTAGCTGAAGATTTACAAGTATTTGAAAAAGCGAGAACATTTGTGTGGCCCATACTGTATATACTAGCTAACTATTGAACTATAGAGTGATGGTAGATGATTATACAGTATAACTATCAATAGACAAATAAGGCACAAAAATGTTCAAACGATGTCATTGAGTTAGTATGTAATACCATTCGAATAAACGATGAATCAATAAACTGATTTTAACAAAAAAGTATTGAACATGAACAAAAAATTTCGTATAATATTATATCCAAAATTTAACTCATTTTAATATTACCTCTTCCACACTCTTACGAGCCTACAGCTACAGTGACTATACAATATTCATCTCATAAATTTGATGTTTCTTATTAGGCATATAGCTTGAGACTGATGGGCAAAGATTAATACTAGGGATATGTAACTATCAATAGAAAAATAGGGCACAAGTATGTTTTCTGGGGGGATTTTTTCCGGGGGAGATTTTTTCCTTCGGGAGATTTTTCCGGATACCCGTTTATAAGGTCGTAAAATGCATTTTTCATAGGTCCTAAAAGTCCGGGCTCTACCAATTACTATCGGTCAATGAACAAAATTCATACTTCAAGTTATGTATAACTAATGAAATGTATGTTATTTGTAAAGAAAAATTTCTCCATTTTATCAATTTTCTATTCGATCAATTCTCCATTACTATAAATTAGATCGAATTTTCGATACTTTGTGTTTCGATACTTTGTCCTTTGATACTCTGTCTGTCTGGGACAACTGCCACCCGGACAACTGCCTCTTGAACAATTGCAACCCAGACAATTGCCACCCCCGGACAATTGCCTCCGGACAATTACCACCCTAATGATTATTATTACAGTTGTGATAATATGCTTATGGTCATGGATATTAAGAATATCACATACGAGAATAAATTGAATTGTATTGAATTAAAACGAATCAATAGTGTTTAATCCTCTCCGTTAAAATTATATTTTTAGGATCTATGATTATGAAAGCATATTTTTACAAGTTACAAGCCTAATTATTATTATCAAGATTATTCACTTGAAAATTTTCTTAATTAAGTAGTAGTAATATGAATACCTATTATTTGGCCATTATCAACAATAATATACATATATACAACATATTTTTACAGTAAAATACTAATAACATGTGTCATAGAATAAAACCGGTCTTTAGAACGAAAAAAAATTTGAAAAATCTTAATGAAAAATGTAAAAGGAGTTTAAAATATGTAGATAAATTGAGCGACTGATTTAAAAAAATGTTGCTTGTCGATATATTAAAGTATACATACAAGGTATCCCCAAAAAAAAACGATACCCAAATTTAAAGGCCTGTAATTCAAAAATTATTAAACTTACAAAAAATTGGAAAATCACATTTGTTTCTCAACATTTTTCCAATCTCTGTGCAAAACTTTTAGATGAATCGATCTAACAGATTTCTTTAGAATGTATATTAAGTGACCTATACCAAAAACCTGTTTGCTCACTTTTGTTTATCTTCGAATTTTAGGATATTAAAACAATGTTGTTATTTTTTAATAACTTTCAGCAGTTTATCAAAATGGTTTAGTAAAAAAAGACATTATGACAATAAAAAGCGTTTATTAAAATGTCACCGAAAAATATCAAACTGTTCCTCCTATTAATCGTTTCAGACGATCTGGTGGGCCAATCGTTACGATAATTCAAAGCGATATTACCTTTTGCCGAATAGCTCATTTAATTCTCCCTTACAGCAATAGTTCTGTGCTCAGGAGCACCGTCCTCAACCCACTAGATTCGATTAATTCTGTTTCTATATGTTTCTCGAAGTCTTTGAACGATCCTTTAATATAATGGATCAAGGTATTGAACTCCATTTAATTTTTATTTAAATAAGGACCCAGGACACGGCCATTGTCACTAAGTCCCATCAGCACAGATATAATTTCTATCGTGAAATTACTACGTCAAAGTATAAAGTAGGATGATGTTTCTTCTGCGTAGGTGTACGAAAACGTTATTATTAATTATTTTGCCATCCTAATGAAAAGCTGTCTCATCGCCAATCACAATATCGTCCACAAACCGGACATTTCTTTGCAAATAACATTGAACAAAATTCAGCAGCAAAAGAAGATCGGTATCGAGGTGTTTGTTTCGCTCGTGCATCTTTTAAGGATCTCACTTCAAATCCCAAGTTACAATTTTGTTGAATGCAAATTTAGTAACATGAATCTAACCACTTTTACAGCAGTGATTTGCAAATTTTCTGTAAGGGCTACTTTAACAATTCGAACTATGAAATAAGTATTTTACCTTAAGTGCGCAAACAGGTTTTTAGTATCAGTCACTAAAAATACTGTTTAAAGAAAGCAAATGAATTGAATCTTCTGAAATTTTCTACAAAGATGAAAAAAATATTGAGAAACAAAATGTGATTTACCAATTTTTTGTAAGTTTATTAGTTTTTGAATTACAGCCATCGAAATTTGTGTAACGGTTTTTTTGGGACACCCTGTATATATTTGCTTAATAATGATAGTGCAAACAAAAGGAAGAAATATTTAATCTATAAAGGAAATGATCAATTGCATAATAGAAATATAGTGTATGATGGAAATAAATGGTATGAAAACAATATGTAATTTCTTATATCACGAATGGGAATATAAGTAATATCATAAAATAACAATAAATGAAGAAATATGTATCTTAAAATGTAAATATTTAATTGTACAAAAATATTATGCCTATTTTATCACTATCTTTTAAGTTAAGAGGCATGATAATAATTATTTGGGTGGAAATTGTCCGGGTAGCAATTGTTCGGTCACAGCTGGAGACACACATACAGTGGTTTCTGGCTTCACTATGGGAGCCAATCCATTTGACGTCCATCAGATTTTCGACCTATGACACGAGATTTCTATGTACTTTGGTTGCTGGTGTTGCGGTGGAAAGATCTGTTAGCCGATCAGCCTAGAAGGTCTCATATTTGGGTCCCCGAGGAAGTGGACGCAAGGGGAAAAACGCAGTTCTCTTCTGCGTTATCCTCTCACCTATAAGAGATCGTTGTAATCCATTGGGGCCTTATCTGAGTGAACCCCGGGCTTCAGGGTTTCCCCGAAGTCCTCTGCGTTAGTCGGTTATTCTTTCTTGATGACTCTAACTGCAGACGGTCTGCGCTACACTTCTTGTTGTTGATTACTCATTATACTGAACTTGGTGTCTTCTTGTGCTGCCTTTCCGTCAACATTTAATCTATTAATAGGGACTCTGAGTGCTGCGAATCATCGTCAGGGTTATCTCCGATTGTGAGAGTTTGTTTTAAAACTGTTTTTTTTTTTGAGATTTGCAAAGAAAACTTCGCAAATAAATCAAATTTTGTTCGTGAAACTTTTTTTTCGATTTTTGCATTAATTTTTTCAGAAAACTTCCTATTCCTTGAATGTTTAATATATACACTCTAGCGACGGCGGCAGGGTGATCAAACCAAATGATGTTCACTTACATCCTGTCGATGCCCTGCTGGAACAGCATCTCTGCTGACCAATTGTGCACAGACACAATATAAAAGAACCTCAATCCTCTGATGTACTATTGCTCATTCTTCTCTTTGAGACTGTTGAAGTATTGCTGACCAAAGATTGTACGGGATCTCCTCTGTTTTGCCCCTGTCAATTGTATTTGTACAGTGTGTCCTCCAGTACTAGTCAAAGATGATATGCTACTTCCTCCTTGCTGATTTCGTACTAATCACCGGTCGTGAGTTCTGCAACAAAAATGGACCAGTGCGGGGTGATCCGTCCGATTGTGGATTTTAAAGGGATCAATCCACATTTCAAAAAACTTTTATTTGTGGACTGATTGTTCTGAATTTGCACAGAAAACTTCGCAAGGAAAGCACATTTTGCTTGTAAAACTTTTTTCGATTTTGGCATTCGTTTTTTGAGAAAATGGAGCATTCAATTTTTTCAATTAATTTTCTCGAGTGAATATTCTAGAAAAAATATTTGAGACTGTTTAAGAATCCTTACAACATTTCTAACTGATGAATGTACCGTTATTTTCAGAACTCCTTTAAATATGCGATTCTTAAATAAAAAAATATATTTTTGGTTTTGAATTAGGATGAAAACAAGAGATTATGAAAATTGAAGAACGCTGTCCCTTCATTTGTTAGAAATCGGTCAAGAATTAAAAAACTGATTTTTGTTTTCTTGTTGCTGGAAAAATCATCGAATTCGTATTTTACAAAGGAGCCATAAACGTATATAGTTGAAAAAAAACGTAAATACGTTAATTAATAATAGCGAAAAATGTAAGTGTCCATTTGGGCCCAGCATTTTGTAGGTTGTAGTGCCTCTAACCCCCAAAGCTAATTTTTGAAACTTTGAGCTCATCAATCTTTAAGCACAATTTGAAACTTTAAGCACACTTCCTAACATTACTTTTGCAAAAAAAAAAAGAATTTGTATTATTGATCCTCATCCGCCCTCCATTGGACCCGCGCTATTCTTTTAAGTTTTACTTTAAGACCGAGGTATCGGTGATTTGATGTGCTCCTTCTTCCAGATTTCTTCTTACTATCCAAAGAACCCGATGGCTCAGATGCAGCTCTTCTCCGGCAAGGATAGGGATGTTATTGTTACGGCAAGTACAGATGTCTGTCTCGATCAGTACAGCCTCAGTGGTTGATTCGGGCCGTTGTTGCTTTCCTAAGATTTAAACACACCAGTATCATTGTTAAGGAAGGCACTTCATTTACTAGTCACGACACATCTCATAGAATACAGCTCATAAGGCCATGCCTGTGGATCTCTCTTATATAAGAGTGAGGCTCCTCCTCTGGTTAGAGAGGGGGAGGAGTAGGAAAGAGATTACTCCACCCCATTCATGCGAGGCGCACACTTTCGTGTGTGTAGGTGTGTGTGCGTATTTTCTCGAATCAATACACACACTCATGGTGTGTGATTTTCTATATGATATTCCTACGGGGATATAAAAATGTTTTATCCTACAGTAAAAAATGACCACATCAAAAAACCATGGAAAAATCCTACCGTTATAAAATCCCACCAGGAAAAAAAACAATTAAATGATATTTGGTTAAGGTTTAGATATGAAGCCGTATATCTGTAACAAATTGTATAATTAAAGTTTCAACTTCATTGGGAGCTTTTTACTAACGAATCTTTAAATAAGTGTATTTTTTTTGCAAACATTTTTCCCACAAGGTAATTATCCTAGTGGGCATTTTTCTGTTTGGGCTTTTTTCCGATGGGCTTGTTGTTGTGGGCTTCTATCTCTGTGTTTATTTTTCCTGTAGGGACCTTTCATGGAACAATTTTTCATTACATACGTAATGAAACCGAATTTATATCAAGATGTTGCATAGCTAAACAAACTTTGTACGTGTTATGATTTATATATCTTTGTGAGTTTTGAATTTATGATTTTTATTCGTGTGTCTGTGGTTTCAGTTCGAAGGTAGTTAATGTACTGCAATTTACCTGCTTAACTCTGTGTTCAAAATTTAGTTGATTTACAAAGCATTTAAACTCTATATTGTAATACTTTTATATTGTAATACTTTCATTAGAGATTATTAAACAGTTTCAGAAAATTTCAACTTTGAAATTGTTTTGTTTTTATTAAAATATATCGATAATTATTAAACATTTTATTTCGATAGCTACGTATCAAATTTATTTTTTAATTCCACCTTTTATCGTCGCTGATTCAAATTGAAATATATATTGGTACTTTTAAAAACTTGGGTGATGGATAATATATATAAAATAAATTTATGTTACAAACAAAATATCATCCATAATTTTAGTTTCAACATATAAATGTTTAAAGGAGAATCAAACGGAATCTGAATTGTTGGTCACTGGAGCGGCGGAACTTTACTGTTGAATTTACACGATTTAAATTTTATTATAAATTTATTTGATTCATATCTAAAAGATTGTTTGATCTGTCTATTATTTCGTATGTTCGCCTTAGTTTATCTCTTAGGCCTTGAATTAACTTACATAACATATTCTTATAATTTCTTAACTTTTTAACTATTGAAATGTTGTCCGGCCGGCTACCACAAAAAAAATACATTTTTCTTAAAATAAGTTTTTAATAAATGTTATACCTTCTGTAAATGAAATCTATTATTATGCGGTGGAATATTCAGTGGTGGAACTTACCAGCTGTAGAACTTTCCTGGTAGAACTTTCCATAGTGGAATTTTCCGCGGGGAATTTACCTAGAACCTAGTTATACATTTACGTATAGCTTATCAAAAATAAAACTTATATATACATTTATTCATTGACTAGTACACTCACACATTAAATGATAGAATTCTCTCCGACATTCAACAGGTGTTCTTATTTTATGGTCCAGCTATAAAAGGCCTTTGTTAAAATCTTTTACAGAAATTCATTTTACTAGGTTTAGATATATTTAGCTCTTTAATAACATACAATTTTATTTGAAATAAACATACAATACAAAAGGGGGTTACACTAAATACCGAATTATACCGAATTACACCGAATTATACCGAATTACACCGAATTATACCGAATTACACCGAATTATACCGAATTACACCGAATTATACCGAATTACACTATACTCAATACCGAATTACACCGAATTATACCGAATTACACCGAATTATACCGAATTACACTATACTCAATACCGAATTATACCGAATTACACCGAATTATACCGAATTACACTATACTCAATACCGAATTATACCGAATTACACTGAATTATAACGAATTACACTATACTCAATACCGAATTATACCGAATTACACCGAATTATACCGAATTACACTATACTCAATACCGAATTACACCAAATTATACCGAATTACACCGAATTATACCGAATTACACCGAATTATACCGAATTACACTATACTCAATAACGAATTATACCGAATTACACCGAATTATACCGAATTACACTATACTCAATACCGAATTACGCCGAATTATACCGAATTACACTATACTCAATACCGAATTACACCGAATTATACCGAATTACACTATACTCAATACCGAATTATACCGAATTACACCGAATTATACCGAATTACACTATACTCAATACCGAATTACACCGAATTATACCGAATTACACCGAATTATACCGAATTACACTATACTCAATACCGAATTACACCGAATTACACTGAATTATACCGAATTACACTATACTCAATACCGAATTATACCGAATTACACCGAATTATACCGAATTATACCGAATTACACCGAATTATACCGAATTACACTATATACTCAATACCGAATTACACCGAATTATACCGAATTACACCGAATTATACCGAATTACACTATACTCAATACCGAATTATACAGAATTACACCGAATTATACCGAATTACACTATACTCATTACCGAATTACACCGAATTATACCGAATTACACCGAATTATACCGAATTACACTATACTCAATACCGAATTATACCGAATTACACCGAATTATACCGAATTACAGTATACTCAATACCGAATTATACCGAATTACACTGAATTATAACGAATTACACTATACTCAATACCGAATTATACCGAATTACACCGAATTACACTATACTCAATACCGAATTACACCGAATTATACCGAATAACACTATACTCAATACCGAATTACACCGAAATATACCGAATTATACCGAATTACACTATACTCAATACCGAATTATACCGAATTACACCGAATTATACCGAATTACACTATACTCAATACCGAATTATACCGAATTACACCGAATTATACCGA
The DNA here is from genome assembly GCA_947561585.1 of Caprella mutica. Classification (NCBI taxonomy): domain Eukaryota; kingdom Metazoa; phylum Arthropoda; class Malacostraca; order Amphipoda; family Caprellidae; genus Caprella; species Caprella mutica. The sequence continues at coordinate 143,296 of CANNZV010000487.1, read as the reverse complement.
ATTACACTATACTCAATACCGAATTACACCGAATTATACCGAATTACACTATACTCAATACCGAATTACACCGAATTATACCGAATTACACCGAATTATACCGAATTACACTATACTCAATACCGAATTACGCCGAATTATACCGAATTACACTATACTCAATACCGAATTATACCGAATTACACCGAATTATACCGAATTACACTATACTCAATACCGAATTACACCGTATTATACCGAATTACACCGAATTATACCGAATTACACTATACTCAATACCGAATTACACCGAATTACACTGAATTATACCGAATTACATTATACTCAATACCGAATTATACCGAATTACACCGAATTATACCGAATTATACCGAATTATACCGAATTACACCGAATTACACTATATACTCAATACCGAATTACACCGAATTATACCGAATTACACCGAATTATACCGAATTACACTATACTCAATACCGAATTATTCCGAATTACACCGAATTATACCGAATTACACTATACTCAATACCGAATTACACCGAATTATACCGAATTACACCGAATTATACCGAATTACACTATACTCAATACCGAATTATACCGAATTACACCGAATTATACCGAATTACACTATACTCAATACCGAATTATACCGAATTACACTGAATTATAACGAATTACACTATACTCAATACCGAATTACACCGAATTACACTATATTCAATACCGAATTACACCGAATTATACCGAATTACACTATACTCAATACCGAATTACACCGAATTATACCGAATTATACCGAATTACACTATACTCAATACCGAATTATACCGAATTACACCGAATTATACCGAATTACACTATACTCAATACCGAATTACGCCGAATTATACCGAATTACACTATACTCAATACCGAATTACACCGAATTATACCGAATTACACTATACTCAATACCGAATTATACCGAATTATACCGAATTACACTATACTCAATACCGAATTACACCGAATTATACCGAATTACACCGAATTACACCGAATTATACCGAATTACACTATACTCAATACCAAATTACACCGAATTACACTGAATTATACCGAATTACATTATACTCAATACCGAATTATACCAAATTACACCGAATTATACCGAATTATACCGAATTATACCGAATTACACCGAATTATACCGAATTACACTATATACTCAATACCGAATTACACCGAATTATACCGAATTACACCGAATTATACCGAATTACACTATACTCAATACCGAATTATACCGAATTACACCGAATTATACCGAATCACACTATACTCAATACCGAATTACACCGAATTATACCGAATTACACCGAATTACACCGAATTATACCGAATTACACTATACTCAATACCGAATTACACCGAATTATACCGAATTACACCGAATTATACCGAATTACACTATACTCAATACCGAATTATACCGAATTACACCGAATTACACTGAATTATACCGAATTACACTATACTCAATACCGAATTATACCGAATTACACTATACTCAATACCGAATTACACCGAATTATACCGAATTACACCGAATTACACTATACTCAATACCGAATTATACCGAATTACACCGAATTATACCGAATTACACCGAATTATACCGAATTACACTGAATTATACCGAATTACACTACACTGAATACCGAATTGCACAGAATTATACCGAATTACATTATACTCAAAACCGAATTACACATGATTATAGGTACCGAATTACACTACACTGAATACCGAATTACAATATAGGCTACTCAATTCCAAATTATACTGAATTACACTATACTCAATACTGAATTACACTATACTCAATACCGAATTACACTATATACTCAATACCGAATTACATTATATTACACAATAATCAATACCGAATTATACCTGATTAAACCGAATTACACCAAATTATACCGAATTACACTATACTAATACCGAATTACACTATACTCAATACCGAATTACACTATATTACACAATAATCAATACCGAATTATACCGAATTACACTATATTGTACAATAATCAATACCGAATTACACCAGATTATACCGAATTACACATAATTATACCGAATAACACTACACTGATTACCGAATTACACCTAATTTTATCCTTGATCATTGGTCAGGATTTTTCGATATTAATTTAAAGTTATTACACTGCAATGATTATGGGCAATTAGGCTTCACAGCATTATCATTATCAAAATGTATGGTTACTATCTATTAGTCCGACACCCCATTAGTCCGACAATTTGGTAGTTTATTACTGATTTAACATAAAATTTATATGTCGTCCTGCCCGGTTATTAAATAATCAATAAGTGTGCAGTACAACTAGCGGATACAAAAAAACTACATCAAATGATGAAATCGAATGAGGGACAGCTTTTAATAATATTAGAATAAATTAGATAGGAATACATATAACATTAGAAAAATGAAATTAAGGAAAATTACTGAATTGTTTATATAAGTTATGTAAATATTATATGTATATATGTAGTCTAGTACCTATACCTATTTAATTATAATTTTTATTTCAATCGAAAAATAAAACGAGAAATAATAATACAGAAAGATGTAACTGTCGGACTGACTATTGGGGTGTCGGACTTTTGAGACGTCCCCAAAATGTATTAAGTTTTAATTTCTATAGAATTTTATTTGAAAAATTTAGCCCTCTCACTACGAATTAGACATATATGTCCCAGCATTTTAATATGTAACTTTTAATTGACAAAATTAAAAATACGTAAATTTTTTTACATCAAAATGCTTCAATTGAGCTCTGTCAAGGGGCTGTACGTATCCTGAAACTGTCTTTGGTGAATGGAAAATGAAGGGGGCCCGAACTGTTGTAATTAGGATTATGCAATAATTATGCATTGTCTTTTTTTCATTTTTACCATGTTCATCATTTTTAATACTCACTACTCGCAGTTTTAGAGGATAACGCTAGAGTAATACTCTTCAACTATACGAGGTCTTAGATTTTATGTAAGGTTTCATTAAGTATCACCTCTTCATTTTCCTCTTCCATCCGTGTGAGTGCAGCCACCAGTGCTTGTGTCCCGTTTCGTCACATTCCTTGGTAAGTGACGGCATTCTCGGAGTAGCTTTTCTGAATCCATGAGCTTTGTCACCGACGGTGGTTGGTGACTTTGTTCATTGAGCCATTTTCCTTTCTGACTGCTTCTTTCAGTTCCTTGTTTTTAATTTCCTTTTGACGTCAACGATATGGTCGAAACAGACATTTAACCCCTACTAAAATTTGCTAAACTTTATGAACCTATAATAAATATTGGTAAAATCAATAAATATTTATACGTAATTATTAATAAATCGTAGTGAATTTAGTATTAATAAATTATATTTTTAAACTCTACACAACAATTTCACTTTTCAAAATAAGGAATTCTTTTCTTGTACTTTTATATATATATATTTTCTTTGTCTAACGCACCTGTTTCAGACTTTCAGCTGAAATATATCCCTTATCCTTATTTATAAAAGTAGTATAGTAAATATTAATTTTCTAACCAATATAAAATCTAAATTATTTGTTCCAATAAATCTTGTGTCAGCTGAAGACTTTGAGGTCAAAGGTCAAGATTAAGAGAGTAAATGCTATATTTTTCATCTAAAACGTTAAATTAAAAAAAAATTGTACACCTAAGAAGATTGCCTAGCTTATTTGAACGAATAACCTGTTATATTGTTAGATTTCGGGAGCAATCAGGTCAAAGGTTAAAGATCAAGGTCAAGGCCATTTGTAGCTCAAGAACTCGAAAAGTTTTAACCAAATTGTCTGAAATTTGATGGGACGATTGGTCAATGTCCAGGAACCATCTGGTAGAATTTTGGAAGCGATCCGGTCAAAGGTCAAGGTCATTTATAACTCAATAACTCGAAAAGTATTCAATCAAATTGTCTGAAACTTGGTGGGACGATTGGTCAATGTCCAGTAACCAGTTTATTAGACTTTGGGAGAGAACGGGTCAATGCGGCGGCGAAGGTATGTGCTCTAACGAGTGCACGTAATCTAGTTTAGCTTGTTGTATACGATAGTTTGTTTAAATACACACTGCTTGTTTAATTACATAGCAGGGGGGTTTGGAGGTGGCACACCCCGGTCCCCCCCCCCCTGCTCATATACCTACACATATATTTTAATAACTCCTTTAAGAAAATTCATAAAAATAAATTAGGTTACTTTCCCTTCTCTTGCTATAATGTCTAGTAATAAATATTATACAGTATCTTAAAATTAAGAAAAAAATTAGGGCTTTTAACCGGGGGAAGGGGGCTTACTATTTGGTAGCTAACTAATACTCTATAACTACCAAGGTTAGTTAGTTCGTTTCCCTATATAGAAGAGAGGGGCTTATATCTTGGGGGGGGGGGTTATGTCGGGGTACGGTCAAGAGCCCCCCCCCCCTTGGTAATGAGCCCCCCCAGTAATGAGCCCCCCCTCTCAGTTTTTTAATCCTTATTTACTTAGTTAAATAAATGAAGAACTACTTAGATAGAAATAACTGAGAGTTGCTAATGTAGTTTGTTGCATACGCTAGTTTGTTGTACTGCACACTTCATGATTAATGTCCTGGCAGGGAGGTTCGAGGGGCGGCACGGCCCCTGATATACATATATTTTATGTTTAAACAATAATGAACTACAAAAGTGAAAATAAGTATTAAAAACAGGGGGGATCCTGACCGGGGGGTGGGGGGGCTCTTGTCAGGGGGGGGGGGGGGGTCTTATGAGCTACACCCGCGCCGTTATGTCATGTAGGGGTTCGTGTACTGTGTACATATCTGTACCCCGTAAGACACACACCCCTCTTCCCCCAGTCATCCCCTTTTTTACCTTTATTAATAAGGTAAAATTAAGGCCCTTCTTTTAACATAATATTAATCAGTTCCTTTATTCAATATATAGTAGAATTGGTAAAGTATACATTTTGTCGGGTGTATTTTTATACGCCCCCCCCCCCCCCTGATTTTTAATCCATATTTACCTATATCATTTAATCCTTATTGACACTTTTGTAGTACATTACTGATTAACATAAAATATATGTCATTTACCCCCCTGCCAGGTCATTAAACAATCATGAAGTATGCAGTACAACAAACTAGCGGATACAACAAACTACATTATCAACTTTCAGTTATTTCTATCTAAGTAGTTCTTCATTTGTTTAACTAGGTAAATAAGGGGGGGGGGCTTATGACCTAGGGGGGCTCATGACCGGGGGGGGGGGGAGCTCAAGACTGGGGGGGGGGCTCAAGACCGTACCCCTATTTTGTCACTGTCCAATCGCGGTGTAAGACATCAGGTGTAATTCGGTATTCAGTGGAATGTAATTTGGTATAATCAGGCGTAATTCGGTATAATCAGGCATATTTCAGTTTAATCAGGCATAATACGGTATAATCAGATGTAATTCGGTATTCAGTGGAAGGTAATTCGGTATAATCAGGCGTAATTCGGTATAATCATGTGTAATTCGGTATTCAGTGGAATGTAATTCGGTATAATCAGGCGTAATTTGGTATAATCAGGTGTAATTCGATATTCAGTGGAATGTAATTCGGTATAATCAGGCGAAATGCGGTATAATCAGGCATATTTCAGTTTAATCAGGCATAATACGGTATAATCAGGTGTAAATCGGTATTCAGTGGAAGGTAATTCGGTATAATCAGGCGTAATTCGGTATAATCAGGTGTAATTCGGTATTCAGTGGAATGTAATTCGGTATAATCAGGCGTAATTCGGTATTGATTATTGTGTAATATAGTGTAATTCGGTATAATTAGGTGTAGTGCGGTGTAATTCGGTATTGAGTGTAGTGTAATTCGGTATAATTCGGTGTAATTCGGTATAATTCGGTGTAATTCGGTATAATTCGGTGTAATTCGGTATAATTCGGTGTAATTCGGTATAATTCGGTATTGAGTATAGTGTAATTCGGTATAATTCAGTGTAATTCGGTATAATTCGGTGTAATTCGGTATTGAGTATAGTGTAATTCGGTATAATTCGGTGTAATTCGGTATAATTCGGTGTAATTCGGTATAATTCGGTGTAATTCGGTATTGAGTATAGTGTAATTCGGTATAATTCGGTGTAATTCGGTATAATTCGGTGTAATTCGGTATTGAGTATAGTGTAATTCGGTATAATTCGGTGTAATTCTGTATAATTCGGTGTAATTCGGTATAATTCGGTATTGAGTATAGTGTAATTCGGTATAATTCAGTGTAATTCGGTATAATTCGGTGTAATTCGGTATAATTCGGTATTGAGTATAGTGTAATTCGGTATAATTCGGTGTAATTCGGTATAATTCGGTGTAATTCGGTATTGAGTATACTGTAATTCGGTATAATTCGGTATAATTCGGTATTGAGTATAGTGTAATTCGGTATAATTCGGTGTAATTCGGTATAATTCGGTGTAATTCGGTATTGAGTATAGTGTAATTCGGTATTGAGTATAGTGTAATTCGGTATAATTTGGTGTAATTCGGTATAATTCGGTGTAATTCGGTATTGAGTATAGTGCAATTCGGTATAATTCGGTGTAATTCGGTATAATTCGGTGTAATTCGGTATTGAGTATAGTGTAATTCGGTATAATTCGGTGTAATTCGGTATAATTCGGTGTAATTCGGTATAATTCGGTGTAATTCGGTATTGAGTATAGTGTAATTCGGTATAATTCGGTGTAATTCGGTATAATTCGGTGTAATTCGGTATTGAGTATAGTGTAATTCGGTATAATTCGGTGTAATTCTGTATAATTCGGTGTAATTCGGTATAATTCGGTATTGAGTATAGTGTAATTCGGTATAATTCGGTGTAATTCGGTATAATTCGGTATTGAGTGTAGTGTAATTCGGTATAATTCGGTGTAATTCGGTATAATTCGGTGTAATTCGGTATTGAGTATAGTGTAATTCGGTATTGAGTATAGTGTAATTCGGTATAATTTGGTGTAATTCGGTATAATTCGGTGTAATTCGGTATTGAGTATAGTGTAATTCGGTATAATTCGGTATAATTCGTTGTAATTCGGTATTGAGTATAGTGTAATTCGGTATAATGTGGTGTAATTCGGTATAATTCGGTGTAATTCGGTATTGAGTATAGTGTAATTCAGTATAATTCGGCGTAATTCGGTATTGAGTATAGTGTAATTCGGTATAATTCGGTGTAATTCGGTATTGAGTATAGTGTAATTCGTTATAATTCGGTGTAATTCGGTATTGAGTTTAGTGTAATTCGGTATAATTCGGTGTAATTCGGTATTGAGTATAGTGTAATTCGGTATAATTCGGTGTAATTCGGTATAATTCGGTATTGAGTATAGTGTAATTCGGTATAATTCAGTGTAATTCGGTATAATTCGGTGTAATTCGGTATTGAGTATAGTGTAATTCGGTATAATTCGGTGTAATTCGGTATAATTCGGTGTAATTCGGTATAATTCGGTGTAATTCGGTATTGAGTATAGTGTAATTCGGTATAATTCGGTATAATTCGGTGTAATTCGGTGTAATTCGGTATTGAGTATAGTGTAATTCGGTATAATTCGGTGTAATTCGGTATAATTCGGTGTAATTCGGTATTGAGTATAGTGTAATTCGGTATAATTCGGTGTAATTCTGTATAATTCGGTGTAATTCGGTATAATTCGGTATTGAGTATAGTGTAATTCGGTATAATTCAGTGTAATTCGGTATAATTCGGTGTAATTCGGTATAATTCGGTATTGAGTATAGTGTAATTCGGTATAATTCGGTGTAATTCGGTGTAATTCGGTATTGAGTATAGCGTAATTTGGTATAATTCGGTATTGAGTATAGTGTAATTCGGTATAATTCGGTGTAATTCGGTATAATTCGGTATTGAGTATAGTGTAATTCGGTATTGAGTATAGTGTAATTCGGTATAATTTGGTGTAATTCGGTATAATTCGGTGTAATTCGGTATAATTCGGTATTGAGTATAGTGTAATTCGGTATAATTCGGTGTAATTCGGTATAATTCGTTGTAATTCGGTATTGAGTATAGTGTAATTCGGTATAATTTGGTGTAATTCGGTATAATTCGGTGTAATTCGGTATTGAGTATAGTGTAATTCGGTATAATTCGGCGTAATTCGGTATTGAGTATAGTGTAATTCGGTATAATTCGGTGTAATTCGGTATTGAGTATAGTGTAATTCGGTATAATTCGGTGTAATTCGGTATTGAGTATAGTGTAATTCGGTATAATTCGGTGTAATTCGGTATTGAGTATAGTGTAATTCGGTATAATTCGGTGTAATTCGGTATTGAGTATAGTGTAATTCGGTATAATTCAGTGTAATTCGGTATAATTCGGTATTGAGTATAGTGTAATTCGGTATAATTCGGTGTAATTCGGTGTAATTCGGTGTAATTCGGTATAATTCGGTATTTAGTGTAACCGTACAAAAGGACCGACCTCTCTATCATGTTGAATAAGTGTTCTGTGTTCTTCTATAAGGGCACAGCTATAAAATCTTTTACAGAAATTCATTTTACTAGGTCTAGATATATTTAGCTCTTCAATAACATACAATTTTATTTGAAATAAACATACAATACAAAAGGACCGACCTCTCTATCATGTTGAATAAGTGTTCTGTGTTCTTCTATAAGGGCACAGCTATACAGTAGTGATATGGTAAAATCTATCTATCTATCCATCGATTAGGAGGTGAAGTTGGTTATGTAAATGGATACCCAACTATTCTGGAATCGTACATATATTTAAAAAAATTACAGTCATTAGTTACGTAATGAGCATTAGCAATAATTCAATTAACATTATGAGCTGGTACCTAATACCTTATTGCTTATCATGAAGTAATTCAAAAGCACGAACACAAAACAATTACTACCTTTTGTTACTCATTCATGAATAACAAAATACAAACAATATTATTTCTCATTTTTATATATATCAAACTATAATTATTTTTAATAAAATATCATCGTAATATTCAATAGTTTACCTACCTACTGTTAGTGCAGCAATAATACTATTTTGATATATTTACTGAAACTTATAGGTTCTGGATGTATTCAACTATTTATAGATACTAATTTAGCAACCAATAATTTATCGATTACTTTTCAGTAGGTATATATATATTTTCAATCTACCTAATCATTGATATGTTCAGATAATAATAACGTGTTGCATGTACTGATAATTTAGAAATGAATTAGGTAAGATAAAAATAATATAAATATAATGAATCAGTTTAAGTAATTAAAATATGTTTAGTGCATAGTGACAATGACACTAGTCATCTTTTGATGGATTGAAATATTGATTATTCTAAACCTAGGTATCTGAGAAATCTAGGTTTCAAAATTTCAGTAATGTAATGCAAAGAAAAAGTGATTAAAAATAAATGGTAATGTTAGCATGATAAATATCCAATAATAAATAAAAATACTGCAATATTATAATGTTATTTACGTATCGAATAATAGTGGGTATTTATTATTTATTAATAATATAAATACACTCAAAAGACAAATATAAGGGAGGGGAAGGGGTTGACAATATACAAGGAAAAAGGTAGTGAATGATAGGTACACTGAGAAAACAAATCTACAATCAAAGTATGTACTAATATTTCTTTTGTAACTGCTAATTTTTTTTATAACAAAATAGTACATAACAAATGCAATTCGTGTCTAGTTTTGATTCAGTTGAAGGCGTGAGCACATGTACGTACGAATGTTCTTGTACAGTCACTTTCACTGACGATTTTATCGCACGTTATACTCATGATTAAAATAATAGGTATTATAATTATTAGTGTTGCATCCAGCTATGGTTAAATATTAGGTTATAATTAGAAAATATATTGAAGTTCTAAATTATTTTCAACTATGGAAGTTTATAATCTTTACATTTTTGAATGAGCTAGGTTGATGTGCAATGTTTTTTATTCTATTATTAGGTTCAGGTAAAGTAATAAGCTTCATAGTTAGCTAGGTACATATGTAAGAAATTGTATTTATTTCAATTTTGCGTGTACGATATAATTTTTGAGGTGAGTAATATTAGTATTACCTAGGTAACAGTTTGTCAGATGGTATTCAATTTTTGCAATAAAAACTAACTTTTTCTTGACAATGAAATAATAATTATTTATCTTTAAATCTTGATCACACATAAGCTATACACTGAAAAATTAAATTATATTTCTTCAATAGTACTTGTATCCTCATTATTACCTTAATATATTCATCATTCCATTACTCCACTACTCTCATTTTAACGATATATTTAACTTGTATGTAAGTGACACATTAGTGCCACTTTTTCACCTTAATTTCATAAGCTTCAAAATACATTCAAATTTGAATAGGTACTACCTACATGAATGAATCTTTCATAAAAGAAGGGAGTTTATAAAACTTATTCTGATATATATACTGTACCATACGTCATTATCAAATATGTCTACTAATTCATGGTTATCTGGGGTAAGTTACGAAATATTGGACAGTTCCACATTTTCAGACAAAGGAGAAAAAATAAACATTCCAATAAAATATATTATATACTCTTCATTTTAATAGGTATTAGTGATAATTATCAGGATACCAATTATATATATGATCGAAAATGTGGAACTGACCGATAATTTGTAACTTAACCCACTACCTATGTCAATTTATTAAATATTTTACAGCTGAGCACTGATAGCGCAACGCAATACAAAATACTTAATGCAGTTAGCTACCTAGACCAATGTTTGAATATTATAATATCTCTTAATAACTTATTGACGAAGAATACCTTCTTATTGGTTTAAATATTTGAATTGAAGATTTTTTGTACTGATGGAAATTATTTATATTATATTTATATTTATATTATGTATACTTAGGAACCAATAGATTAAAGAATATTTGCAATTACTATTTACGAAATAATACGGTCAGGAAGTTTGAAGTTGATAATATATAAGTACTAATCTAGTTTGGGTTACTATTCATTAGTCCGACTACTACTCAGTCCGACGCGACATTAGTCCGACACTTTTGCAGATTCTATCTGATTTAACAACAAATATATGTACATAGGGGGGCGTGCCACCAATGCAGTACAACAAATTAGCGGATACAACAAACTACATTAGCAACTCTCAGTTATTTCTATCTAAGTAGTTCTTCATTTGTTTAACTAGATAAATAAGGATTTAAAAAACAGGGAGAGGGTGCTCGTGACCGGGGGGGAGGGGGCTTATGACCTAGGGGGGCTCATGACCGGGAGGCTCTTGACCGTACCCCAAACTATATGATCTAGGTACCTAATAATAACCCAATTGGTGTATGTAGGTCCCTAACTTACTTATACCTGATTATAGTATCTATGTACATATTTAGTAATTAACTAACTAATGTAGCAAGGTAATTTCTACTATCCAAAATAGTGTTTCTATGTACCTAACGAGTAACTAACTACTCAACTGCATTTGTATCTTTCAATAAACTTCTATGACCGAAAATAATTTGAAGTTCAATATTTTTACACTATTTATAGCGCTATCGGTATAATATGAAATTTAAAAAGATATTTATTCCTTATAATCACGAGCTAGTATACTAAGTCATAAAGTCAACATTTTCTTTGACAGTCAATCGATCAGTGTTTTAAATCTTGAATACGATAGACAGTGATTGAGAAATTAACATGTAAGTCCACTAGTGTGAGTGATCTTCTGAGAACAAACAACTTACGTACACACACATTCACGGATATGAAGAATGACCAGTGACTTATACGCTTAAATTTAACTATATATTAACACAAATGTATTGTATTTAGTTGTAAAAAAATATAAGTTTATAGAGGAATAGAAGTACACAGTTAAATAGGTTATTTTTTCTCTCTGTTATCATTTATTGCCAAATTATTTTCCCCTAACTGTACATCAGTGTTTACGTACAGATCCCTACTCCTCATTCATCTCACACCTCCCCCACCCCCCTCTATCAGTAGCTACCTACCGTAATGTTTAAAAAATTATTAATGAGCCTTGAACTGCAGAAAACTTAGCATTGTCAAATTATAAGAATGTATATTATTATACTTAAATTATATTATAATATTGAACTGACATAAAAAATTATTATAGGATATGAATTTTGATTATCTATAAGAATCATACAGTTTGACCACTTTTTGTGTTTCTAAAAGAAACATTAATATAATATTAAAATCCAATTAGGTAGGCTTATCACATAGTATGGATAATAAGATGTATTATTGTGACCGTTATTTGAATGAAGATTTGTGATATATTGAGTGATAATGATGTAATTTTTAGGTATGATTGAATGAATTCATTGTTTATTATAGTTCAGTTATTCAATTGAGATGTAAATTTAAATAAATAATTAGATTTAGGAATATTGATTAGTTATTTACACTTTAGGTACCTGACTAATTAGGATAAGTTCCGATTATCGAACGGTTCCATATTTTTGAGCAAGTAAGCAAATATATTATAATTATTTATTTAACTCTCATTTTAACCTTTTTTACTTATTCGTAAATCTGTAACCGTCCGATAACTCAGAACTTACCCTATCGATAGGTATGAATTATTTGATTGTTTTCCCTAAATAAACTCGGTACCTAGCAACATACCGTTATTTTAAAACTTAGCACCCAAGAGCTCTATCCGTTAGCTGTCTTTGGTGAATGGGAGAGAAGTTGGTGGAGTCTCTTTGGCCCCGAACTGTTGTAATTTGGACTATGTATTTTTTTAATTTTTACTTGTTTACCATTTTTTCAAACTACTTGCAGTTTAAGAGGACAGTGCTTGGGTTAAACTCTTCAACTACACTTCTTAGGTAAACTCATAGGGTTACTATTCATTGGCCCGACTACACCATTAGTTTGACGCCCCACTAGTCCAACATCAGTCCGACACTTCTGCAGTTTATTACTGCTTAACATCAAATATATGTATATGCAGGGGCGTGACAGGTCATTAAATAATCATGAAGTGTGTAGTACAACAAACTAGCGGATACAACAAACAACATTATATGATGAAATACAACGAATGATTGCATCATACAAATATATTAGAAATAAAGTAAACTAAGAAAGGAATATAAAATTCTCAAAATGAAAGAAAAAAATTATTATTAGGATTATTTATTAATGGAGCATATCTATTTAAAAAATATTTTTATTTTAATGAAAAAGTAAAACGAGAAATAACACAGAAAACTGTAACACCTCTTCATTTTCCTCTTCCATACGTGAGTGCAGCCATCGATGCTTGTGACCTTTTTCGTCACATTCCTTGGATAGTAATTGCATTCACGGAGTAGCTTTAAGTTGAACCATTTCATATATAACTCGAATTACTTTTTTTCTAAATTTTTAAATATAACTTGACTTCTTTTAAATCAATTTAAAAATGTTTTGAATTTAAGTTAAAAAGGTGTAGTACCTACCTAACTACCTAGAAAAGTATCACTTCCGGTCCCAACTACCAGTACGACAGTACCTACAGTCAGTCATCAATGATAGTTAATTTAGTGTTTATTTTACGATAAAAGTTATTTTTCCCACCTACCTAATCAATAATATGTTCAAATAACAATAAATATATTGCCTAACTAAAATGTGTCACTAAAGAATAATATGAAATAAAATAATGTTACTAATTATTGTAACAATCTGTAAAATCTAACCAACTGGTTCCTGGATAATGACAAACACCTATAAAAATTTCAGGCAATTTGATTGAAACCTTTTTGAGTTATGCGAGAACCTAGCATGATTACAAATAAATAAATACTGCCTAAAGTGTAACCTTCTGCAATCTGCGAAGGTGATAAGATAAGTTAAAATCAGAACCTAGTAATAAAATAATTCATTTTATGATACATTACAAGATGAGTAAAAGAAAGATTTCAAAAATTCAGTAACGTTTTTTTAAATAAGAAGGTTTTCTCTACAGTTCCATTGCATTACTCACTCAGGAAGGTACTTTGTGATTTAGGGGGGAGAGGTACAGGGCGAGGAGAGGTGCAACTTATTATCGGGGGTGGGGGGAGAAAAGAACGAGAGGTTAATAACACAGAAAGAAATTATCTTCTAAGTTAATGTATGCTAATTTATAAGCTGATATTTTATATACAACATATACAAATACATTTGTTTTCACATTTGATTTAATTTCAGTGTTTTAATCATTGGTCATTCATGTGAAGTGGTAGACTGTATTAATTTTGTCAAGCGCGCGAAAATACAGTCACTTCCACTGGTTGCCTGACTTATGTCACTGGTTGTATAACTGTCAATCATCTGTCAATCATCTGAGACACTATTTACTAGGTATCACCAATAGACTGAAGGGAAATGATTAAATTATTTATTTGTTAATTTATAGGGCCTAGTAACAAATATATAAACTATACATAAATTAATAATTATATTGCAGTGAATGATTTATATTATTTACAAGTATAGAGAAATATGCCATCCTGTAAAAACAGTAGGATGATCATTATTTGCAGTACATGTTAACTGACACTGATTCAGTGTTGTGAAGTAAACTTAAATGTACATGATATATTGCCAACAAGGTAATTATTATTAGGGAAGAAATAAGTATTTCATTAATGAGATTATTGGAGGATAGCACACTCGTTGCTCAATCACAAATATTTTCTCTCTCTTTTACTTGAGAGTAAGAGAGAACTAATGGGTAAGTATAATCTTTAAAATATCCTATGATATGTACTATATACTTAGTGTTATTTAATTTAATTTATAAGTTACAAAGAAGATAAGATCTTTGTAACTTATAAGTTACAACAATATTTCACTATTATCATAGTAATGAAATCTTCAACTTATTAATTACATTATTTATAGTAATATAACCGAAAACATAAAGCATTTCTTAGTTTACTATTAACTACCTAGTTATGTTGTAGAAAATTCACTTTCCGAGTACTATGGGTATCCGAACATTGTTATGTTTCCTATCAGTTTTAACTAAAAGACTGTATGTTGCTAGGTACCGCGTTACTAAAACAACCAAGTAAATCATACCTATCTATAGGGTAAGTTCCGAGTTATCGAACGGTTCTAGTTTTACGAACAAGTAAAAAAGGTTAATATGGGTATAGGATAATAATTATAAGATATTTTTACGTGGTCGAAAATGAAACTGTTCGATAACTTGGAACTTACCCTAATAAGTCTGCTATACAAATTGTACATAACTAATCAATATTTATTTAAATTTAATAACAAATACCTCAATCGAATAATTAAACTAGGTAGTATGAACCATATTATATGTAAAATTACCATTAGGTATAAAATTTACTCAATATATCACAAATCATCATTCAAATAACAGTCACAATAATACATCTTTTTATCCAGAATTTGATTTTATTTATTTCAATAATATTTGGTTATAATTCAATACAGAGATTTATCAGTTGACCATTAATGGTATAGCTTTTCTTTGCAGTTCTAGGCTCATCAATTTGTTAAACATTTCGGTAGGTAACTAAAAACTACTGATAAAATGGGGGGGGGGGGGGTGAGATGATGGGGCGGTGCGTGTGAACGTATAATAATACTATAAGTAAATAGGGATATACAGATTTGTGAAAAATAATTTGGCGCTAAATGATTACAGAGAGAAAAAATAATGTTTTTAACTGTGTACTTCTATTTCTTTATGTACAGTTAATTTATTTACAAATATATACTATACATTCGTGTTAACATCTAATGTAATTCATTGTATTAGTTTCTGGTCATTCAAAGCTTGAATGTTTGTAAATAGGTTTGTTCTTATACAATCACTTGGGGTGGACTTGCGATTAGTAAACCACTGTCTATCTGACTCTATCATATTCAAGATTTTAAACACTGACTAACTATCAAATAAAATGTATATTTTATGACTTAGTTTACTCGTGATTATGAGGAAATTAATGATCCGTTTAATTTCAAATTATACCGATAGCGCTTTAAATTATGTAACATTATTATACCTAATGAAGTTCAAATTATTTTCGGTCATTGAGGTATATATTTAGAAGATACACAGTTTGAATGTAGTTGAGTAGTTAATTACTCGACAGTTATATATCTCTGTGTTATTATTCGTTTTTATTTTCAATTAAAATAAAAAATATGATTAAATAGGTTTACTCAATTAATAACTAATCTAAATATTAAAATAATTTTTAATTTCTTTCATTTTTTAAATTTAATATCACTCTTTCATATTACTTTAGTTCTATATATATTTATTATTTATTTATTCCCTCATTGTATTTTATCATTTAATGTAGTTTGTTGTATCTGTAGTTTGTTGTACGGCACACTTCATGATTGTTTAATGACTTGGCAAGGGGGTTCGGAGGGCGGCACGTGCCCCGATATTAATTTTATGTTAAATCAGTAATAAATTACTAAAGTGTCGGACTATTGGGGCGTCGGACTAGTGAATAGTAACCCTATCAACATAAGTTTGTTAATTACTAGATAGGTACATAGATACTATAGTCAGGTAGTAGTAAACCAGGGATCTACAACACTAATTGGGTTATAATTGACTACCAAGAAATATTAGTTGGTTAATTAGGCTGGAGTTAATTACTAAAGAAAATTGAACAAAACTGGTATAGTAATATTACTATGATATCGAACATTCTAACAAACGTTTGGAATTAACCTCATTTGTTTTCTCTTCCTTTTTAATGTAAAAATATCGTCCTTAAAGAGAGTGTCTCACTATGTTATCTTTTACCCCCCCCCCCCCCCACAAAAAAAACGTAAAATTTAAACTTTATTAAAATCCCTATTTCTCTCTCATTATTTGACCATGGTGTTTGTTTATATTTTGTTCAGGTTTTTTTACTCTACAATTGCATAGTCTGTTTCATCAAACTGGCAGTCTCAAAAATAATGATAATGAAATTAAAAAAAAACATTTTTTAAAAATATGGTTACATTTTCCCATAGACTTTTTTGCACGTTGTGGAATAACATTTCATCTGACCGTAATTTCACGGAAACTAAGAAGGGGGTAATCATAAATTAATAATTTTCTTATATTGATAACCATTTTAAGAGAAAGCAAGAGTATATATATTTCAATTTGTTTTCCAAATCTATATTCTTTAATTTGCTGAATTTTAAATTCAAATATTCCTTTTTGGTATTATTTGTATTTGTAGTTAAGATACTAATTTTTCTGTCAATTAATATCTATTTGTGCAATATATTTTAATCAGATGAAATTTAATTAAATTTGAGATAAATCAATTTAAAAATACCCCCTAAATTTTATGTAATTGATTTTAATGTAAATAAACTTTACGTATAATGCATGAAAGATATAGATAGACAAATTAAAATGGATAATTTTAGAGATTATTATGGTGGACAATGATATATTATTATGGTGGGCAATGATAGATTATTATGGTGGGCATTGATAGATTATTATGGTTGGCAATGAAACATTTTTAGGATGTGCAATGAATGGAAGGTTATGGTGGGCAATGGAAGATTATGGTGGGCAATTGAAGATTATATGGGCAATGAAAGATTATGGTTGGCTATGAAAGATTATAGTTGGCAATGTAAGATTATGGTGGGCAATGAAAGATTATGGTGGGCAAAGAAAGATTATGGAGGGCAATGAAATATTATGGTGGGCAATGAAAGATCATGGTGGCTATGAAAGATCATGGTGGCAATGAAAGATTATAGTGGACAATGAAAGATTATGGTGGACAATGAAAGATTATGGTGGGCAATGAAATATTATTGTGGGCAATGAAGGATTATGGTGGCCAATGAAGAACTATGGTGGGCAATGACTGATTATGGTGGGCAATGAAAGATAATGGTAGGAAATAAAATATTATTGTGGGCAATGAAGGATTATGGTGGGCAACGGAAGATTATGGTGGATAATGAAGGATTGTAGTGGGTAATGAAATATTATGGTTGGCAATGAATGATTATGGTGGGCAATGAAATATTATGGTTGGCAATGAATGATTATGGTGGGCAATGAAAGATTATTGTGGGCATTGAATGATTATGGTGGGCATTGAAGGATTATTGTGGGCAATGAATGATTATGGTGGGCAATGAAAGATTATTATGAGCAATGAAAGATTATGGTGGGTAAATGAATGATTTTAGTGGACAATGAAGGATTATGGTGGGCAATGAAGGATTATGGTGGGCAATCATAATCTCTCATAAATTATACAAATATATTTTTTATATATTAAATGTTAAAAGCGTTACTTTTTTCTTGTAAGACACAAAATGTGAGGTATCGGAATGATAAAATATTCGATAATTTCTCTTAGATCAAATATTATTTCACTTGCATCAAATAATATTTCACTTGCATCAAATATTATTTCACTTGCATCAAATATTATTTCACTTGCACCAAACATTATTTCACTTGCATCAAATAATATTTCACTTGCATCAAATAATATTTCACTTGCATCAAAAATTATTTCACTTGGATCAAATATTATTTCACTTGCATCAAATATTATTTCACTTGGATCAAATAATATTTCACTTGCATCAAATATTATTTCACTTGCATCAAATATTATTTCACTTGCATCAAATATTATATCACTTGCATCAAATATTATTTCACTTGGATCAAGTATTATTTCACTTGCATCAAATAATATTTCACTTGCATCAAATAATATTTCACTTGCATCAAATATTATTTCACTTGGATCAAATATTATTTCACTTGCATCAAATAATATTTCACTTGCATCAAATAATATTTCACTTGCATCAAGTATTATTTCACATGGATCAAATTCAATTGCATAAAGATCGAATTCAATTTCACATTGAGCAAATTCCAATTCACTTGGATAAAATTGATATTATCTTGGATCAAATATTATTTCATTTGGATCAACTAGACCTGTAAAATGCATAGTTGGGTTCGTTCTTTCCCGACTTTACCTCTCACAGTAAGGACAATACTGTTTAGAAGCACAGTTGTGTATAAACTCACCCAAGTGTGCCTTTCACTACACACACCATTTGGTGTTGAGGTAAAGTTAGGTAACTCCACACTCGAGTTTACCACTCACTAAATGCGCGAAATGAGTGTATAATCTACCAGGAGTTACCCAGCTTTACCGTTCAGTAAATATTAGATTGGACGTGCGAGGTAAAGTATGGTTAGTTCTGACATGATCGTAGTTACCCAACTTTACCTCTCAACCCTCCAATTCTTTTATATCACATTTAACTATTAAGCACTTGTTTAGTAATATATTTTAAATGTATGTATTTTATGTAGTCACTGTTGAAAAAAATGTTGTCCTAAAAAACTGATTTCTTAACCAATATTGCTTCTAATAAGCAAATCTGAGTACAGGCATCCCCCGCTTTAGTTACCAAATCGCGACTCAGTTTAGTTACCAAACGGTAACAAAAGCGAATAAAAATAACAAGAAATTTATTCTATATATCATTTTCTTTGAGCTATAGAAAGAAAATTTATTTAAGAGTTATTAACTTATTAGAGTACTATGCTTATAAGCATATTAATAATAATATACAGTCTTTCCTTGTTTGTGACTGTGATGAAAAAGTTTAAAGTTATGCATTTATTAAATGTTTTTAAAATCCATCCATAGCTTAACTCTCACTTAGTAATGCGGAGTAATTAAAAGATACTTAGATTTTTATAATTATTGAGCTACATCTAACAAACCGCAATTTTATGCTCTATGAAACGTTTTTGGCAGTAGGGTACTAAGTTCCAAGTTATTGATTGGTTCTACAATTTCGGACACGTCAGAAAAGAAAATATTATAATTATTATTTAACTTCTATCCTAATTGGTATCATGGATACCAATTGAAACAAAAGTTAAATATTGATTATTATATAAAGATTTTTACGTGCTCGAAAATATGGAACCGTGCGATAATACGGAACTTACCCTAAAATGGGACATGTTGAATTTCTGAACCAATTGCTTCTAATAACCTTATCTGGATTATAATTTTGATGTTTTTTTAGTTACTGTGAAATAATCACAGAAATTTTTTACGTTTTCTATGTCTACGAACGGTTCTTATTTTGAATCATGACTCGAAATAAGTACCATTTTCAAAAGTGAGTTGTACTTAAAGCGAGGCCTGCCTGTACTAATATTGATGTTTATTGTACTTATTGTGGAAATACACTGTAAAAATTGTAGTTATTGTGAATATAGAAAAAAAGTCACCGTTTTCTATGTTTATGTAGAAACTATAATAACTTCGAGACATGCCTCACTATTATTACAAATTTTATGAGACATACTGCAAAAGCGAGCCCTGCCTGCAAATCATTAAACGAAGTATTCAGTTTTATTATTTACCTGTTGCCGGCCGAAGAAGATTGCAATACGAATTAAAGCAAAGACCATACATTTCTAATTACCATAAAAAAAGGGAGTTTTCTACTTTTATATTGCAGAATAAATATAAATAATATATAATAAACAATATGTACACATTATAATTATAATATAAAATAAAGCATTTCGTGGACGAAATGTCCGTTGGACGAATTGTCCGAGGACGAAATGTCCGTTGGACGAATTGTCCGAGGACGAAATGTCCGTGCACGCTGCTATACAAGTGTGGCTAGAAATTTTTTAAATTGTTACAGCTATGACTCAAAAGTTATGACTTAAAACTGTTAAAACTGCTTCAGTTATGACTTAAAATAGTAAGAGCTGCTACAGTTATGTTCCGAAACAGTCAGAACTGATACAGTTATGGCTTAAAACAGTTAGAACTGTTACAGTTATGGCTTAAAACAGTTAAAACTGTTACAGTTATTTCTCAAAGCAGTTAGAACTGTTACAGTTATGACTTAGGTAAAATAGTTAGAACTGATACAGTTATAAGTTTAAGCTATCAGAACTGCCATATGTATTGCTAAAACTGTTAGAACTCCCAAGATATAATTATGAAGAGCCGCAATACATGTATTGAAATAGCTTACTTAATTTTCAAGGAATGAATATTGAATAGGCCATGACGCTACGGTTCGTCATGAAAATTTGATCTAGTATACGAAAGCTATCACGCTACAGTCGTGTAAATTTAATGGCTTCAATATTTTTTCCAAATTTCGAATCATGAATTAATAATCCCAAGCTTTTACTAACATCACTTTAATTACAAAGAAATCCAAGAAATCATATAAGTGTTAGAAATTGCAACAATCTTCATAATATAAATCTGTGAGCCTCAAAGTAGGGGTAATATTCTTAGGAGTTGGAATAGAATCATCAGGGCAACTGATAGCTATTAGGTAAATTGCGGATCTTTTAATCATTTTTTTGTGGCTCTTTTATTTTTTCTTGTGGATCTTTTAATTGCGGATCTTTTAAGTATTTTTTTTTGTGGATCTTTTAATTTCGGATCTTTTAATTCCATTTGAACGAAGATATTTTATAGCGAGTAGACTTCCTCAAGCAATTAGGAATTTTGATTGAAAAGATGAACTCACTCTCAAAAATGAGTAAATTAAAACCTATACGTATATGACGAATCTTTGTTTTTAATTGATTTAATTCATTGACAAATTGTGTATTTATTCAAGCTAAGAGTGTAGACAAACTCTTAACTGCAGCTATTGAGAAAAGGTTCATAGAACTAATTGAATTATTTTGAATGTAAAAAATATACCTATTCTGTTATTTTTTATTTAGAAGATTTTTGTATCAGTTTTTATTGCAAGATTAACGAATTGCAATTTATTTAATCAAACTATTTTTAATGCCTGTTAAAGATAATTTCCCCAATGCATGATTAATTAATTTGTTTCCGTATAACTTGACTAGCTATGTATGACTTACACTTGAAAAACACTTTGTGAAAAATATTTAATATTTTAGGGGTTTATTTATTTCCAGAAATGTTTAAATTTAATTTTAACATTTGTAACTACTATTTCGAAGTACTGTATTTTTAAATTAACGAAGTATTAAAATTGTGTGGATTTTTTTTTGTTCAATAAATGGAAAATTATTTCTAAAATATATTAAAGGAGCATAAAGATATTTTATTTATTTTTTAAAATTTTCTTTTTTGGGGTACAGAAACTATTAATTTTAGTATTTATTTATTTGAACAATAATTCTTTACCTAAAACCAAGTGGGATAGTGCATATTTCTTAAATAATTTAAAACATTAACTAATGACTTTCATTTTATTTTAGGTAATATTGCATTATAAAGTACAGCAATATAGTGTGACTTCATAGTCCAATAATTTTATCCTATTATTAAATTCATCATGGTGGCCTTATTGAAAACTTTTTGTAGTAAATTGTAAAGAAAGAAAAACTCCTTTGGTGATACAACAACACTCATATTATTAATCATATATATTAATTAAACACATTATTTACCTATTTTATAGTGAAAGAGTGTAACAACATTGTTATAATTCACTTATTAATCAATAGATGCCTTTACTAATACTTTTTTACGTAGTGAAAATATATATCGACTTTTTCCTAAAAATAGCATAGCCATTAAACACTCCATATAACGACATATAAATTAAAACTTACTTACTTGTAGTCTAATATTATAAGGAAATGACTAATATATTATCGATATTGATACAATCGAGAAGTGATAAGACGAATATTCGATAACAAATGTATCTCTAGATCAACATGTATCGAACCATTGGATGTATCTAGCTCTAGATCAACATGTATCGAACCATTGGATGTATCTAGCTCTAGATCAACATGTATCGAACCATTGGATGTATCTAGCTCTAAACTGCGTCCATCGCTTTATTGCAGATCACTATTTTGTGAATAATTTCAATAATATTGATCGCACAGTAGTGAAACTTTGGTCACTGGAAGATTGCTTCTATGTTAGTATCTTGCTGAAAAATTTTTTGAATCCATGAGAAAATTGGAAAGTTATGAACGTTTATGTATTTTGAAGGCATTTTAACTGTCCATCGCTTTATTGCAGCTCTGTGAAAAAGCCAAAAAATGGGCGAATAACTTCTACCGAGAGGGTAAAAATTGTAGCAGGTCCTGCAGAAGGGAGGACTCTTCTATATTTAGCTTTATAACTTGGAAGGGATAAGAGAACAATAGTTTATTTTGTGGAAAATCCCGACACAAACCCAAGGAGAGATGAGGGTAAGAGAAAAAGAATTTCCCCTCGAAATATGCGAAAAATACGCAGGCAGGTCATGAGGCAGCTAATTGATACTAGTGCCTCCATTTTTGACAAGGCTGTCATTGGTTATTCGTCCAAACAGTGTCTTAAATGAGACGACAAGGAACTTGGAACAGAGCTGCAATAAAGCGATGGACAGTTAAAATGCCTTCAAAATACATAAACGTTCATAACTCTCCAATTTTCTCATGGATTCAAAAAATATTTCAGCAAGATACTAACATAGAAGCAATCTTCCAGTGACCAAAGTTTCAATACTGTGCGATCAATATTATTGAAATTATTCACAAAATAGTGATCTGCAATAAAGCGATGGACGCAGTTTAGATCAACATGTATCGAACCATTGAATGTATTTAGCTCTAGATCAACATGTATCGAACCATTGGATGTATTTAGCTCTCGATCAACATGTATCGAACCATTGGATGTATTTAGCTCTAGATCAACATGTATCGAATCATTGGATGTATCTAGCTCTAGATCAACATGTATCGAACCATTGGATGTATTTAGCTCTAGATCAACATGTATCGAACCATTGGATGTATTTAGCTCTAGATCAACATGTATCGAACCATTAGATGTATCTAGCTCTAGATCAACATGTATCGAACCATTGGATGTATTTAGCTCTAGATCAACATGTATCGAACCATTGGATGTATCTAGCTCTATATCAACATGTATCGAACCATTGGATGTATTTAGCTCTAGATCAACATGTATCGAACCATTGGATGTATCTAGCTTTATATCAACATGTATCGAACCATTGGATGTGTCTAGCTCTAGATCAACATGTATCGAACTATTGGATGTATTTAGCTCTAGATCAACATGTATCGAACCATTGGATGTATCTAGCTCTAGATCAACATGTATCGAACCATTGGATGTATCTAGCTCTAGATCAACATGTATCGAACCATTGGATGTATCTAGCTCTAGATCAACATGTATCGAACCATTGGATGTATCTAGCTCTAGATCAACATGTATCGAACCATTGGATGTATCTAGCTCTAGATCAACATGTATCGAACCATTGGATGTATCTAGCTCTAGATCAACATGTATCGAACCATTGGTTGTATCTAGCTCTAGATCAACATGTATCGAACCATTGGTTGTATCTAGCTCTAGATCAACATGTATCGAACCATTGGTTGTATCTAGCTCTAGATCAACATGTATCGAACCATTGGATGTATCTAGCTCTAGATCAACATGTATCGAACCATTGGATGTATCTAGCTCTAGATCAACATGTATCGAACCATTGGATGTATCTAGCTCTAGATCAACATGTATCGAACCATTGGATGTATCTAGCTCTAGATCAACATGTATCGAACCATTGGATGTATCTAGCTCTAGATCAACATGTATCGAACCATTGGATGTATCTAGCTCTAGATCAACATGTATCGAACCATTGGATGTATCTAGCTCTAGATCAACATGTATCGAACCATTGGATGTATCTAGCTCTACATAGATCAACATGTATCGAACCATTGGTTGTATCTAGCTCTAGATCAACATGTATCGAACCATTGGATGTATCTAGCTCTAGATCAACATGTATCGAACCATTGGATGTATCTAGCTCTAGATCAACATGTATCGAACCATTGGATGTATCTAGCTCTAGATCAACATGTATCGAACCATTGGATGTATCTAGCTCTAGATCAACATGTATCGAACCATTGGATGTATCTAGCTCTAGATCAACATGTATCGAACCATTGGATGTATTTAGCTCTAGATCAACATGTATCGAACCATTGGATGTATCTAGCTCTAGATCAACATGTATCGAACCATTGGATGTATCTAGCTCTAGATCAACATGTATCGAACCATTGGATGTATCTAGCTCTAGATCAACATGTTATGCAAAAGTATTGAAAACAAAAATTATTTCGCCAAAAGGAAAGTATAATATGAATGATACTCATTTATATTTATATTTTCAGGTTACAACTTAACATATTAAAAAATTCAATATATTTATGATAAATCAATTGTCAAAATAGTTGAGTTTATCACCTTTAGAAACAAATTGAAAGAGTAGCATAAAATAAGTTTTCCTCTTTAAATAAACTGATTCCTCTTTATCTCGTATGTCTAATATATTTCAGGGAGTTGTGTGAAATATCACTTGATTCAAAGTGCTTTCAATAAAAAATATAAACAATATATAACACGTCCAAACGAGTTCTAACACGTTCAAACGAGTTCTAACACGTTCAAACGAGCGTTAACACGTTCAAACGAGTTTTAACATGTTCAAACAAGTTCTAACACTTGCAAACGAGTTCTAACACGTTTAAAAGAGTTCTAACTCGTTCAAACGAGTTCTAAAACGTTCAAACGAGTTATAACACTTTCAAACGAGTTCTAACACTTTCAAACGAGTTTTAACACGTTCAAACAAGTTCTAACACGTTCAAACAAGTTTTAACACGTTCTAACACATCCAAACAAGTTCTAACATGTTCAAACGAGTTCTAACAAGTTCAAACGAGTTTTACCATGTTCAAACGAGTTCTAACACGTTCCAACGAGATCGTGTAACACGTATCAATGAATTAGTGGAATATGTTCAAACGAAGTTCTAAAAAGCTCAAATGATTTTTTAAATTTTCTACGAATTCTAACACGTTCAATCAGTTTGAACATCGAGCACTAATTTACACGTTTAAAAAGTTTTAACATGATGAAACATTTGGTGGACGGAAATTTTGGTCTCGGAATATTGGGTCTCTATACCAAAGGCAATATCGCTTATGTCTTAAGTACAAGGGACTGGAAGAAGCAGTCAGAAAGGAATGTGGCTTCGTGAACACAGCTTCGTGAACCATCGGTGATAATGCTCATGGGTGCAGAAAAGCTACTACGAGAATGCAGTCACTTACCAAGGAATGTGACAAAAAATGACACAAGTACCGGTGAATCCACTCACGGATGGAAGAGGAATGTGAAGAGGTGATAGTAAATGAAGAATAAGAAACTACCTACCTAATAAAAAATCTAAGACCTCGTAGTCGAAGATCATAATCCTACGCTATCCCTTAAAATTGCAATTAGCGTTATAAAAATTGATAAACATGGTAAAATGAAAAAAGAAAATCAATTTTATTTGATGGACAACAAAATATATCACAAGTTGATCGTGTAATTGCATTTGGTAACAAGTTTACCAACTGATATGATGTAGATTTTCATGCCATCATCCAAATTAAGTTTAATAAAAGAATAAAGAACAAATAATTAAGTTTGAATCTCCATCCAATTTTGTTTTTTCTTTGTATGAAATTAATTGCTTTTGTTTGCTATCAAGTGTCTTTTTAAACTATTTTGATTCTCTCAATTCTAACAATTAATGTGGTGATCACTTAATTTGTCTGGGGGCTTCCATGTCAAGAGTTAAAAAAAATTCTTACGGCGAAAATTCCTTGCGGTCACGATATTCCACCCTGGTTTCTTCCACTCCGGTATATTCCATTCTGGTAAGTTCAACCCCACTTTACGGGTTAGGTTTGGTTAGTTATAAATATTAATCGTTTATTATTGTTTTATATAATACTCTGTAACTTGTATTTTCACCTTTTATTGGCCAAACACAAGCTGTTAATTTTTCACTACATATAGGATAGAACAGCAGAAGGAAAGGTTGTGTGAACACTTCTAATCAGTTGAGGTATTTTGATTTTCAATCACAATTCTTTTTTGACCAGGAGGTTTTCGATAGGAAGGTGGGTATTATTGCACAGAGTTTTAAGACTGGATAGATTATTGCCTTTTTTACATGGAGAGATTTTAGCCACGGAAGTTTTTTTCCTATTATCTAAAACAGCAACTTTTTAACAAAAACATAAACATTGAATGAGTTGTCTCTACCAACCGAACCCCTCCACACCTCTTCGAACCATTGTTGTAAGAACATATACTGCAGTTTAATGTTTAGAGAATTTATATCAACTTGCTCAACATATAAATTTTGAGATATATTGTTATTTTAAAAATATTGTCTATTAGGATAATATTTCGATTGAATTGAGCTACCTCTAAATATTTTATAATGTCTCAGGATACCGTCTGAGTGAATTTCTTCATGGGTACGAAATATTTCACAAATGAGCATCGAAAAATAATAACTTTTGATTTTTTATATCCATCAAAATGAGCATTGTCACAGGAGTGGAATTTACCGGGTTGGAATATACCAAGGTGGAATATACCAAGGTGGAATTTACCTAGAACCGATTTTGTATACCACACTGTTCATTACAATGGGGAGAGAGTCGAAGGTATATGCAATTATGTCCAAAAGTGATTCGAAGCTATAAGGAACAAGATATTGAATATGTTAATTTTAATTGTTCCGCCAGTGATCGGCGGACTCTTCAGGGCTGAAGAGGAGTAGGATAATCTTAAAGGTTGATTTAGTGATTTAAAAAAAAACTAATACAAATTTCATATGACTATTATGGTGCTAGGAAAATTCGTCCGCGGAAAATTAGACCATGGAAAATTCGTCCATGGAAATTTGTCCACGGAAAATTCGTCCGCGGAAAATTCGTCCGTTTTCTTCAATTTGGAATAGAAAGAAAGACATTATTGAGTGTTAACAATATTTGTAAGAGATAATTGCAGTCGCATAAAATGTGGTTGGATGAAAATAACACATATATTCAACAGTTATAGCTGTTGATGAAATATGTATTCTATGTGGCTTATATATTATGTTATCTATAATTAAAAGGACAAAAATAATTTAATCAAATATTTAAATTGAATAGCTGGACATTTTCAGTAATGCAATATTTGTCAAAAAGTTTTTCTGTTTCATTTGGAGTGTATTGCAATACTAGTTATATTTGTTCGACAGTATCTCGATATTTTGGACTTTTACGCTATGTGTCATCTCTTTGTTTCATTTCTTTAAGTTTGGGTTAACTCTTCTACCAAATATCAGGATGCTATTTCTTGAACATTCCAAAAATAAATTGAATTTAACAGATTTTCGCGTTGGTTTCGTCTTCTCCGTTTTGTTCCAATGTAGGTAGCTTCAAAGTAGTACTAAAAAATTCAATTGACATCCTCGCATAAATTTTCAATAACGCCAACATCTCCAGGTGTTAAGAACGCTAATGCATCAAACATTTTATTTTAAAATTAAGTTAATAAAATTATTATATGTCTACCAATTTTAATGTTTCATTAGACAATTATGAATTTTGCATTACAATAAACTTTATAATGGATGCAACAAAGTAGATTAACTATGTACTATCTCCAACATACATTAAATTACTTTTTAACAAAACATTTATCGTAACATTTTGTTCCATTTAAATTAATTATTTTCGTTTAATGGACGAATTCTCCAAGGACGAATTTTCCGTGGATGAATATTCCGTGGACGAATTTTCCGTGGAATATTTCCGGTCGCGGAATATTATACAGGGTGGCGTAAAAAAAAGGAAACCCATTCGCAAAATAGTTAATTTTACTAGAAACTATAAAATCTAGAATTTTTCTAAAAACACAGTTTTATTCGTTTACTTTTTTTGCTCCTATTTTGATAATCTGTAAAGAGTTACGACAAAAATTAATTTCGAGCAGTGAATTAAAAAAAGGTAAATAAAAAGAGCTTGCGCGAGGACGAAAATTGAATGAAAAATAGTAGGATTTAATATTTACTATGTATAACATATGGAAATAAATTATTCCTATTATGAACTTTTTTTTTCGTCCTCGCGCAGGCCCTTTTTATTTACCTTTTTTTAATTCGCTGCAAGATATTTAATTTGTGTCGTAACTCGTAACAGATTATCACGATAGATGCAGCTAAAGTAAATTAATAAAACTGTGTTTTTAGAAAATTTTTAGGTTCGATAGTTTGTAAAATAAATCAGTTTGAAATGGGATTCCTTTTTTTTGCGCCACCCTGTAGAAGTGATTATCTTCATGGTTGGTAGAGATATATTATCCCAACGTGAAGATTACAAACTGATTAATATTGGACGTCTTTAACTTCAGAAATTCACCCACTTCTTCCATGTAGGGTAAGATTTATAAATTTTGATGTTTTTTCAGATATGGATTCAACTCTAATGTCGGTATTGAATATAATTACCTTGTTTGTGTGTCATCTCTAGTACAGTAAGTCAATTTTCGAATTAAAATTTAACTATTATAGAATAGATTATAAGGAAATAGTTAATTAGTTCGCACTGACTTTATGAACACTACTATACATCAGGTGAATCAGAGGCAAGGTCTGTTCTATGGCAGACATGTTATCCTCGTGGTTTGCAATTGCCTTCTGATTTACTGAAGAGTTAAATTTTCAAACTGATTTAGTGTGACGGAAATAATTTAATATACCTAATCAAAGGATTTAATCGTTAATAATTGTAGTTAAAGGTTTAATGTAAACGCATGCAACGCTCAATGATATATAATTATTGATAACTTATTACTATATGTGTCGATTGTTAAGATAATTAGCTTGCGAGGTTAATTGGTAAATTATAACATGTAGCATAATTGAATTGAAAGGAAAAATGAAATAATAACTATCAAAAATATTTATATATGTTGAATTAAAACATAAGTGAATATTATGTCGGAGTAAAACAAAGTATCAATTCATAATTAAAAATATATTATATTTCAAATGTTTAATATTAAACAATACTATATGCAAGATAAAACTAAAAAAATATAGTTGATACAGGGAATCCCTGCAAAGAATTACATGAGGTATACACAATTATTACACATGTTTACCTTCGCAAAATTGCTGAAGGTCTCGTTTTAATCGGCATTTCTTTGTTTGTAATCTTTTTATTCGCATAACTCATAAATTGCCGATCGGGTCAAAGGTCAAGGTTGCTTAAATGTTAAAATGGATTGGAGCAGCAATTCAAGGACGAATGTCAAGGTTACTAGCAATATGAACAAAAAATGTAGCTGCGGCGAAGGAGTGCGCTCTAGTAGTGTTCCAATGGTAATATGTTCCAATGGTAATAATGTGGCAATCTAGTAATAATATATATATTTATATATAGAGGTAAGCCGACTATTGGGCGGTATTCAACCACTTTAGACCCGTTTGAGTCACTTTTGCCCAGAATTACCACAAACGCGACATTTAGACAAATACATAAACAATCACGGTAAGATATTATAAGCTTGTGTATATATATCTTTTGCGTATCATACTACTATTGTAATATATATGCTTTTGGCTTATAATACCACATATATAGCGTTTCCAATTTACTACTATAGCACGAATGGTCTATTTCATTAAATAATTATTAAATAAAATGAATTTTCGTAATATGATCATTATGTTATAAACGCTATAAAAAATTATTTTTATGGTCAAAATAGCGTTTATAGCATAAGAACTGGAAATCCGGGATCTAGTTATTACCTTCGCAGAATGCGGAAAGGTTATATTTTACACGGCATTTGTCATCTTGTTATTCGCTTAACTGAAAAAGTATTCGACCAAATGTACTGAAATTTAGCTGGATCATTGGTCATTGCGCATGAACCATCTGGAAGAATTTTGGAAGTGAAGGTCAAGGTCATTTATAACTTAAAGTATTTAACCACATTGCATGAAACTGGGTGTGACGATTGGTCAATGTAAAGGAACCATTTGGTTATAGTTTGGGAGAGATCGGGTCAAAGATCAATGCTATTTATAACTCAATTATTTAACCAAAATGAATGAAACTTAGTGGGTCGATCAGGTAATGTCCAGAAACCATCTGGTAGGATTTTGGAATCGATTTGGTCAAAGATCAAGGTCATTCATCACTCAATAACTCAAAAAGTAATCAACCATATTGCATGGAACTTGGAGGGACGATTGGTCATTATCCACGAACCAGTTTATTGAATATTTGGAAACGAATGGGTCAAATCTAGAAGTGAAGGTTATTTATAAGCGTGGGCGATAGTATGCGTTCTACAGAGTACACCTAATCTAGTTGCAAATGATAATACGATTGATGTATGGCTCACGTTAGTATATAATTGTAACTCCTCAAACATTTCAATAATGAAAAGATATATTAAAATTATGAAAGCTTTGTTATAATAGTGTACAGTAGAGAATGAAATAAACGGTTACCGGAGAATTCGTCGTGGGAAATGTCGCCGTCGGAATTTTTGCCGTTATAGGAAGATTCGCCGTGAGGGATATTTATACAATTTTTAATTAATAATATAACTGAATATATTTATTTCTATGTATGTTAATAACTATATGGAAATAAAATTAATAATAATATATGACTAAACATATTATATTCCTATTTATTTCTCTTATTACGTTATAATCGCAGCAACAAAGATTTTTTGGATTCTAAAATAGAAATGAATGGAATTTTGGTTTAGAGAGATCACATACGCTCACAAGGGAGATATTTAAAATGTAGCATTCTTATCAGTGTACTTCCTTGAAATATTTGTGACATGCACAACAATTCAGATTTCAGGAAGTTAACCTTACTATGTACAGGGTGGTCAGACCAGGTGTAGACAAATATTTATTGAAATATCTCCTTATAAATAACAGAGAAAAGAAAACTAACTTAACAGAAAAAATCATTAGACATCTAAGAAATAAATTACATAGTTGGTTTTCAATATATCCTCCCTTATCCTTCACCAAACGCCTCAACCTGTCAGGAACTTGACTACACGCGGCACGGATGGTTTCTTCTGGAATTTCGTCCCAACAAGTCGTCAATGTTTGCTTCAGAGCGTTTACATTTGAGTGAATAGGAGAGACGGCTTTACTCTCCAAAATACTCCAGATGGAAAATTTTATAGGGTTCAGATCAGGAGAGGAAGGAGGCCATAACTCCTTCGACCAGAACCCAGCCATATTCTTCTTGCACCATTCTTGAACGCGATTAACCGTGTGGAACGTGGCTCCGTCCTGCTGGAGGGTAACACCTGTTTTACCAAACGTTGTGTTCACCCAAGGCACCAACTGATCCTCCAACAACTTCAAATAAACGTGCTGCTTCACCTTTACACCCTCTTCAATGAAGAAAAGAGGACTCTTCTTTCCAGATGAGGTTACCCCGGCCCAGACCATGACAGAAGCTGGTTTTTGTCTCCTAAACATTAGCCTGTCGTTCAGAGGAATATCGCGCTTATTCACAGCATAAATCCGGTCGTTCTGATGATTGTGGACGGCTTGGACTGTGAATAACTTCTCATCAGTCCACAAGACCGGAGGTTGCGTGCCGTCTCTCAGCTTTGCTCTTTGCAGCCGTTTGGTTTTTGTGGCCTCTGACAGTAGCTGAGCTTTTGTCTTTTTGAATGGGGAAAGGTTCAGATCACTTGTGAGCACTTTCTGCATCGTTCTATAGCTCACACCAGACGCTGATGCCAATTTCCTGACGCTTCTTTCAGGATTCCTCCTGATTTTCTCCCGTGTGTTTTTGATGAGCTTAGAGGTCCTAACCTTGCGATCTGGAGTGCTCCTAACCTTTGGGAGGGTGAACCTGTCTCTCTGAAACGCTTCTGAGCCTTGTAAACACCAGATATACTCGCAAGACCCTTCAAAAGCTTGCATATTTGACCCGGGAATTGTCCTGATTCAAACAGTTCCTGAATTGTCGACGCTACAGAGCTCATAACTAAATTAATATTTAAAAATACCTCTGAAAGTAAAATATAACAGTTATTGAATATAATGATCTATCCAATAGTGTAAATAGATGGATAATATTCACGTTTTAAAGGTTTTAAAATTAAACATTAAAATTTGTCTACACCTGGTCTGATCACCCTGTAATACCGAAGAAATAGATTTAAAAAATCAATAATTAGGTAAATATGAAACCATCAATAACTCAGAATAGTACATTAATTAGAAAACTTTATCTTAAATTCACAATATTAAACACAAAGGAACACTTAACACATTTAAGAGGAAGTGATGCAAACCAACTAGGATTAGCCAATACACAGCTGATTACCACTAGTGATCTTATTCATCTTTACTGAACATTTTTTTAACAAAGAAATTAGCTTCTATCCCCAACCAGAAAATATAGGTTTGCAGAAAAGCCATTATGGTCGGGCTGCCGTATCCAATATGGTTGCCAATATAGGTACCAAGAGTCCGCTTTGCCAACCATAATTATGTTTGGTAAGCCAACCATATGCCGCCTATATATGAGTGACGAGCCAACCATACTCCGTTTATAGTACATACATAGGCGGGGTATTGTTGGCTCACCAACCATAATTATGGTCGGCAAAGCGGACTTTTGGCACCTATATTGCCAACCATATTGGATACGGCAGCCCGACCATAATGGCTTTTCTGCAAACCTTTATTTTTTTAGTTGGGTATTGGATTAAATGAAAATATATAAAGTATTATTCATTAAGAGGATATTAAAAGCTGTGAAATAATATTTACAAAGATATATTTAACACATGAAATATAGCTGCTAATTATAGGGAATAGATGTATTATGAAATACCATAAAAAAAGACATCCATGGGTTAGACTTAAGACCTACACAGTCAGTATGCTTACCCATGGATAAGAGACCTACACAGTCAGTTTGCTTATCCATGGATAAGAGACCTACACAGTCAGTCTGCTTACCCATGCACTGAGAGAAATCGTGATGCACCTAAGTGCATCACGATGCTATAAGTGCATCCCGTTTGACTTGTAATTTTTTCTAATACTTGATATGTATAAGTTTCGGTTTGAAAGTTATGCCCTTTCTAATTTGGTTAAAATATTTAAAATTTAATTTAATTATGCTTTCAATTCATTAATGCGTTCATTAACCTAATATTTAAAATCTAACTAAGTGAGTGAACTTGTTCACTATTAATTCTTCCTTCAACAATCTAATTCACTAACATTCAATATTTCTCATAACCAAGTAAAATTATGAAACTTTCTATCAAGTGATAAACAGTTTTCCTGCTCAGTTCTTATTAAAACACATCTACCTTCGTAAATAGGTAGCATATAATGTAATTTCAAGCCTTGTTTAGATTTTATTAGGTTATAAACATCAACACTTTGTAGTTTCATAAACGAAATAACTAGAGATCTTACGCGGTCTGCCAAATAAACAATCCAAACCTATTCTACACATTAATTTATATCAACATTCACACTACAACCGACATCAATTGTGTGCTCAATAATTCACTTTTAAGGGTAGAATTAAAATAAAAAAAATTGATTCACAGTAATATTTAGTATGAATATATTAATTACCAGAAAGGGATCTAAGCCTTTTTCTAGAAGAGCGTCGATTGTCGGCTTGCCGCCAAATTCAGTTAGATCTTGGATACTTTGGTGACAAGTGATAAGTGCGATAAAGTGAATCAAATTTGAATATAACCTATCATTCATTATGTATAATTGTTCTCTTTGCCTCTATGAAACTAGGTACATTAGTTTCATATTCAGACACTTTTCACAAGAACACGAAAATAAGCCTAACTTTATTTTGTCTTGTGGTATCAATGGGTGCACAAATAGGTACAATGTTGTATCTTCATATAAAAAACACTATTACAGAAAACATAATGATAAGAAATGCATTGTGCCTAATGAAAATGAACAGGAATTAATGCTAGACAATGAAGAAGTTGAACCTGTATGTGAATTTGGTGACAGTGTTCATGATGTACAGGGTGAGCAGGAAACTCAGGAAAGTGATAAAAGTTTAAATGAAATTATAACTTTTTTATTGAAATTAAGGGAAAAGCATCTCGTTACTGATAAAGCTGCTGTAGAAATTATAGAGAAATTTGAGGATATAATTTCTCGATGCTTAGAGGACACGCAAGGTTTGCTAAAAGAAATATCAAACAATTTTAAGAGTGATTTTTTTGTTAGGTCTAACCATGATAAATTATTAAGACCTCTTCTCTCTCTCCATAAGAATCTCAGTTCATGCAACTCGACATATAAGCAAAATTTGATCTTCAAAAAGAATGGTTTTACTGAACCTAGAGATGTATTGCTTGGTGGAGAAGATAGGGCTGTCTATTTTCCCATTAAGGAAACTTTATCCAGCCTGTTGTCCAAGGAGGATGTTAGGTCTTATATCCACAATGCAGAAAGTGATCAGAATACAGTCAACTCATTTCTAAGTGGTAGCTATGCCAAAAATAATCATTTTTTCAAATTGGAAAATGCTTTGCAAATTGAATTGTATGTGGATGACTATCAAATTGTTAACCCACTAGGAAAAAAAACTAAGAAGCATAAAATTTGTGCATTTTATTTCAGCTTGGGTAACATCCCTGTCAAATTCCGCAGTAGACTGTATACATTACAATTATTACTTTTAACTGAAAGTAGAAATATTAAGAAATATGGTATGGCATGTGTTTTAAGATCTTTTGTCGAAGATATGAAATCTTTAGAAACTGAGGGAATCTCATTTACCATCAACAATATGACTTATCATTATTTTGCTACCATCTCAGTGGTTGTTGCGGATAATCTTGCTGCACATCAGATTGGGGAATTTAATGAAAGTTTTTCTGGTCTCCGTATATGTAGATTTTGCAATGCCACAAAAGAAGGCATAAAATCTGAATTTAAAGAAAGTAAGTTTGAATTGAGAACTATTCAAACTTACAATGAAACAGTGAAGATGGTTGTTGAAAATCCACAATTATCTACTGCTTATGGTTTGAAAAATAGTAGTGTCCTCAATGAGCTCAGTAATTTTCATATTTGTTGGGGATCTCCCTCTGATATTGCTCATGATATTTTTGAGGGGTTCGCAATTGATTTATTACAATCTCTTATCCAATACTGTATTCAGAAGAATTTTTTTTTCTTTACAATCATTGAATGGATCTATTAAAAAAATTCCTTATTGCAAAACATGTGACCGAAACAAACCAGCCAATCTAAATTTTGTCAACAGAGAAATTAGTATTAAACAAACATGTGCTGAGATGCATCTACTCATAAGGATTTTCCCATTATTGGTTGGTCATTTTGTACCAGAAGAAGATGAGAATTGGAGAAACTTCATAGATTTCTTAGAGGTATTGGATTTTATCTTGGCTCCTTCTTTGAATAATGGTGAAATAAATCACATGACTGAATTGATTTCACATTTTCTTGAGGATTTTTTTGCTCTTTATCCAGATCTTTCCAGGAAACCAAAATCTCATTTCTTAATTCATTATGGTACTCAATACAAATATTTTGGTCCTCTTATCAATTATTCTACCCTAAGATATGAATCAAAGCACAGTTATATGAAATCAACCATGAAAATGACTAAAAATTATCGCAATCCATGTATATCAATGGCAATGAAGCACCAATATCTTCAATGCCTTCATCAAATGACTGATAATTACCTCCACTCTTCAATTGACTTCTCTAATAATGAGGAAATGATAAGGTACAATGATTTAGAAATTGAGATTCAGTTTGCCCTGAGTGAAAAATTTGGCATTCTTGAGTCAATTAGAAATGTGAAACATGCGACCTATGAAGGCATTTCATACTCAACTGGCATTGGCGTGATTTCTGCTTATGATAGGGACTGGGAAATCGGATGCATCAAATACATTATTTACATAAACTGTGAAATCTACTTTGTGCTGCAGAAATTGATCATATCTTACTCCCGGCATCTTCATTGCTATGTTTCAAGTAAATCTTCCATTTATTTTGTTAAAAATATTAAAAATCTTCTTTCTCCATTCCCTCTACCTCTCTATACTGCCAGTGAAAATAAACTTTTATTGATCTTCAGGCACTATATCCAAAATTAATTAAAAATGTTTGGATATATAGTAGAATATGCTGGACGGAACTTATTGATTCAAACTGATAGTAAAGAAAACTTCATCAAGAATGTAGTCAGTGAATTTGAAAAAAAAAATCTACAAATATGTAGTGAAAATATTATTTTAAATATGTATAATAGTGATTTGAAAATCTACTATGAAATAGACCCTCTGCAACTACCACTGTTCTTATTAAAGTTGTTGATAAGAGCATACATAGTAATGTTCAAGAGAGTGTTAGTGACCTTCCAACAAATGTTAGTGTTCTCCCATCTGCAGTTGTGGAAAGGTATGTTACTTATCATGTCACCGTATTTTATGTATTAAAATTTAATGATAGCTAGTAGTAATTTTCAGAAGGATATTCCATGTTTGATATTGCTGTCAGGTAACTAAAGATTCATATTCTGTGGCCTCTATAATTTCCTCTTTATTCTGTGCAAGTTTTTGCATTTAGATAAGTTGAGACTAGCAATGGAACAGTATTCTAACTTATGCCAATCCTGATTTCAATTTCTTGAGTGAAAAGACCAATGATTAATATCCATCTAGTTAAACTCACTCAAATCTTTCAGAGAATACATATTTAAGCAATTTCTCTATACAGTTCACTGGATAAAACAGTAAAATGAAATGCTTAATTTTGTAGCTAATAAACTGAATAAACAAATATGAATCATACAGATACAATCCTTGCAAAATTATATGACTCTAAAACTCTCTATTTATCTCTACAAATGAAAAGTCAATTCAATTCATCTCCTAAGTGATTAAATTATAATAATTTCTCTACTATTTATCATTGTAGTGTAAGAGGAAATTAGCTATTTCTTTCAATTTTCAATTGAACTGCTCAAAATGGATATTTCAAATTCACAAATAAAATGGTGAGAAATCATTCCTTTTTGCTTTCTGAATCACTAGTATTTCTGAATATAAAACTGGCCTAAGATTCAAAGATAAGATAAGAAATAGTTTTCTAATGGTTGTTGACCTAAAACCTACAATAGACCTGATGGTGTGAAATAGTCAGAGATAGACTTCTTGCTATCTCTTTATAATTTATAAGATTAGCGCAATTAGTTAGGTAGTTCTTTCTATGATTCAATCCATTCATAATTAACTATCAGCAAAGTTTGTTTATATCTATTTTGACCTTTTCATTGGAGATTAAATCATTATTTGGAAAAAATCTGAAAAGGAAAATGGAGAGTTTAAGGGCCATACTTATTTACTTGGTAGTAATATCTAGTATCAATACTAGTATACTACTAAGATGACTAAGAGCAATGCCATATATAAGCATCTGTAATAGCTAAATACATCAGTTTCATGAAGTTATTTGACTGTATTCATGAACCTTGTCATATTATTTTATATTTCTGTTATTATTATTTATATTACTAATAGATTAATATGACCATTGGGTGAAGCAAAAGCCAAACTCATTATTTCAATTTAAAGATTTGTATATAATTTATTATAAATGGAGTTTGCATCTTTAGTACCATTTGTGTGATAGACAGATACTGACTTCTGCTGTTGGGAGAAGAACCCTGTGTTCTAACAATAGCTAGATATTTTTGTTATGTAATAGCTCATTCTAGTGTTGAGAAAGTTTTCTTCTGACACTATTTACAGCTTCAATATCATTACTCTTGAGATTTCAATATAAAACTCAATTACTTTCTTCTATAATCACATTATTCCTGTGCCCCTTATTGATTTGATAAAAAAATGTGAAGGCCTGACAATATATTTTTTTTTTCAGTGTCTGTGATGAAAGCACTCGAGTTTCGTGGCCTAATGTTTTTCGAATTAATGAAAAAAAAAATGGCACAAACTCTGAGAAATGCCCTTGGTAGAGGAGACCTGCTATCAAGGAAAGAACTCTGTCACCTGTTGGATTTTCTCTACCAGCAAATAACTTTATACACTTAGTAAGTTCTGCATATTCAATGTTCCACTTCATGTAATAGCTAGTTATGGAACTAAATAAATTTTGACTTTATGATATGATTATGTACTGATAATATTTTAGAAAGGAATATTTTCCTTTGATTGTGAGTTATGAAGCAGAATATTCCACTAATTGTTGCTAATATATGAATTTTCTACCATAGTTATCCAACTCCCAACAATTATGAAGAGGTAGCATCTGCCTTACTATCAAAATACTCTCATCTCCTAGAGGGATGCAAGTTTGGTGATGCGAAGGTAAGAAAGTCATTATTTCATTACTCACAGTAATAATTGATATAGTTTCTAAACCATTTGTAGCTAATTATTTTTTTTTAATTTAGGAGCAGTGGCGTGTCCGACTTTCTGCAAAAGCCAGAAATTCAAGGCAAAGGTATGATAAGAATATAAAGGTAGTGGCTCAAAAGAGAAAGAAGTTAATTGATAATGAGGTACAACCTTCTGAAAAAACTACTAAGAAGAAAATGACTCCTGCTTTTGGTTCACCTCACTATCTTCCAAACAAACCGGAAACAGAGGACGAAGACTCTGTTCTTCGCCATATTGCCTTCCTCAAAGCAGAAATAAAAAAATCTTCAATTGACACCAGGAAGATATAAATATCAATGAGAAGCTCATTCCATCATAGGAGACATCTTCTCATCCAAGATGGTTATTCTCTGGTGTCTCTGAAGGAGATGTATCCAG
Organism: Caprella mutica; assembly: GCA_947561585.1. Taxonomy (NCBI): domain Eukaryota; kingdom Metazoa; phylum Arthropoda; class Malacostraca; order Amphipoda; family Caprellidae; genus Caprella; species Caprella mutica. The sequence continues at coordinate 103,361 of CANNZV010000487.1, read as the reverse complement.
TCCTATTTGATTCTGTGCAGGTAACTATGCTGATTATTCACCAAAAAACAGTTTCAAAAATATATCAATTGTTGGATCCAGTTTACATATAATACAATGGTTTTATTATCTACTCATGTCAGATCATGTACGAGTTCATTAGAATTACTGATGTTGACATCCAGACTTCACTTCGTGTAAGACTAACGGAATACTCTGATGCTCTATTAAAAGTTTCTGATGTGGTCTATGAAGAAACTGAGGATGATGTGAATATCTCAGGTCAGTTAAAAAATATTGTTGTGAGAGGGGCCAGAGTGGGTTAAATAATTGACATGATGATCATTTTGATTATGGCTTGTGTGTATTTTTAGTCCATGTTACCTGAAGAAACTCTGAATTTCATGAACTATTGGGTATGATTCATTCATTTAAATTAAGTTTGTGGCTTTAGATATTATACTTCTGTGATGTGTTTAGGTGCTTAGTATATATTATATATATATATATATTCATGATATCTCTATTATTTTTCTGTTTTAAAAATCAAATAAACTACAGCCATCTGACTGAATATGTTATTTACAGAAATAAAAGTTTGCTTGGCAGCTAAGCAGATTCCTAAATTGCTGAAAGATTCTGTGGATTTCAATAAAAAGCCTGAAGTAAGTCCTACAATAGCTAACTAATTTATTAGGGATGGGACGAAGTATCAGTATCGGCATTTTTGTGGAGTATCGGCAATGGTATCGGTATCGGCATATAATGAAAAGTATCGGCCGATACTTGTATGATTATTTAAATTTTATTAATTTGATAAAAAAATTTTTTTTTATTAAATTTCTATTATTCTACAGTCAAAAATGAAATAAATAATTAAAAAAATCATTATAAGACTGCTCTTATAATAATTGACCATATACCTACTAGAGTTCTAAGTATAATTTTTACTTATATATTGTGTCATGCATGACATTATTAATAAAAAATTTAAGGAATATATGGAATCTATCAATAGGTTTTTGAGTCTCACTATAAATTTAAGATAAGAATTATTCAGCTACTGTTGACCATTTTTACACCTATTTATTACAAGTACCACAGGATGACAACACACATCAGAAAAGTTATCTATTTAATAGGGTGTGACGATACCAAAAAATTTAGCCGATACCGATACTTTAAAAAATCAACCGATACCGATACTTCTCAACAAATGCCGATACCGATACTTTAATAAAAATGACGATTCTTGCCGATACCGATACTTGCAGTTATTTAAATTCCATATTTTTAAAACTCATTGATACTTGATGAGTTATTAAGTATCAATTATTCTTGTAAGTTTTATAAAGTTCTAACTCGAAACTAACACAGTAATGCTCTTTCAATGTAGTATAACAAAGTGATTTACATATTTCACATTAATTAAAATACATAATATTAAATAGATAACTTTTCTGATGTGTGTTATCATCTTGTGGTACTTGTAATAAATAGGTGCAAAAATGGTCAACAGTAGCTGAATAATTCTTATCTTAAATATATAGTCAGAATAAAAAACCTATTGATAGATTCCGTATATTCCTTAAATTTTTATTAATAATGTCATGCATGTCACAATATATAAGTAAAAATTATACTTAGAACTCTAGTAGGTAGTTGGTCAATTATTAGAGCAGTTCTTATAATGATTATTTTAATTATTATTTCATTTTTGACTGTAGAATAATAGAAATTAAAAAAAAATTATCAAATGAATAAAATTTAAATAATAATACAAGTATCGGCCGATACTTCTCATTATATGCTGATACCATTGCCGATACTCCACAAAAATACCGATACCGATAATTCGTCCCATCCCTACTATTTAATATCTATGTATTTTAATTAATGTGAAATATGTAAATCACTTTGTTATACTACATTGAAAGAGCATTACTGTGTTAGTTTTGAGTTAGAACTTCATTAAACTCACAAGAATAATTGATACTTAATAACTCATCAAGTATCAATGAGTTTTTTAAATATAAAATTTTAATAACTGCAAGTATCGGTATCGTCATGAATCGGCATTTTTATTAAAGTATCGGTATCGGCTAAATTTTTGGTATTGTCCCATCCCTATAATTTATATTTACAAATTATATTCAAACACTCAGCAACTAGAAAATAATAGCTTTCAATGATTAAATTTTTCAGTTCAATCCTTTAGAAATATTAAATATCTTATAATATTTATTTGGCAGATATATGCTTTATAGGACAATGAAGAGAAACAATTTTGTTAAATTAAAAAAAATTTCAGACTGCTTCTCCTATGCTGTTGTTCGATGGAGATGTTAGTGATCCTAACGCTAGAGGCACTTTGTATACTGAAGGAATAGAGCTATGCAAGTTTGACGGCATAATCACTGGACTATCTGTTTGGCTTGCTTCTTACTATGTATTTGACTGCTGCTACCCACCATCATGCTGTAGGACTCTCCGGTTCTTACAGAGAGAAGTGCTAGGTATCAAGGATAAGAGTAAAGTGTCCCTTGTCAGCAGTAATCTAATTCAACAATTGAATATATTAAAGAACAAGGTAATATCTCATACAGATATTTAATTTACTATGGATAGAAAGCCTTAGAGATTAGTGATTATAGAAGAAACTATAACCAATCATTCTTTGGTTGTGAAGTAGTTTTGCGACTACTTTGAACTTATTTTCACTTTTGTAGAAATATTTGCAGGTATAAGATTTTTGTTAGGTGGACTTTTAAGCTTCATTTACTATCACCTCTTCATTTTCCTCTTAGATGAAAATGAAGAGGTGATAGTAAATGAAGCTTAAAAGTCTACCTAACACAAAATCTTATTTATTAGATTTTGTGTTAGGTAGACTCGCAGGCTTCATTTACTATCACCTCTTCATTTCCCTCTTCTATCTGTGAGTGCAATCACAGATGACTAAATAATAGTCTTGAATAACAGTGATGATGGGTAGTACTTTTGTATAGATTTAATTGTAGGCTTCCCCCTCGAGCCATCCACCTTGCCGTGGTGAGGGGGCTTGTGTGAGCCAATGATGGTGGAGGCTAAGCTAGCTGAGGGTCTCGACCCTCAGGCAGATTCAATCATGCTAGATTGGCTCTGCCTGAGGCCCCAGACTAAGAGATGGTGTGGACGGACCCCTGGACATGACTGGATACTGATACGGCTCAGCTATGAAGAGAATAGCTGGGGAAGGTGACCCCAATAAAAAACCCCCTATCTATAGGGTACAAATAGAAACTATGATTAAGACAAATAATGAAATAAAAGCTAACAGCGTTAACGGGGCTCCTATTGCGGATAGCAGTAGGAGTGTCGCGCTCGGTCGGTCTCTCTCAGATCAGGAGGAGGCTGTCCGTCATCAACTAGCTGATCCAGGGCTTGGTGGAGACCAGGCCAGCCCTGCTCAGAAAACGACTGGCACCGATCACGACTTGGACACTGATATGGACTCCTCTCAGAATAACTCGAACTCTATGCCTAGCCAGAGCTATATTAAAAAATCTGGTGTACCTACACTTAAACCCTATCAAAAACCAAAAACAACGGAAAGAATTTCAATTAAATCAAAACCCTCAAACCACGATCGATTTGATCAATTATTCACAAACGAAAAATTCATCAAATTCTATTCAATCAAATCCACTAAAGATGCAGATCTAACTAAGCTCAATATGTTCAAAGTTGATAAAGAGATAAAACAATTTATTGGTAAATGCGAAAAGATTAGTGAAGACTATCAACATAAAGGATGGACCGTGGAAGTAAAGACCGAACAGCAAGGACAACGGATACAAGAATTGAAAACTCTAGTATCTGAAGAAGTCATTGTAACCCCTCATCAGAAATTTAATGAATCGCAAGGAGTGATCACATGCGCTCTACTCAAAGGTTATACAGAAGACGATATAGTAGAAGGTCTCTCCGAATCAGGCGTCATCAGATGCCACAGAATAATAAAAGGGGCTAACTCTCCAAACCCTGAACCTACTGCAACAATCATACTAACATTCAACTCATCAGTCCCCCCCGAAAGAATCTGTATCAGGACCGGATTACTAGAACGTGTCCGTCCTTATATTCCACTCCCAAGAAGATGTCAAAATTGCCAACGTTATGGACATTCTACACTGAAATGTCGACGAATCACCCCTGTATGCAACCGCTGCAGCGGTGATTTTAATGATAACCATAACTCATCGAACTGCGAACGAACCCCCTTCTGCCTTCACTGCAACGAAAACCACATGGTATCATCAAGAACTTGCTCAAAATATTTACTAGAAAAAGAAGTACTAGCCATAAAAACCAAAGAACATCTTACATTCCCGGAAGCAAGAGCAAAAGCCAGTCTGAATTTCAACCACTCCCATAAATCATATGCCTCGCAAGTTGCATCAACTAGCAGAATCCCAGTAAAAACCACTCCAATGCAACCATCAACATCAAACGACAAAAGAAACGACCTACAAATAAGAGACATTAATAACAACGTTCAAGCAAAAGCTATAATAGAAAAACCAATACACAGTTATAAAGAACCAAGTAGAGACCCGCTCAATATTATACAATGTAACTACGACTCTCCTCCCTCCAGACAAAAACGACAACTCTCTGACAACTCCCCCAATCCTAGAAACAAATCCCCCAAACGTCAAAAAGCACGACCTGATGAAGAAAGAGGGAATGATGAACAAGAGTGGACCCAGGTATGCAGCGGACAGAGATCCAGATCTAGACCAACTTATAGACCCAACTCCAAAGATAGATCTAAACCCCGCTCATCATCAATGGACATTAGCCCAGATAGAAACTCCAAACACAAGCCACATTACTACAAAAATTCTGCAAACTTTAGAGGAAATAATAAGCAAAAACCAGACAAACTACAAAGTAATAGATGATATACAATAGCCAACCATTACTCCCAAACTCATCATCTACAGTGATCTGTCACTGGAATATTAGAGGATACCGAACAAATTACCATCATCTACGCTCATTACTATATGAAACTCAAGCACCAGTCATTTGTTTACAAGAATCACGTCTGCCAACCAATTGCAATACTTTCACCCCTAGAAGATTCTCATTATACAAAAGAAGCTCCAGACATCTTAGAGACAATCCCACCGAACATGGTGGTGTGGCCATACTAGTTAAGAATACAATTGCTCATACTCAACTTCAGCTCATCACAGACCTTCAGGCAGTGGCCATCAGATGCCAACTCCATAAACTAATCACAATATGCAGCCTTTATCTCCCACCTAGCATCAACATCAGAAATACTGAAATACAAGATCTTTTATCACAACTCCCTCCACCCTTCTTACTACTAGGAGATTTCAATGCTCGAAGTCCCATGTGGGGCGACTCTACAACCAATGTCAAGGGACGCCTACTGGAATCCTTACTTCTTCAGAACTCCTGCAGCATCCTCAACACCGGATTACCAACACATTTGCACGTTCAAACTGATTCTCTCTCATGCATCGACCTCTCCCTCTGCTCATCTGACTTGATGACTGAGGCAGAGTGGACCGTATCTGAAGACCTATACAATAGCGATCACTACCCAGTTCTTATCACCTTCAACCATTATAATAATAATAATCCATCAACACCTCGATTCATTTTTGATCGAGCTGACTGGGATATGTTCTCATTAAATGCAACTTTGGATGCCCCGATCAATAGCTTCCACAATATAGACGAAATCAATGATTACATAATTAAAACTATTTCAAGAGCCTCTCATAAATCCATACCTCAAACAAAAGGAACTCAATACACGAAAAATGTCCCATGGTGGAATGAAGAGTTAGATGAAGCAATATCAATAAAAAAGAGAGCAACCAGAAGATACCACCGCACGAAACTCCTATCTGACAAAATAACCTTCAAGAGAGCCTGTGCAAGGGTGCGCTATCTCATGAAGACCGCGCGACGGGACAGCTGGAAAAGCTTTGTCAGTACCCTCAATGAAAGAACTCCACTTAATATGGTTTGGAAGAGAATAAAGAAAATTCAGGGGAAATTCACAGGATCTAAATCACCTATACTATCAGTAAACAATAGAATCCTCTCTGAACCAAAAGAAGTAGCAAACACCTTTGCGAATAGCTTGAGCAACATTTCAAAGGGTTCTCAGATAGGAAATTTCCTTCGCATCAAAAAGCAAAAAGAACTAACCACAATCAACTTCCCCTCTGATCACACCGAAGACTACAATACTGAAATCACATTTGCTGAATTACAAAACGCTTTACGAAACAGCAAAAATAGCGCAACTGGAGAGGACCAAATCCACTACTGCATGATACGCCACCTTCCCGAAGAATCATTATCTTTCATCCTTAAATTCTTCAACTGGATTTGGCTGAAAAACACCTTCCCATCATCATGGAGAGAAGCAATTGTACTCCCTTTTCCAAAACCCAACAAGGACCATCTGGACCCCTCTAACTACCGCCCCATAGCCCTAACAAGCTGCCTCTGTAAGCTACTAGAACGAGTTGTCAATGTAAGACTCGTTTGGCATCTAGAAAAGAACAACATAATACATCCAAACCAATATGGATTCAGAAAGCATAGAAGTACCACTGACATACTCTCTCACATAGATACATACATCAAAACTGCATTTGTACGCAAGGAACACGTTGCAGCTGTGTTCTTCGATCTCCAAAAAGCCTATGATACCACTTGGAAATACCACATTTTATCTAACCTTCGTACAATAGGCTTCACTGGCAACCTCCCTAAATTTATTCAAAACTTTCTCTCCAATAGACTCATGAAAGTCAAAATAGCAACCACATTATCCGATCCTTCCCCGCAACATGAAGGAGTACCGCAGGGCAGCGTTCTTAGCTGCTCCTTGTTTGCTCTTGCTATTAACGATCTCCCTTACCAAATGCCCCCACACATAGAAACCTCGTTATACGTTGACGACTTTGCAATATTCACCAGCTCACATAATCTTCGATCAGCAGAACGACGCATCCAATTGGCCATCAATACCGCAGATACCTGGGCTACATCCCATGGGTTCACGTTCTCCAGCCAAAAAACTGTCAGCATGCATTTCCATCGCAAACGAGGAATCTTTCCTCCCTTATCCTTCTCGCTCAAACAAAATCAGATCCCATCAGTCTCTGAAACAAGATTCTTGGGACTAGTATTAGACTCTAAACTCTCCTGGATACCACACCTCAAAGCCCTCAGACTCAAATGTTCCAAACAACTCGACCTCCTCAAATGCCTCTCACGTCTCGGTTGGGGTGCTGATCGCATCACACTCCTAAGAGTTTATAGAGCTGTCATCCGATCTCAAATCGATTACGGATGCCAGATATACTCCTCAGCAACTAATTCATCCCTGAAAATGTTGGATCCTGTACACCACCAGGGACTTCGCCTCGCACTAGGAGCGTTCCGCACATCTCCTGTAGAAAGCTTATATGCCGAATCAGGTGAACCACCACTGACACACCGCAGAGAGCAGCTGAGCCTGCAGCTGTATGCTCGAAACTTGGCTATGCCTAATACCCCTGCCTATCTATCAATCTGCAATAACACCACTGATACCAAACTTTCGAGACTGAAACACCCTCCTACCACTTTTGGATATAGAATGCGCAACCTGATCGTATCCATTATTAATCCACCCCCCAACATCATGCCAGCCTTATCATACCATATCCCACCATACACCCTAAAATTGCAACCACCATGCCCAAGCATAAAAAACATGAATAAGTCTCGCTACTCAGAAATTGAACTTCGCCACGCATTCACAGAGCACGCAGCCGCTCACTCGGAATGCCTCGAAGCATACACTGATGGCTCCAAATCGGATGAAGGAACTGGCCTCGCTGTGGTCCTACCTGACAGAATTGTATCACGAAAACTCCCATGTGAAGCCTCCATATATACTGCTGAGCTCCGTGCAATCCTGACGACATTGCCCTTCTTCGTGCGGTCTCCATGTGGAAATTACGTCATATACAGCGACAGCCGCAGTGCTGTGGAGTCCGTATGTGACCCATTCTCCACACATCCTCTTGTTACAGAAATCCATCGCTGGCTCCTTATGTTGCATCAGTCAGAGAAAACGGTCACTTTCTGCTGGGTTCCAAGTCACGTTGGCATGCCGGGCAACGAGAGAGCGGACACGGAGGCTCGTGCAGCTGCCGTGTCCGATGCTAATGCTAACCCTATTGCTATTCCCTCGAAAGACTACTACCCTGTAATCAAATCACGCATACGTGCCAAATGGAATAACTCTTGGCAGCAAATTGCTGAAAACAAACTAAGAAAAATAAAGTCTACAGTTGATGTGTGGCAGACATCATGCAGGAAGTCTAGACGAGAGGAAGTGATCTTGGCTCGCCTTCGCATCGGGCACACCCGTAAGACTCACCAGCATCTCCTGAATGGTGATACTGCCCCCTACTGTGAAGGTTGCCTAGTGCCCCTCACGGTAGACCATATACTCTCAGAATGTCCTGAATATTTAGAAGAAAGAACAAGACTCTATGGTCGGGGGTCTGTCCCACTGCCAGAATTGCTGAAAGACAATGAAACATCCGTTGCCACCCTCCTCATATTTCTATCCAGAATCAGATATAATGAAATATAAAATATAAGTCCTAAACTCACTGCAAATATAAAACTATGTTTTGAACATTGCTGACATTTATGCTGGTGATAGGTTAGGTTCATGCCTATTTTTTGGTTAGGTAGGATGTCATGTTTGTGACACCAGCATAAATGCAAACCAATAACCCCATGGCACCAAAGTGGACATCATACTCTTACTAGCATGATATGACCCAAGCGGTCGACTTGCTAAGTGAATACCTCTGATGTCAGAGTCTGATGATAATAATAATAATAATTGTAGGCTTTTAAGCACTTTGTCCCATTTTTATACTATTTCATTGTGATAATCACCAGTACTTTTATATAGATTATAATGATATTTAGGCTTTATTTACTCCATGCCTTATTATATATAGTTATTATTCCTCTGTGATAATAACCTGTAGCTACTGTTTGCATATTCCTGATAATGATATGAGCTTTATTAATTGTGTACCTTGTTTCTTATTTCACTTGTTCATACTATAAGGATATAATTTATTTATTTAAGTGTTAATCACTAATCATTATGGTTTATTCATTATCTATAAGAGAACATATTTTTATTATATCTGTTTTGCTTATGGAAATATTTGTATAATGTTATCATTTCTATTACATGTGGTTTATCTAATTTCCCCCATTTCATTTTCCTTTCCTGCTCATTGCAATGTATATTAAATTTCAATAGTAAACTCCGTAGACTTTTTTCGATTTTTAGTTAAGTGCATCAACTGGATGCACTATAGTGCATCGAAAGGTGATCTTGATGCACTAAAGTGTTTCGCTTTGGAGACATAGGGTTGATGCACCCAAGTGCATCAACTGGATGCACTTATTTCTCTGAGTGTATATAAGCTTACCCATCGACATAGAAAGGCAGAAGGAGGAGGAAAGATAGAAAGGAAAGCTAGAGAAAAAAAAGAGACGCTAAATTAAAAAAACTACAATATAACAAAAAGAAGGCCTACCAGAAGATAGCATCGTGATAACAAGTGGGGTGACCGGCAAAAATGTTTACAAAAACCCCTAGTTTGATAATCAGACCCCCGCCCTCAACCACATAAAAAAGGTACAAGTATTCTACATGAGATTTGAAAAGCCTACCAACAACCTAGTATCATACTGAATTTCAACCTGCTACTTACATATGAATTATATATATTATGTAAAGTCACTTCAGAAAAAGTTATCGGTAGGGCTGTAAAGAATCCTACCATGTAGCTAACTAGGGGAGAAATTAGCTACATGGACAAAACAGAGTTCTAACAATACCATCAGGGTATCCACCGTGACACAGAGTGAATTGCAGTGACAGCACCAGAGTGAATTGCACTGAGAGCACCAGAGTGAATTGCAGTGACAGCACCAGAGTGAATTGCAGTCACAGCACCAGAGTGAATTGCAGTCACAGCACCAGAGTGAATTGCAGTCACAGCATCAGAGTGAATTGCAGTGACAGCACCAGAGTGAAATGCAGTGACAGCACCAGAGTGAATTGCACTGAGAGCACCAGAGTGAATTGCAGTGACAGCACCAGAGTAAATTGCAGTCACAGCACCAGAGTGAATTGCAGTCACAGCACCAGAGTGAATTGCAGTCACAGCACCAGAGTGAATTGAAGTCACAGCATCAGAGTGAATTGCAGTCACAGCACCAGAGTGAAATGCAGTGACAGCACCAGAGTGAATTGCAGTCACAGCACCAGAGTGAATTGCAGTCACAGCACCAGAGTGAATTGCAGTCACAGCACCAGAGTGAATTGAAGTCACAGCATCAGAGTGAATTGCAGTCACAGCACCAGAGTGAAATGCAGTGACAGCACCAGAGTGAATTGCAGTCACAGCACCAGAGTGAATTGCAGTCACAGCACCAGAGTGAATTGCAGTCACAGCACCAGAGTGAATTGAAGTCACAGCATCAGAGTGAATTGCAGTCACAGCACCAGAGTGAATTGCAGTCACAGCACCAGAGTGAAATGCAGTGACAGCACCAGAGTGAAATGCAGTGACAGCACCAGAGTGAATTGCAGTCACAGCACCAGAGTGAATTGCAGTCACAGCACCAGAGTGAAATGCAGTGACAGCACCAGAGTGAATTGCAGTCACAGCACCAGAGTGAATTGCAGTGACAGCACCAGAGTGAATTGCAGTGACAGCACCAGAGTGAAATGCAGTGACAGCACCAGAGTGAAATGCAGTGACAGCACCAGAGTGAAATGCAGTGACAGCACCAGAGTGAAATGCAGTGACAGCACCAGAGTGAAATGCAGTGACAGCACCAGAGTGAAATGCAGTGACAGCACCAGAGTGAAATGCAGTGACAGCACCAGAGTGAAATGCAGTGACAGCACCAAAGTGAAATGCAGATTTAGTACCAAGAGAAGAAGCTGAAATAAGATTGTCAGATGAAAAACAATATTTCAATACAGGAATATGTTTAATTAATTTCGCTAATTACAGAAAATGTCATAGTTTGTAATCATTTTGCAAATATTGTGTTACATAGCTGGCAAGAAAATTTATTATGTGTATTTATTTATTCATCAATTTATTTATTAGGTGTAAAATGAAAATTTTATAGATTAGCTATTTCGCCTTTATAGGCAAAATTTCATTTCATTTGTAGTTCTCAATAAAAATTATTTCATTCGAGAACTTACATTGTAGTGTACACATTCAACTTCCTGCCACCTTCCCAATCGTAAACTCATGATCGGCGGATATATTTTTCTTATTTAGGAGATGCATATGTGTGTAGATTTGATAGTACCTGGAAAGTGCAATTGCTACATAGTTTGAAAAACGTCAATTCTTATTACTGATATCTGTGTAAAATGTTTGAACAATCGCATACTTTAGAAGTTAGATGGACAAATAAGTTGGTAACATTCATTCATACTAACCTAACACAAATTTTAAGATCTTATGATCTCTGAAGATTAATTGACTACAGGAAATTCTGAACCTTCGTAACATTTTATTTCAATCTAACTCATGGAAAATTGAACTTTTATTTAAGGAGTTACAATTAAAATAAGAACTTGAGTCGTACCTCGCTCTTATTACCATTTTGTAATAAGAGCGTGGTGTAATAAAAGCCGGACCTGGCAGTATAATAATTAAAGGTATCAATAGACTAACTTTTTTAACAATGTATTTATTACATTTTTGAGCGTACCATTTTAAGAAAAATAATAGTTATCTATTTAAATAAAGAATAAATTTAACAACATTTTCATAAATAAGATTACGATATCTTACTACTGAAGTCGTTTATGGAACAATATACATGTCAAGAGGCATTGTTAATTTTTATAGTACAGACGATTTTGAATAGTTATCATCAGGAAAATTAAGGATTTTTTCAATTATTTGGAAATTTATGTTGAATTTTTCTTTTGAAATAATAAAATTACCTTTAATATTCACCTGAAACAATTAGGTAAAGAAAATATAAATCGTATCAAAAATAGAATAGGATCCAAAGGAGCAGACAGGTGCTTAATGTACAATAATTGTTTGTTATCCGTATTAGGTTACTTTTATTGAATTTCAATTGATAACAAATTTTCTGCATAGTCTAATTTATTTTACAGATAAACTAAATGTAAAAAATTAATAAAAAGAGAGGAATTTAAATATTAAGCCAATATATTTCCGTGCTTATCATAGTTACATTCTTCATGTTTAAAAGTGTACAATCGGACACTCAATAAATAAATAAACCAAGTGGTGAGTCTGTGGCCAAAATAATATCGCGTCATGCGGGACGCTAAAATCCTTATTTTTGGGTTACGTGAATGGCCAGCTGAAAAAAAGGTTACTTAAGGAATATTACAATATAATCACAATTCTACTGTTTCAAATAGATTCAAATAAATGAAATACGAACCAGCTGATGCAGAAGGGGGCCGAGAGGCAAGTGGCACAGCTGGAAAAAAGGTTACTTAAGGAATATTACAATACATATAATCACAATTCTACTGCATAAATAGATTCAAATAAATGAAATACGAACCAGCTGATGCAGAAGGGGGCCCAAACCCATGTGGCACAGCTGGAAAAGAGGTTACTTAAAGAATACTACAATATAATCACAATTCTACTGTTTCAAATAGATTCAAATAAATGAAATACGAACCAGCTGATGCAGAAGGGGGCCGAGAGGCAAGTGGCACAGCTGGAAAAAAGGTTACTTAAGGAATATTACAATACATATAATCACAATTCTACTGCATAAATATATTCAAATAAATGAAATACGAACCAGCTGATGCAGAAGGGGGCCCAAACCCATGTGGCACAGCTGGAAAAGATAATCACAATTTTACTGATTCAAATATATTCAAATAAATGAAATACGAACCAGCTGACGGAGAAGGGGGCCTATCAGCTGAAAAAAAATTAAGGAATATTACAATTATACTGCATAAAATAGATTCAAATAAATGAAATACGAACCAGCTGATGCAGAAGGGGGCCGAGAAGCAAGTGACACAGCTGAAAAAAAGGTTACTTAAGGAATATTACAATATAATCACAATTCTAATGTTTAAAATATATTCAAATAAATTAAATACGAACCAGCTGATGACGAAGGGGGCACGTGGCACAGCTGAAAAAAGGGTTTATTAAATAATAATACAATATAATCACAATTTTACTGCATAAAATATATTCAAATAAAATAAATACGAACCAGCTGATGCAGAAGGGGACCCATAACCTTGTGACACAGTTGAAAAAAAGTTTTCTTAAAGAAAAACCGAAAATGATCATAATTTTACTCATCCAAATAGATTCAAATAAATGATATACGAACCAGCTGATGCAGAAGGGGGTCCAAAACCATGTGGCACAGCTGAAACAAAAGGAGCTTTATTAATTAGTTTTCGGAAAATCTTAATAATATCTTCAGTACTTTCATTATTATCTCCCTGAAACGATTTTTTCCATGTCTCGTGGCTACTAATTTAGCTATTTCTCAGTTGTTTCTATTGTCTCTCGCCCCTTTTTACGTATAATTTAAAGACTCTCATTTGAATGACACTTTTGTGATACCACCCCGCACCTTTTAAATTACAATGAAACAAGTATATAAAGGAACATAAATTTCGACATAGATTCCTTTAATGTAGTTTTTTGTATTACACATTGGGTGCGGCACGAACTCCGATACACATATACCTGTCACATTTCGTAATGATATATCTTTAACATTTCTTCAAGATATAACTGAATTTTAATGCATAATAATTATCAAATATTATTGTGTCTTTAAAATCGGTGGGCTATCCACGCTACATGGAACATGTATAAATTTGTTTCATTAAAATAGAAGTTACGGGAATAAAAATGGGAAAGTAACATATCTTTAACCCGTTTGTTCGTAATTTATAATATATCAATTAACTTTTTATATATTCCAAATTACCTTCATCCATCAGTGCCATTATATGAGGTGCCATTTCATCTTCAGTTAGTTCAGTGGCATGGTCAGTCTTCCTACTTGGTACAAAGGTTTTACTAAGGACTCTTGAGACTCTGTCCAAGTATTCGGCTACATTTACTCTGAAATAGACGAGATTGATGATTAACAATAATTTAGTATTCATCATGCATGTATGTAGTATTTTGATTGCCAGTGAATAATGTAATTTGTACATTATGTATGTTAGCTAATTATTTTTCTATTTTGAATAGGGGAGAACCGGGTGTCTTCGTAAAGCGGGTGAATCCGTACAGGGCCATAACTCAACACCTGTTATGTTCTAACCAGTTGAAATTTTAGTTATCCTATACATTATAATAACAATGATTTTGAAACAAGTTTCAACGCGTGACGGTGTAGTATATTCTTTCGGTGAGAGATCATACATTTTCTGTACTAAAATGTTATTTTCTCACTATATATACTTCAGCTAAGCCATAGCAATTATAATATACTATCTAGAAACTTTACATCGATAACTAGTATTCATTAGGATATTATCTACGTATGTGAATGTTAATTTTTAGTTAAAATTCATTAATATCTGATGTACACCATGTTGAAAATAAAATTGGCGGTGTTGGGTTTCATCGTACAAATATGTACGGGCACATCTTCCTCTTTACGGTTTCACCCCATTATATACGAATTCACCTCTATATTTATTTTAATATATGGCCCGATTATGTACATATTAAAGAACGAAACAGTATTCTTCCTGTGATGTTTAACAGGCATATACGTCTGCAAAAATGAAAAATCAGCCCAGCAAGCAATATAATATTATAATAATGTTATTCTAATGTTTGGATGTTATATTCAAGTTAGATGTTATTACTAAAATGTTAGTATAAGGTTATTTTGATATTACCATATAATATCGATAAATTGGTACATTATTATAATGTTAATATAACATTAGGCCATAATGTTATGTAAGGTACATTTAAATAGTGTTACTAAAAAACATTAGAAGTAGGTTAGTTGAAAAGATTAAAAAAACCTTAGAACTATAATATTATAAAAATGTTATGAAGTAGTATTAGAAATACATTTTCATTATAACATTAGTACATAATGTTATTGTAACATTAGAAAAATGTTTTTTTAATATTTTTCTGATAATTTTTTTCCATCAAATTATGTTTCTGATAATGACCGTACTAATATATTGTGGGAACAATTTGATCACTAAAATACTTGCGCATAGTTTCCTTTTTCATTTTTTTGTATTTTATCTCGTAAGTTTGAACATTTATGCTAATATCTCCGTATCGTATTTTTAAAACAGCTGCAATTACGTTGAATCTAGGTTTAAGTTGAGGGCAGTGATAAAGCATATTTTTTGTTCGAATTCTCTAGTTTTTTATTGACTACAATTACGATTTTCGCTTCAGTTCAATCAATTCACATCACAATAGATAGAGCAATCATTCTAGATTGCAAATAACATTTCAATGGACTTATTCTTCAATTATATGTCTCATACAGTGAAAAAAGTACGAAACTGTATCCGAAGTCATTTGTATGCTAGCGCATTCGAACACAAAATAAGCTTTATCAAAGCTCTAGGTAAATCTATCCAGTTTTATATTCATTCAAGCTCATTTAATTCGTGTAAATAAACAAAAATTAAAAAAAAACACTTTTAGTTACTTTATTTATTGCTGTATACATAAAAGGTATTCGAAATTGGCTATAAATATTATATACCGGGTACCTAGCACATAGGTACTCTATACTATTGTAGCTGATGGTAACCTTTATGTTGTTAAGTTTATTCTTTCAAGCTAAAGAAACACCGTTCATTTCGTACATAAAAAAATAATCTATTTGTTTCATCAAATCAAATTAAATGTCAAAACAAAGAAGACTACATATTGCTGAGTCTTAAAAAATATATAATTAATTACGTAACATGTTTCTTATAATCAGAACATGTTCAAGTGTGCTTAGGCGGTGGTGCCAGACGTACGAAATCTAACAAATTGCATTCTTAAAGTGTATGTATAATGAATAAATAATAAGATGTGAAATAAAGTACACATATTTTTAACTTACGACAATAAACTGTATTTTAGTATTTGTCTTTACATAAGCTAAATACACTATCTTCTTAATATATCATCAAAGTTTCCACGTCGTACACCTGGCAGCATAGAATGATGGCGCATTATTTGACAGTTCAGATTCAACACTCGTGCTAAGTGATTGTGAAACCTATTCTGTAGTGTCAAAATGCCTAACAAATATTATCATATCAATAAAAAGCAAAAATTATACCATCAATTAGTTGAAGAAACATCTACTGATGATATTGAACAAGTTGAAAGTGTAGCAGTACCTGCCACTTCGAAAGAAACAGTGTCAGAATTAGTCATAGGGACAGAGACAGCAGATATGAGCGGAGAAGAACATGAAACATTAACTGAAAATAATATAGGCTTAAGTCAGGATGTTGAAACAAGGGAGGGGTGTATTAATTATGTTAGTGATTCTAATATTAATAGTGATAATAATTTTGATTGTGAAAGTGATACTGAAAGTGATGGATTTGGATATACTAGTAGTGACAGTGAGAATTTGAGAAACAAATCCATCTAAGTGAGTCCAATGAAGGTACGGAAAGTGCTAAAACTTCTAGCCCTAACTTTAAAGATTCATTGAAATCTTGGGCACTCACCCACAATATCACTCATTCTGCTATCAATGATTTATTGAGATTGCTCAAACCATCGAATGATGGACTGCCATTAGATGCAAGAACATTGTTAGGCACCAGTTCCTCTTCCATCATTGAGAAGTTTGATAGTGGAGAATTTTGCTATTTTGGTGTGGAATATTGTTTAAAGAACTTTCTTGAGACTACCAAATTAGATATATTCCAACTCATACACTCTAACTGTTTGCATTTAAACTTCAACATTGATGGAATCCCTCTTTTTAGATCTTCTTCAATATCTTTCTGGCCAATTTTATGCTCTATACATGATATTGACATGATGCCTCTTGTTGTAGCAGTGTATTGTGGTGCTAAAAAGCCTGAAATAAATTCTTATTTGCTTAAATTTACCAATGAAATGAAGTGTTAACGTTCAATTCTTTTCAATGGCTTGGAATATTCAATCATAATTAGAGCATTTATATGTGATGCGCCTGCTAAGTCCTTTATTAAACAAGTAAAGCAGCATGGTGGGTACTTTGCTTGTGACAAATGCCATACTAAAGGAAAATATAATGATAAAGCTAGGTCTATATCATATGATAAATGTGTGAAAGAGGCGCGAAGTGATGAAGAGTTCAGATCAAAATCCTCTGTTGGTCATCATATAGGTGATTCACCATTATTGTCTCTACCAGTGAACATGATAACTGTCTTTTGTTTAGACTACATGCATTTAGTTTTATTAGGTGTCTGTAGGAAATTGCTTCATTTTTGGATGTCTGTCATTCCCTTTAAATTATCATCATCATCAAAAACTCAAATAACAGAATGCCTAATATTATGCAAAAAATATCTACCTGTTGAATTTAATCGTAAACCAAATAATTTCAGTAATTGTGAAAGATGGAAGGCATCTGAATGCCGAACATTTCTATTGTATGTTGGGTTATTATGTTTGAAAAATCATCTAACAAAAAAACAATGGAACCACTTTTTCACTCTTTCTGTTGCAATCAGAATTTTATGCTCAAATACTCTCTCTCAGGACTTGGATCTAGTTAATTATGCAGAAAAATTGCTCACATCATTTGTCAATGATTATGATTCAATCTATCCAAATGCAAGCATTGTCTACAACACTCACTGTCTTTTGCACTTGCCAGATGAAGTCCGGAGATTAGGGTCATTAGACTCCTTTAGTGCATTTCCGTTCGAAATTTTTTTAGGAATTATGAAGAAAAGAATTAGAACTGGAACAAAACCATTATCTCAAATTGCTCGTAGATTGTCAGAAGTTGGTAGTTTTACTTTCTCTGAAAAATCAAATAAAAAGTATAGTAGAGTAACTGTAATCAATAAACTAAATTTTATTATTGGTGAGTTGAAAAATTCATGTGTTCTATTAGATGACGATACTGTTGGCTATATTGTTGGACAGATGAATGATATAATACAGCTCAAGATTTTTATTGATCAGTCTCCGTTGTTCATCAAGCCAATCAGTACAGCATTCATTTATTTATATCAAACAGGATTTAGTACTAAAAACATTTCTATGAAAGAAGAAAACATTGTATCAAAGTGTTTCATATGTCCATTCTTGGATGGTTATGCTGTAATTCCTCTTTCATAATTATTTTCTTCATACATTTAATTTATCTCATCAATTTTATTTCTTTGAACCAGCATGTAAATAAAATGTATAAAATTGTAATTTTCCCAAATGAAAATAGTGTTGAAGGTGTGCCCAATTCATGGGTTAAGGAAGTGGGCAAAGCAACATTTTGCTTTTGGCCAAAGAAAACTGAAAAAGTGACTCATTATGTGAAAAAAAAAAAAATTCCTCGTGATGATTGGACAATGGTTCCCTGTATTGTCAAGGGTATTGCGGAGACATTTGAAGAAATGAGAAAAAAAGTAAAAAGTGCGGAAAATATTACCACTGCAGTCGAGAGCAGTGATTCTGATACACCTCAGACTATAGAAAAGAATAGAAGGAAAAGACTGTTCTCAACTGAAGATGAAAAAGAAGACCAGGATCTTCCTCCTCCACCTCAAAAAAAACAGTGCACTTTGTCCCGTAAGTATCCAATTTTTTAATTGAAACTTATTATTGAAACTTAACAGATCAAATATTTATACTTGATATTCATTAATTTGCATTTATATATATTCATATTTCTATAAAAAATATATTCTTTTAGTATGTCATCTTCATCAATACCATAAATAAATAATTAGTTCTAACTGATAATAATTTCACTAGTATAGCAGCTATAGCTTAATAGCTACTGTCACTAATAGCTAGAGTTTATAATAAACTTCCTCCGTGATGTTAACCCTTTAGCGACCAGGAGGACACTGGTGTCCTCTTTAAAATTCAGTTCCTATATCGCATCTGTGACTAATAAAACCCAAATGCTGTTTTGTACAGTGTTCTGGACATGTTCAGTTCTTATACAAACAAAGCCGTTAGCTCCTAGCAACAACGCAGTCAGTCTTGCTCAGTCATTCGTGCTTGGAGGTTGTGCTACATTTTTCCTCTCATGTCTTCAACTTTATTTACATAATGGCAGATGAACCAGGTAAGCTATGAAGTTAATATAATTCACACGTCTTATTTATATAACTAAAAGGTATTTTGAGTTATTATATATTGTGTAAACATGATACAGTGTTCCTAATTCAGGAATTTTTAAGAAGGACACCAGTGTCCAGTTGGCCTTATGAGATGTTCAAATGAAAGAGGACACTGGTGTCCAGTTGGTCTTACAAGTAATATTGGTCAAAATTATTTCTAATTTTAGTACGAAGCAACGAAGTTTTCAATAATAATTTAATTATAATGATTTAATAGAAGTTTTATGAGTTTGATAGGACTTTCGTGAACGCCGTGTACGATTGAGTACAGGTTGATTTTCAATATTTATTATAAGCTTCTATTTTTATATAGGATATAGGTGGTTATGTATAGGTAGTTTACGAATGAAGTAAAAATATTTATATCTATATTAATTCCAGGTCCTTCTAAGTTTCCAACAACTTCGTTTTACTCTTCAAAGAGAAGAAGAAGCTGCATAGAGCGCCTTATTGCCACTGTAGATGCTACAAGTGATTGCGATGAAGAACTTTGTGAGGACGACGACGATGTGCTGGACCCGGATTTTTATGATAGTATGATGGAAGTTCTTGTAGAAGAAGATGATTGTAACACTGAGGAAGCCGATGTCGAAGAAGAACCAATTACTGTTACCAAAGAAAATTCTCGAAACACAAAGCAAGTGCACAGAACTTTGTGGGAGAGAATGGATCAACCTGAATCTGGTCCAATTCCAGTTTTTCATTCAGTTGATGAAAATTATCTGGATGACTGTGAAACTCCCTTTGAGTATTTCAAGTCTTTCTTCACTGATGATTTATTGAACGAAATTTATTTATTGAAACAATAGTGAGATTATAATTTTCTTTTTTTTTCCTCTTCCTCTCTTGATTATAGCTTTTCAAGGCCAACTAAGCATGAGTAAGTAGGCCTTCTTTGCTTTGACAATTCTTTTTGTGTTCAGTTTTGCTAAATTTCTTCCAGTGTGCATTTGTGTCCCTACCAACCAGATTGTATTGTATACACAAGTTTGTCAAGATCTCGGCAGAGTTTTTAGCCCATTTTATACTCATTAGAGCGATTATTTCCTTGGGTTTTGAGTCCTGGCTCTTGATATGGAATTATAAACACCAATCATTATTTAGTAGTTACTGTTACATGAAGTTATATGAGTAATAGGAATTTCAATATTTATTTATCCTTCAGAAAAATCTACACCATCAAATGTGGAGGCATGTGGCTCGTGTTCTTCTTGCGAAGGAATCCTTCCTTTGTTGAAAGAAACACGAAATTTGTGTTTACAAAATCGAAAATCAAATTATATCATCCACAAAGAAATTCTGAAGCTACAGCATGAAATCAAATATCTCAAATCAACCCAATTAAGTGCTGCCAAAGTAAATTCAAAGAATCAGGAATTCAATAACTTACCATTTAAAACCATTCAAAATCTAAATGACTTTGAGATGGAACTGACTGAGCAGGGTCTCAAGGATGCCTTCACTTTATTTTTGAGTAATTTGGGGGGGGGGGGGGGGTTAATTACAAAAATTCCCTCCAAATAATGCTGAGGAGAGTTCTATCTCCTGAGGTGGGAATCTTATTCAGTTTGAAAGGGAGAAAGGATCTCAAATTGAAATTTGAAAGCTTGGAGACTTTCTCTCGCATTAAAAGTAAGTAAAATTTCTTTATAAACTATAATAAAAATCAGCAGTTACTATATGTAATATATGTTTGAAATTTTCTGATTGAATTATCATTCTGATTCTTTGTTTTAAAACCTACTAAAATATTAAATAGCTAAATTGTTGTGGTTATTGAATACTGAAGTAAAGTCAAAAGTTAATGGAATGGATACTACTATTACTATAAAGTAATAAAAGTATTAAATATTAATATATAACACTTTATTTGAAGTTATATAATAACACTTCAAGTATAATATATAACACTTCATTTAAGTCAAAAAAGTTCTAATAATTCACTCTAAAATGTTTAATTTATTGAAATAATCACTTGTATTTGGTTTTCAAATTAATGTTCACATTTATGTTGTTATAATTTTATACAGTTAAATCAAAATTTGAACTGAATCCACTCCAATAGAAAGATTCAAATGAGATTCCATCTGATTTTAATTTTTTGTGAATTAGATTGGTTGTCGATTAAAAATCATCTGATAATCAAATCCTTTTAAGAGGCACATTCCACATTGTAAGGTTATTATTGTTTACTGTTAGTATCAATCTGATTTTAATTTATATTTCCTCTTTAGGAGCAGTAATGGAAAACAAATGCTATGCAGGAACAAAAGAAACTGATATTGACAAAATTGTTGGTTCATGGCTAATCCATTGCAAATACAAAATTGGGGGAATTAAATTGGAAAATAAAAGAGGAGCTGAAGATGATTGTAATGATAAAGAATTGAACAAAGAAAAGGTGGTAGAAGAAGAAATGGATGTATCAATGGTTGGTGAGACAAATGATGAGAAACAATAAAATCCCATCATTTTATTGTCAAACTTTTCTAGTTTTCTATATAGTTATGTTTTATTTTTCTTTATTTATTCTCTAATTTTTGGCTAATTTATTTGTTATTTATATGTAACTATAGCTGATTCTGTTTTTAATGGTAGATATTTTTCTAGTATCTGTGTTTTCCGTTAATCTTTCATTTTTTTATAGTACATGTTCTTCTATCATTTATTATCTATTTTTCTATTGAAAGGAACTATATAGCTATTGAACCTAGCTCTCATTCATAGGTTATTTATCAAATATAGTGTCATATTTTCTATTATCAGTTAATTTTATTTTATGTTTGATTAGATTTGGATATCATTATTTTTTCAAATAAATTCTTTATCAATTTGAAAGTAGTTTTGTTACCTTGCATACATTCATTCTGTTACTTTTGTGATACATACTTACATATGATCTCAAAGTTCAGTTTTAGTTATGGCTGAGTCAACAAGAAGGTATTGATGTCTGAATTATTCTTAGCAATTGATCATTTCAATGTAAATTGCTCCCCTGTCCATGTTTCTCTATTCTTGTCATGCATGTGCTGGGCCAATAGGGACTGTGGTAACAGAAGTAACGCATCCGGGTAGTCGACTCAGTGCATGGCAGTGTACTTTCACTTTCCCCTCTTCTACGAGGTCTTCCTCTCTTCATGTCTCTTATATCGCCTTAGTTGTGGGAAGGGACTGCCATTAAACTACTAAAATAATAAATAGATCAATGTAAATTGCAATCTAATAAAGAGGATGGTATGTCTAGATTGTTTAAAACAGTATATAATTTATCAGAAATATTTTTAAGCCCCACCACTCACCAGTAAAATATTTTTTATAATTTTGGAATAAATCAGTCAGTTTAATAAACTCTTATATACTTATTTTAAATTTTCTGGTGAGCACCTCTATAAAAAAGCTAGTGATCTCCTTATAGAAGACCACTTTGTTCATTACAGGAATGTCAAATTCCCTTAAGCTATTAGTATTATTTTATCTTATAGATATATTTTTCTGAATTTATGATGAAACTTGATCCAAGAATTAAGATATTCAATCATTGGCTCTGTTTTTAATGTGAAATATTATTTGATCATCCTTGTAATGAACATTTGGTGAGATGGAACATTCTATATTCACTGTTTTCCACAGGTTTAATGTGAATTTATTTCAAATAGTTACTATTAAGGAATTTCGAATGTTTCTAACTTACACATTCTATTCCACAGATGATGATACTGCCATCCTGCTGGTACACAGAATTTTGAAATTTCTTTCCTGAATCGTAGTCTTCGGAAGTAAATTGAGTGTCATCCACAGAATACAACCTCCTGAGGAACGAATGTAAATAAACCTCCTTTTAGCTTTAATCATAGACAAACCCTTGTAGTTGACTCAGTTAATGCAGTGTACTTTCACTTTCCCCTCTTCTATGAGGTCTTCTTCTCTTCGTGTCTCTTGTGTATCACCTCGTAGTGGTGGATAGGAGCACCTATCAAACCCCAAAACAATCTAATTTGATCTATATATTGACGTTATTTAATTGAAGTTTAAATTTACTTTCCCCTCTTCTAAGAGGCATTCTCTTAATATCTCTTATATCACAGGTATTGGCATCATCTTCAAATATGGTACTGTTTAGTGGTTTAAAAATGATTCCCCCTGAAGGGTTGGTAGTTTAAATTTTCTACTAATCTTTCGGGAGGGATCTTTGATAAATTCACATTATCATCGCTTCAGTTTCTAACAGTTGACCAGTTAGTGGATCCTTGAATTCCCATGAGCCCCATGAAATGAGTCAATTGTGTCACAGAAAAGTAGTAAGTTATATTAATAATCTTTAAATATTATATTTTATAAATTTACCTAGCATCAATAAATTACCTAATGTTATTCTAACCTTTTTATAATGTTAATTCTTTTTAAAATATTCTAATAATAATATTTTTTTAATGTTATAGTAACCTTGCTTTATTTTAGAGTTAAATGAACCAATGTTATCTAATGTGAAAATAATGTTTATAACATTAATTTAACATTACATAATATTATTCTAACCTTACCTAATATTATTATAACATTAGGTAATGTTAAAATAATATTTTTATAACATTAATTTAACATTACATAATATTATTCTAACCTTACCTAATATTATTATAACATTAGGTAATGTTAAAATAATATTTTTATAACATTAATTTAACATTACATAATATTATTCTAACCTTACCTAATATTATTATAACATTAGGTAATGTTATAATAATATTTTTATAACATTAATTTAACATTACATAATATTATTCTAACCTTACCTAATATTATTATAACATTAGGTAATGTTATATAGTAAGGTTATTTTAAGGTTACGATAAAACATTACTTCAACATTCTAATTCCAGGGTTATTCTAACATTATTCTAACATCGAATATAACATTACTTTATGTTAGGAGATAATATTATTCTAATATTATTCTAACATTTTTTGCTACCTGGGAGTACGTAAAGATGCTAAATTTTATAATGTTCTTCCGACGACGCTGTCAGATGCCACAAAGAGATCCAGAAATGGAGCCTAATTTGATGAGCATTTAAATTAGAAAAGACAGTTTTAACCAGCGACGTAGTAAAGGACGGCGCTTTTCCAGAATATGCTGAGAATAGTTCAAATCATTATCATCGCAACCAAGTAGAAAATGCGCCATCCAGCTAGCCTGCTCCTACTTCACCATCCACCGAGCCTGCTCCTACTTCACCATCCACCGAGCCTGCTCCTACTCACCATCCGCCTAGCTCGCTCCTGCTTCACCATCCACCGAGCCTGTTCCTGCTTCACCATCCGCCGAGCCTTCTCCTATTTCTACCAGCACCGAGGTTTCTCCTTTTCCACCATCTATCGAGTCTTCTCTTACTTCACTTGCCACCGAGCCTCTCCTACTTCATCAATCATCGAGCCCCAACCAGGACCCTCTAGATTGAATATTTCATTTTTAGGGACATCTTTTGAAAACATTCGGCCATTCCTAAAGCCTCCTCCTAGGAAGAGCAACAGCAGGTAACCAAGAAGGTCAATGATAACAACTAATACCATAGCAAAAGAGTTACTGAAAGAGAAACAAATTTCAAGAAAGAAAAACTCAAATTCACCAGTGACAAAGCGTAAGCTTACAATGGAAATTGACGCTCTTCGTATTCGTATTCTTTATTGAAATAACATTCAGAACAATTTATCAGTGATTACCTAATTCAATATACATTTTAAAGGAAAAAATTAATTCAAGCCTATACGAAGGTTTCCCTTTTCAGACTCTATAATCTAGTTCGGAAGACATCGGTGATGAAGCCTTTTTTAAACATTTCATGAAAAATCCCTCGGCGTACGCCGTCGTAATTTTGACGTGGGGTACATCTGAGAGGGATTTTCGCCGTGGGGTACGACGTGGGATGATCTAAAATCCCACGGCGGCACGACGGCTATCCCTCGTAATCTGCACATCGTCCCCACGTCTAAACCACGGCGTGCCGCCGTGGGGTACACCACGTCACGCGACGGAGGATATCCACCGTTATTTAGCAGTGGGATATACCACGGCGTACGACGGGGGATTTTCACCGTCATTTAGCCGAGGGATATACAACGGCGTACGACGGGGAATTTCCTCCGTCATTTAACCGAGGGATATACCACGGCGTACGACGGGGGATTTCCTCCGTCATTTAACCGAGGGATATACCACGGCGTACGACGGAGGATTTCCTCCGTCATTTAGCTGATGGATATACCACGGCGTACGACGGGGGATTTCCTCCGTCATTTAACAGAGGGATATACCACGGCGTACGACGGGGGATTTTATCCGTCATTTAGCAGAGGGATATACCACGGCGTGCGACGGGGGATTTCATAAGTCATTTAGCCGAGGGATATACCACGGCGTACGACGGGGAATTTCCTCCGTCATTTAACAGAGGGATATACCACAGCGTACGACGGGGGATTAATTCAATTGAACATTAAAAAAAACGATAATAAGATTATTATTTATTGACATTAGAACGATTTAACAAGCACAACTGCATATAAATAGAAAGAAACAAGACCTAAAACTAGAAAAATAAATACAAGAAACGTACAGAAGCAGACCGACTCTAAAACAATTTAGTAATTTTATAATAACATATACGAAAATCTTATAAGCTCTGAGAGAACTTCTGTTAATATGCAAAACAAAGTTAATTAGAAATAAAATGGAACATACAGTATAACAAATTCAATAGAGCCGTATAATCTAAACATATTTTTTGAATTCATGAGAGCTGTAAATTAAAGCGCACGAATAAGACAAAGAATACCTTATTTAAATTTATAAATAACTTCTACACTCAAGAGTCTAATGGAGATTGAGATCCTCTGTTTTCTAAATTTATTTAGTAGAGGTTAAAACATGTTTCGAAACTTAATTACCAAACCACTGATTGGAAAAGCTTGGAGAAGCAGTCTGAAATGAAAACTGCTTCATAAACAGAGTCACCTGAAGATTTTGAACAGATTTTAAGCCTTCTCCAACTACCAATCTTTTTATGGGTCTCTAAAATCACAAACACTGAAATATATATCAACACAAATAGGGCCAGTGTCCTCACTATGTGTCTCTACTAGTGTTCGCCATCTCTTAATCTTCATAATAAAGTGAATAAACAGTTATTAACCATTATTCTATTTCAAACTGACTTAGTATACTATTCAACTAATTTTCAATCAAAAGTTAACAGTTTTGAGCTTGAGGCCGAACCCTCAATTAAGACCTATGTAAAAGAATTTTAGGACTTCTAAACTGAAAATTTAGGTCTAATACTTAATATTTAAGAACTAATAAATAGTTTTTACAAGAAGACATTTTAGAATATAAATATAAACGACAGTTTAGTCACAAAAAAATGTGAAATATAAATAATTAAATTGAGTTTTCCAATTTTCAGCAAAATTATAACATTGTTGAAGCCAAATGATGAGAGAAATTAATGTTGCCACAAGATATGATGAAGGTTGTTATTAAAAACTAATCACTTTGCAGATAAGTGTTGAGCTGTCGGTGAATTGTTTTTATTTTAAATGCTTAAAAGTTGTCTCTATCCACTAGAAATGGATTCAAAGAGACACGAAGAGGAAAAGGCCCCGGAAAAAGGTTGCAGTGGAATTACGCTCCAAATAGTAGGTTGAATACTATGCTACCGCAGGCAAAGTGTCGAACCAGCGCATAGATAAGAGACCATGGATTTGAACGGTCGCTTAATAGGGCAACTTTTCTTTCCATCGATGCTTCTTGATTATCCGAATAATTCCTTAAGACGGATGACCCATAATAAGGACATGATGGATTCCTGAAAATAAATAGAGTTTTTTATTTTAAAAAAATCACAAATTATGGTACTGGAATTTGACGAAAACTGACACAGGCACCTGTGACTGCACAAACGTATAGAAGAGGAAAATGAAGGTGCTTGTGAAGAAGCTTATGAGTCAACCTAAATTAAATCTAATATTTTTCAGTTATGTTTGAAGAGGATAACACTAGAATTACCATCTGATAAGAAGGGTTGAAAAAGGAAAAAATAGAAAACAGGGAATTCAAATTATAACAGTTGGTGCCAAGGGATGCTAGCTTCCCTGTTTTTCCATTCACCCTTTTCTCCGATTTAGAATAGAGCTCTTGGAGGTCACATCACAGAAAGAAACAACTAGTAACAATACACAATATAGATATTTCAACCCTGATATAATATACAATTTTTTTAAATTTATGTGCAAAAGATCAAAAATCTTAAACAACGATATAATTGTCAATAATCAGGAAAATTCATAATACAAATTACAACAATACGAATTAAAGAGTATTTCATTAATTTAAACACTTCAGCAGTATATAAACTGAAATGAAGTTGAATGAAAATGTTTAAGCAATATTTCACTGATCATTTTCATCAGGTGATCATTAGATATAGAAAGTTTGATTTTAACAGCAGAGATCTGGTTCTCTAGCATAATCACAAACACTATGAAAAGTTTAAAAAAGAACATTTCATATATGATACACTAGCCAATCTACCCGGCTGCAATTATTGACTGAGGATAGTCTGTCCTTTTTACCGAGAGATAAGCGAAAGTAAAAGAGCAGGAAGAGTTTATAGGAAAGCAGGTTGAAGAGGATTTTTAGTAGCTAACAAAATGATTTCAATAACCGAAACAATAAGACGGTGTAGTACCTAACGTTAAACATATTATGTATTGACGAGTTCTCATATTCTATGGAATTAAATCCATGAAAATTATATTTAAATTTGAACTCACTTTAAACTGCGTTGTAGATGATAATTTGTGAATGCTATCTCTGCTTTCTGCCTCCTATTTTCCATGCTGGAGTAGTACATGCACTAAACTTATAGGTCATGCATACTGAAAATCTTCAATCTGAAATTAAATGATATTATTTTTTATTGTATATAAGAGAGCCAAGTACATCAAGAAATCAAATCCGTTAGTAGTTAATACATTGACCAAGTACAACTAAGACATAAATGAACCCAACATTTATACTAGTTAAATTAAATATTTAACTTCGAAGAATGCTGGAAGGTCATATTTTAGCCGTGGTATATATGTATATTTAATTATTCATCATCTTGTTACTCGCTTAATTGAAAAAGTGTTCAACCAAATTGCCTGAAATTTGGTGAGGCAATTGGTCCATGTACATTGACCAGCTAGTAGAATTTTGAGAGTGACCCGGTCAAAAGTCAAAGTCTTTTATAACTCAAAAATATTGAACCATATTGCATGAAACTTGGTGGGACGATTGGTCAATATGCAGAAACCATTTTGTTAGATTTTGGGAGCGATCGGGTCAAAGGTCAAGGCCATTTGTAACTCAATAACTCAAAAAGTAATCAACAAATTTTTTTGAAATTTGATGGTACAATTGGTCAATGTCCAGGAACCATCTGTTAGAATTTTGGGAGCGATCTGGTCAAACGTCAAGGTCAGTTATAACTCAAAAGTATTAAACCATATTGCATGAAACTTGGTGGGACGATTGGTTATTATCCTGTTAGCAGTTTATCAAATTTTGGGAGAGAACGGGTCAAAGCTGCGGCAAAGGTATGCGCTCTACCGAGTGCACAAAATTTAGTTTTTTGTGTAACTGAAATTGCGACTACCAATACCAATTGTAATGAAGTATTCAAGAAGTAATTTAACCAATATTTGGAGAAGATAAGAGAACACCAAAACCAATTAAAAAATTAAAGTGTAGAAAATTCAACTGAATTGAATTTAAAATATGCTCAGTGAAAAAAAAATGTAACCTTTACCTCAGCAATGGCCCAATAGAAGACTGCCATATTCCTCAATGGGATCATCCAAGAACGATACGATAGCCTCTTCACTCTTCAACTGAAAGTGAGAGAATATTATATTTAATTGTACCTTCAATGTTCCTATATTAAGAAAAACATGTTATGCATATACATTAGAAATAAAACTTTGTAATTGAGATGATGATTTTAACTGTTTTTCTTAATCTTCAGTACAATACTGATTTAATTCATATTATTTTTGAATGGAAATTTAAATTATGTGTAGCATCTGTTCATTTTCTGTCCAATGAGGTATATTTCAGAATGAGTTTTGTAATGCAATTTAATTGCTCAGTAGAAAAAGAAAAAGTTTGATTCTCATAAAATTTGAAATAATTAGTAATGATAAACTTGAACTTCAGGAAGATTTCAATTAATTTTCATATGACAATATATCCTCTTAGCTATAGATTTCTAATAAATTTGAGAAGACTTCTAGCTACTTCATGTAGGTACAAACTTTTTAAAAATAGAATAATGGTTTATTTTTTACAACAAATTCAAATTACATTTTAAGAGGCAATATACATACCAGTAAGAAGCAACTAGTAACGATATACATAATATGGATATAATATCCCTGATATCATATGTAAGATTTTTTATTTCATTTATCGGCATTTGACTTATATAATTGGTATAGAACATAAATTAGCTATACTGTGTAGCTACTTACTAGACTCTAGCAATTTCCATTTGATTTGACATCAGGACGATGGGGACCGGGAAGCAGAATAATCACTATGTTACCAATGGAGCCACTTCCTTAGTAAAAAACAGAAAGTGTGGTGATATGAAATAGCACTGGTAGAAACATTTCTGAAATAAAAGTTATATTTTACTGTACATTTTGCTGTTTATGCAGCTATTAATCTTTGCAACCATTTTTGAAACCAAATCTATGTCATCCACTTCAGAAGGAAAATGAATGCGAATCTTAAAAAAGTAGTCAGAAAAGTTTCTCCCTGAATAGAGTGACCTACTGCCAGAAAGTGAAAAAACTCATGATGCAGAAAAGCTACTCCTTAAATTAAGTCACTTAGTAAGGAAGGACATATATAACAGACTGATGCAAGAGGAAAAGGAAGAGTGGATAAAAATGAAGCTGAAGAGTCTAAACTAAAATACAGCCTTTGTTCACAAGAAAATGCAAATGAATTTTCTAATACTTTAAAAAATTTGGCTTCTATAGATATTGATAGTAAATTAGAAAAAAATTAGAAAGTAGTCAGTCAAAAGATTGAATTAAAATTGCCATTTAAACAAACTTTTGAGAGAAAGATTTCAAATCATATAGCTAATTAGCTAATATTTATTTAATCCTTATTGACACTTTTGTAGTTTATTACTGACTAAACATAAAATATATGTATTGCCAGGTCATTGAACAATCATCAGGTGTACACTGTACAGTACAACAACCTAGCGGATACATCAAACTACATTAGCAACTCTCAGTTATATCTATCTAAGTAGTTCTTCATTTGTTTAACTAGGTAAATGAGGATAAAAAACAGAGGGTAAATGAGGATAAACAATCATGAAGTGCGCAGTAAAACGAACTAGCGGATACAACAAACTTCATGCCAAAAATATATATTGTTTGAATAATTTCAATGAAAACCCGAGTTCTCATAGTTCTCAATCCTTCAGTAATACATAGGAAATAAATTAATAACTTTAAACCCTCATATCTCAAAAACTATTAGTTTCTACAAAAAACGGTTTCGATTTTCGGATTCTATGGACAAAAAAAAAAAAAAAAAAATTGAATTGAATTGGGTGGGGGTCGTCAAATGGGAAAGAGTCCTAATTTTTTTAAGGACTAATCAAACTAAGCCTAGATAATTTCCCAAACTAAATGCTTATAGTAATCACTAAACTGTTAAAGCTCAATTTGTATCCATGATAGGTACCAAGTAGCTACCTCATAGATATCTAAGGCTAGTGACTATCGTGGATGCAAATAGAAATAGGCATACCTGATCCCGCATCAATGGTTATCATATGTAGCCTAGCTACTTTTCATGATCGAAAATGTGAAACCGATTGATAACTCAGAACTTACCCCAAACTTAGGTAGTTGATAACATGTTGAACTGTTAATTAGCTGCTAAAGTACAATTAAGGCCTTGCTACACGGTGCGAGTAAACGTGCGAGTTGGTCTAGCGAGTTACTGTAGTGCAGCTACTCGCACAGTGTGACCGCATCAGCAGAGTAACTGTCATGTGCAGGAGATTAGTAACTCGCATGCGAGTTACTACTAATTTTTTTGTTTTTACTCGCCACTCATGGGCGAGTCAGCCACTCGCCTGCGAAACTCGTATGTCAACTTGCATGGTATTGCAATATAACAGTAACTCGTACTTCATGCAGATATACCTATGTTTTTTCTATTCTAAACTTGAATAATTTCCCATTCAATTAGGTAGCCGATTTGTCCTATTTTTGTTTGAATCGGTTTTATTTGATGGTTAATAAAGCGCGTATTATCTTATATAATTTTTAAATTGCTATATTAAATATTATGAATAAAAAAAATAATATCCTGTAATATTAATCAAATTAAATAAAGGTTAAATAAATTGATAAAATGTTAATTAAATTAATAAAAATAGTAATTAGGTATTACTTAAATATTATTTATTAATAAAATTAATAAAATATTAATAATTGATTAAATTAATAAAATATTAAATATTAAGTAAATTAATAAAATATTAATTATTATTTAAATTAATAAAATATTAATTATTATTTAAATTAATAAAATATTAATTAATATTTAAAATAATATATTGTTAATTAATTTAATAAAAATATTAATTATATTAGGTGATAAATTGTTAATTAAACTTATAAAAATATTAATTGAATTAATAAAAAGTAATTTATTCATTGAATAAATATTATAATACACAATGCGAGTGTAGGTTCAGTAACTGTCTATTTTCAAACCAGCAGCTCGCACTTGTGTGACCAGGTGAGGCGAGTCGAACTACTCGCTTCCGAATACAGTGGGACAGCTGCTGTCTACTGTAATGACAGTAACTCGCACCGTGTAATAAGGCCTTTAGGTAGCCACATATACCTAATGGCCTTGTTACACGATGCGAGTTACTGTCATGATAGTGGAGAGTAGCTGTCCCACTGTACTCGCATGCGAGTAGTTCGACTCGCCTCACCCGGTCACACAAGTGCGAGCTGCTGGCTTCTAAATAGACAGTTACTGAACCTACACTCGCATTGTGTATTATAATATTTATTTAATAAATAAATAACTTAACATTTAATTAATTTAATTAACATTTTATTAATTAAATTAACATTTTATTAATTAAATTAACATTTTATTGATTAAATTAACATTTTATTAATTAAATTAACATTTTATTAATTTAATTAACATTTTATTAATTAAATTAACATTTTATTAATTAAATTAACATTTTATTAATTTAATTTAGCCTTTAATTAATTGTATAATTATTATAGGATATTAAATTTTTTTATTCATAATATTTAATATAGCAATTTCAAACTTATGTAAAATATACCGTATACGTGCTTTATTTACCATCAAATAAAACCCCAAACATTATGAAGCTGATTCAAACGAAAATATGACAAATCGGCTACCTAATTGAATACAAAATTACTTAAGTTTAGAATAGAAAAAACCTAGGTGTATCTGCATGACGTTCGAGTTACTGTTGTGTTGCAACACCATGCAAGTTGAAATCCGAGTTTCGCAGGCGAGTGGCTGACTCGCCCATGAGTGGCGAGTAAAAACAATTTTTTTGTAGTAACTCGCTGGCGAGTTACTAACCTCTTGCACATGACAGTTACTGGACTGATGCGGTCACACTGTGCGAGTAGCTGCACTACAGTAACTCGCTAGGCCAACTCTCAAGTTTACTCGCACCGTGTAACAGGGCCTTTATTGTTATTAGCTAGTTAGCAAAGAACTATTAAATAAATAATAGGTTTAGGTACGGTGGTAGGAAGCTACCTACCTAGCTCTCTAATTATGAAATTCTTAAGAGGTTTTTTCAACCAAACCAAAAACATATTTTTTTCATATTTAGGCGATGTAGTTGTATAGGAGCTAACTAAATAACCAAGTAACTACCTAGCAACTATTTATAAGTCACTATTTAAACAGGTAGATAGTTAGGAAACAATAGTTGAAATTATCTAGGCACCTCAAAATTAGATCTTAGAAGTACCTACCCACCTATAGGTGGTTAATTTCATGTTAAGTAACTTACCAAGATATTAGGGAGGCAAGTAGATATGTATAACTTGTTATTTATGAAGTTATAGCTTCAAAACAGGTAATTACTGTTACTAGGTATAACTAATTTAATTAGTCAGACATCAAAACTCTCTCAACTTCATAATGGTCGCTGCTCCGAAGAAATTCAAGTAGGTAATAGCTTATGTTAGAAGATGACGCCGTTTAGGGGAATAACGCTATGTACATTACCCTAGGGCCTAGAAGATTGAGTATTAGATAGCTAAGTTTACAATCTCAAAGAGGTTGACCCATCACATATATATTATATATAATGTATTCATTAGAATTTTAGAAAATTACATAGTCTTGAATATTTAAACTAAATAAAATTAGAACATTTTAGGTTCATATAACTATTACCCTGAATTTTTTTCCCTAACAAATATAGATAAAACAAGATCAAAATGCGCATGATGCATAAAAAAAACTGTTAATAAAGGAAACATTATGTTTTAAAATTTCAATGATAAAGTTTATTAATTCTATCATTACAATATGCTACAAACGAGATATAATTTCAATATCAATGTTACATTGATAGATAGCAATATGTAGGTATAATTGTTATTGTATGGCAGAAGATATGGGGGATATATTTAGGGTTAAAAACGTGACAAATATTTATATTGTCAAATAGTAGTTGTTGTCTGTGCCTCTAAAATCTAAATATTACTAGTTAGTATTGAGTATTGAATAATAAGTATATGATTCCATTATAGCACTGTGAATAAATAGTATTGACTACCTACTGTCTTGGAGAATAGTTTCGTCTTTCAACAGAGAGATATGCATATATCTCTCTGTTTGATTAAAATAATGTTTTAATTAAAGCGTTTTTAATTCACCACCATGCATAGAAATTAAAATAATTTTTATGCATGAGCTATCTGAGCCTATCTGTTTGATTTATCATTCAACCTCTCCTAATTGATTTCTATACAGCTAAATGGTTAAGTTTGCCTAGGAATTTTGTTTTATCAGATGGAAAGTATTTTCTGTTTCTGTGATAAAATACAGCTACCTAGTGTGTTGATTGTTTGGTCGGGTACTCTAATTGTTAGTAATACAGATGTTTGTTAGTGATATAATTACCTAAATCCTTTAGTATATCAGTTTTTTAGATCAGTTTGTTAGGTTTCAAAGTTTAAAGACAATATATATTATACCTACCTAATTAAATAAATGTGAGAGAGTGAATGAGTACGAGGTGTTTACTTTTGTTTGAATAGTAAATTTTATAACCTTCATTATATTTTATGTAAGCTGCTGTTCTGATTTTTTTTATTCATGGAGGGTTCACACTAAATAACCGTGCACTCACAATAGTAATTTAGTACGTACATGGAACCCGTACCTTGTTGGTTAGCTATGCTGCTGACCAAACATTATATCGGTTTGTTAAAAGCCTTCTGACAGGGTTATGATATCTGAGTCACTGTGTTGTGACGTGGAACGTAGAAACAGGTGATGCATGGATAATGGTATGGTGTTTCCTATAATAAAACAAAATCTATTGTTTTTTCTTCTAGAAGTCGCACTATCCAGCCTGTATTCCCTGTGTTGCACATTCGAAGGCCATTTGCGGAGGGTGGCAGCATCTTCTTCCTAGAAGATAGGGATTTTGAGACGGGCATGGAGATTTTTTGGAGATAGGGATCTTTTTGTCCAATGCTTTACAAGTTTTGTGTTGCCAGTTTTATTGTATTGTTCCTCTGTCTGGGGATCTGAAGTAGATTGTCATCTACGTCTACTTGACCGTGTTTTATAATTCAAGCTTCATTTATGATGGATGGTGGAATCTCATGTGACTTGTGGCACCGGCGTGATGTAGCAACTATGTCAATGCTCTACAAGATTGTTGACAGACCTGAGCATCCAATCTGTCCTTATATGCCTGCTCCTTATGTCGCTCAGCGTAATACTCGTTACGCAGCAGGTCGTCACGCTCGTACTTTTGAGAGTATTCGATACAGAATTAAACAGTTCTCTAGATCCATTAATCCAGCTTCTGTGTTTCTTTGGAACTCATTGAACAATGATGTGTTTGCCAATGGTAATGTTGGTGCTTTTAAATCAAATTCCTTTCGGCTTGACCTTGGCTATCTTTTTTTTTCTCTCTCTCTTTCTTTTAACCAGCTGGCGAATCACTGCGGGTGTCTGTGTGACTTGTGGGGCTTTCTCTTTCCCTATAGATTTCGCTCTAGCTTTTTTAAATAATAATAATATTAATAATACTCGTGTTTGCACTCATTGCCGCACAAGGACTGCAATTGGCTGCTAGACACTACTGTCCGTAATTTTTACGTGATGAGGTCATTATTTAAGCAACAGTATTCACGCGCACCATAAATTACACATTATTTCCACTCTCGCTGCAATTCTCCCCGCCTATTGCCACCTCGACAGAGGGAAGTATAAAGAAAAGTCGTTGATTTTTTTTAAATTTGTAAATAAATGATTTAATTGATTGTTAAATGATTAAGTTAATGATTAAATTAATTGTTCAATGATTAAATTCACTGTTAATTATTTAAATCAATGATTTAATTGATTGTTAATCTTCTAACAATTATTAACTGGTTCAGAATACTTTGAATAAGGTATATTTAATAAAACAAACATAATATATCCATCTGTTTTAGTCAAGAGAATATTACATATACTTTTGAAGTTATAAAAATATATGGTTTATATTTGTTTATAACTCCATTCAACTTTATAAACTCGACTTAACTAAACACTTTGAAAGTAAAGAGGTTAATTTCAGAATAAAAAACACTGTACCTACATAGGAGACTATGGTAATTTCCAAGTTATCGGACAATTCTTCATTTACGATCATAAAAAAAATTATATTATTTACCATTTTAAACGCTAGGCCTTTCAATTCAATTTATTAAAATAGCCATTTAATATGTAAAATTGTATAAACTTATTTTTCTCATTTGATCGAAAATGTAGAACCGACCAATAACTTGGAATTAACGCTACAGCCAGAGGCTAAAATAGTAGATTGGTACCTACCTATCTATATACCGTAACCGTTAATTTTAAATAAGTTTAATAATTTGCATTGGTATGAGTGTAGCTTAAAACTTTTAAATAATCTCTTACTTATGTTTAATTTACTCTTCGTTTATAGTATATACATTATACATGTATAGTACCTATCATTAATAGTAAGAATAAATTATTTAATTGATTGTTAACTGTTTATTGATCATTTGATAATTATTAACTTTTTAAAATGCTTTGAATAAGTTTATTTATTCGAACAAACGCATAGGTTGATACCTACTATATATACGTACCAACATATGAACACTATATACAAAATATTACTTTTTTAATCTTTATTTTTTCGAAAACAATAAGTTCTACTGTACTGAAAATAGTCGAAAATGTCACGAACCTACCTCTGGTTCATAGATTCACAGCAGACCACTTTGGGAAACCCTGAGCTAGAGCTATTCTTTCTTATATAGATTTTAATACCATTATAAAATTCGTTAAAACATAATTAACAATGAATAGAGTAGCTTTCGCTCAAACTGTAAGTTTCAAGTTACTGAACTGTTCCGCATTTTCGATCATAGAGTTTAGTTTATAATTATAGTTAAAAAAACTAATTATCATAGGTAGGTACACTTTTTCCTAATGATCGAAAATATGAAACCGTCCGATAACTCGGAACTTACCCTATGACCTATTTACATTAAGTTAATATGTAGCTACGTAGTTTGCTAAGGTAGGTAGGCAGTCTGTGTAGGTAGGTAGTTATGTAGTCTACTTAGGAAGTTGTGCAGTCTGCGAAGGAAGGTAGGTAGGTATTTATGTAGTCTGCGTAGGTAGGTGGGTAGATAGTTATGTAGTCTGAGTAGGTAGGTAGGCAGATAGTTATGTAGTCTGCGTAGGTAGGTATGTAGTCCGTTTATTTAGTTTGCCAAGGTAGGTAATAAGGTAACTATGTACGTAGCTTACCTTATGCCTAGGTAGGCAAGTAGGTAGTTAGTTATGTAATTCGCCTAGGTAAGTAGGAAGGTAGTTAGTCAGTTATTTACACATCCCTCTGAAATTAGCATGTAAACAGGAATAAGTAAGGCACCTACCTATTAGGAAAGACACCATAATATTAGGTTTTGAGAATACCTAATTCAGTTAGCTATAAATTACCTATACACACTGGGACAGTGCTACTACCTTACCAGGGGTATCTAACTAGCAATGCGTGTACTATAGCAATGAATGGGTTTAGGTATTAAGTAGGTACCGAAATATCGACTTACATTTTTCCAAGAGTAAATAAATAGTCAGCTTCTATCACCTGATTTTCCTCCTCGTACGTATAACACAGGATTAATTGGCCGATATTCTAAAAAGGAGCCCAACTCACAATTCCCTTTGGTGGTCTATTATGCTTGTTTCAAACTATTTCCTCTCTTTAGAGTTAGAGACTATTATAATAGCCTACTATAGGTATAGTATATACAATGATGGTAATTTGTGCTTCATGTCCGCCTCTGATTTCTATATTTTGACAATATTTATATAGGTAAAAGGAGCCATTTTAAAGGTTTTTCAGGAATACCGTTTGTTGTGGAAACTCTTCGTTTCGAGATGTAGTGCCATTAAATTTCCGGTAAATTAGGTTAAGTTTGGGGACTGAAAAGGTAAATACATTTGCTGATTATTTCAAATAATTATTATATCACAAATACGTATAATAGGGGCGGATGCCGCTCCCCGAACCCCCTGCCACGTCATTAAACAATCATGATCGAATTGTGCAGTGCAACAAATGCCTAGTTATTTTGAAGACCTATAATGTTATTCCTACCGGAAACTTAATTGCGCTATAACTCGAAAACTAGCATTTCCATAACAAAAGGTATTCATGAAAAACGTCTTAAAACGGTTTCTTATACCTATATGAAGTGTCAAAATGTCAAAATCAGAGGCGAAACTAAAGCACAAATTTACCAATATAACAAACACCTCTAACTATAATTAAAGCTTTCGCGACCAGCTAACATTTCATCAAAAATTCCTCGGCGTACGCCATCGTAGTTTTGTCTTAGGGGTATACACTTGAGAAGGATTTTCGCCGTGGGGTACGACGTGGGATGATCTAAAATCCCACGGCGGCACGACGGCTATCCCTCGTAATCTGCACATCGTCCCCACGGATATACCACGGCGTACGACGGGGGATTCTCACCGTCATTTAGCAGAGGGATTTCAGACGTTGGGCGACGTCTCATATCTGACGGCGGATATGAAGAGGGATTTCAGACGTTGGGCGACGTCTTATATCTGACAAGGGATATGAAGAGGGATTTCAGACGTTGGACGACGTCTAATATCTGACGGGGGATATGACGAGGGATTTCAGACGTTGGACGACGTCTCATATCTGACGGGGGATATGACGAGGGATTTCACACGTTGGACGACGTCTCATATCTGACAGGGGGTATGACGAGG
This sequence comes from Caprella mutica, assembly GCA_947561585.1. Lineage (NCBI taxonomy): Eukaryota > Metazoa > Arthropoda > Malacostraca > Amphipoda > Caprellidae > Caprella > Caprella mutica. The sequence continues at coordinate 64,212 of CANNZV010000487.1, read as the reverse complement.
GATTTCAGACGTTGGGTGACGTCTCATATATGACGGGGGATATGACGAGGGATTTCAGACGTTGGGCGACGTCTAATATCTGACGCGGGATATGAGGAGGGATTTCAGAAGTTGGGCGACGTCTGATATCTGACGGGGGATATGACGAAGGATTTCAGACGTTGGGTGACGTCTGATATTTGACGGGGGATATGACGTGGGATGTCAGACGTTGGGCGACGTTTCATATCCGACGGGGGATATGACGAGGTATTTCATACGTTGGACGACGTCTCATATCTGACGGGGATATGACGAGGGATTTCAGACGTTGGGCGACCTCTAATATCTGACGGGGGATATGACGAGGGATTTCAGACGTTAGAAGACGTCTGATATCTGACGGAGGAAATGACGAGGGATTTCAGACGTTGGACGTCTGAATGCAATGAGCAAGCGAAGAACGAATATTCATATTGAAAACTTCAATGAGATCAAAATGTCACAAAAGTTGTTCTATTTCCAAATAGTTTCCAAGGAAGAAGTGTAAACACCCTGTATTATAATGCCTACCATTATATTTTTTTCCTTTTATTCACTACCTTCTAGTAAGTAAAATCTGAGAGTTAGCTCTAAGAATAACCTTCGCGCAATGACAAAAATAATCACCCTCACTCTTTGCTTAGTTGTTCTTAAACTATATCCATCAGTTCAAAATTGTTTTTACCTGTTAATAGTACAATAAGAGGCGGAGGAAAACCAGACCAAGATACAGTTTTTTCGTCCATTAGCTAACGATTTACAAGTATTTGAAAAATCGGAAACATTTTTGTGGCCCATACTGTAACATAAGGTTGCATTCATCGAAATGAACACTTTTTATTTTATGAAGGTATGGTCTAAAATGCTTAGTTAATGAGTTACAAGGTTAGGAAAGTAGTATCTGTACCATTTATTATTATTAGTTAACATTATTTTTTTTAATGTTGCGATAAGAAACAAAACATTTTTAACAGTAATTATTAGGAGCACAAGAAACTTAATCTTAAATTAGGTTACATGTTTACTAAATGTGTTCAAACTGCCTCCCACTTGCTGCGATGCAGCCGTTCAAACGTTTGTCCGATGATTGGCGGACGCGAGCAAAGACACCAGGAGTTTCACGAATTCTTGAAGGACGAACGTTTTGAACGCTTGCATCGCAACAAATGGGTGGCAAATTTAACACATCCTGTAAACATGTAACCTAATTTAAGATTATGTTTCTTGTGCTCCTAAATATTACTGTTAAAAATGTTTTGTTTCTTATCGCAACATTAAAAAAATAATGTTAACTAATAATAATAAATGGTACAGATACTACTTTCCTAACCTTGTAACTCTTTAACTAAGCATTTGTCGGACACGCTGTATAAACTCTAGGAGTCTAGGTATACGAAAGCTCGAAGCATGAAGTAATCTTCGACGTTGATATTTTACTCTCTACATTCTTGATAATATAAAACATAATTACCTGGTTATAGTGGAAGAGACAGCCACTCATGGTTGCCTCGTCATAGACATCCTCAGCCGCCCGCTTTATTGCTCTCTCATAATCAGTTATTATCACAGTAGGGCGACATACGGTGTTACTCTTGATATAGAGCAGGGCCTCTCTATACGCTGCAGCAGTCCTCCTCTTCATGAGCACATACGCGATGGGAAATGACTGTGAATAGAAGCCATATTAATGGAATAAATTAATAATTAAAATATCTTAAATTTGTTTAGAAAAATACATACTAAATATACATGAGAACTATTCGATGAATGACGAAGTTAAGTATATATATCAATTTAAGAAATATTTATCCCTATAGCTACATGAACTAGTTTCCGTGTACTAATATTAATATTATACGACAATTAATTTTCAATAGATTTCATTAAATGAATTACATTATTTATTCAAACGATACTAAAATCAATTAATTTACTCATTCAGCCTAGCTAATTTATGATAAAATAATATTACTTTCAAATTTTCCCAAAGTTCATTTCTAGTAGCTAGCTACCTATAATATTAATAGTTATTTTATTCTTACCATGTCATGAACAATGGCATGTACAGTCAGCAGTTGACTGAACATGGATGGCACCGTCTTGAAAGTGTCATCCATGTGCAGCTCACTGGAAGTCACACTTGCCAGTGTGGGTGAAATGAAAATAAAATTTTCTCCAGCTTCGTTCAGGTTTTGCCTGACATGATAAAAGGTATTACCCGGATACTAGTTGAAAATCTGTAAAGAAAATCGTAAATAATTATAATCATATTTAAATTATATTAGTATCATAGTATGATATTTTTGAATCAATTTTTTTATTGGCGATTAAATAATATAAGCAATGAACAACTTACTTCAACACAGGACTATCATAAAACAAAATAATGTTCATTGAATTATCTATTTATTGATCAAATAAAGGATGTTTATGCAACTTAAGGTTAGTTTAATAATGAAACTAACATCAATTTTTAAATATTTATAATCTATTATCTGTCCAAAGGCCATTACTTCTACACCACACCCTTGGATTCATTTTACATTTAAATCATATAATATATATGGAATAACACCTACCTGTCTTCAGAATTTAGAATCATTTGAAGCTCTTCTGTGTTGGAAGGAGCTGCTGGCATAAGCTTCCTTCTCTTCTTCCGCATCGAATTCTCAATTTCAGAGTAATTCCCGGTGCCGAGGGGGAACCTTAAAAGTACATCAATAAAAAGTATATAAATGAAAAATTCAACTTGGTGGATTAAGAGATAGGGAAATATGTAGATCAATAAATTGAAATGCAATTTATTTACCTTTCAGCCTCTTAATTAAATATATTTTTTAGGGTGTTTGACGAAGAGGCTGCTCTCTTCTTACAAGCATTATATAACAATATTTTATCTTTTTCCCCGTGAGAGGTCAAATGATTGTGATTTCCCATAGTGGAAAAATTTATTCCTCTCGCATCAGTTTCAGTTTTGCTGAACTGCCCTCTGACACTGCATTCTTTTCTATTGCAGGTTACGTATGTTTTCGGTCCTTTTTTTGAATCAAGATTTTTCCGATATAAGTACCCATCATAGGGCACTCTATGGTACAGGAACGTGTCCTCCCTAGATCCTGTTATTTTGGTGATTTCTATTGTGTGTGCTGTAAAAAGTATATATTAGTTCCATCATGATATTGAAACTACTAGATAAAACAAAATACAGTTACCTATATCCATCTCATCTTTGCAATAAAATTTAATCAATGATTACATAATTCTTAACAGCAATTGGTTCATAATTTATTAATAACAGATGATGTATACCTAAAGGAGCTAGTAAAAAATAGCCAATTCAATTTTCTTTGCTTCAATAATATAGTAAAAACGAATATTAGACTACTCTATCTACTTAAAAAATAAATATATTATTCAAAAGAATAAACCACCTAACTAATTTAAACTATATGCAAATATAAAATATCAGTAACACAGTATTATGTTGCTACTTACCATGCAGAGACAAATTTTCAATTGTTTATTTGTTATTGTTCGATTTTACCAAATGAGCGCCAAATAATGAAATCTGATTTTACCCTAGAGAGCACATTCAAATGTTAAAGATAGGAGTAGATTTCGATTACATATTTGATAAAATATAAATAGATAAACAATAAAAGTTTAAAGTGAGTACATCTGTTTAAATTAACTGAGATAATTAAATTATTGTTGAGCATGGTTAGGTCAAAACAACTATAGGTATATACTTAAGAGTGTAAATATTATTTTATGGTATAACAGTTGTAGTTAAATTACGAGTAATAATAACTAGGGTTGTAACAATATTCTTTTTGAAATATGCTTCTATGCCTTATGCTTTATGCTTGTTAAATATGCCTTTATGCTTTATATATATGCTTTTCATGCCTTAAAATATTCTTTTTATGCTTAGAATATGCCTTTTATGCTCAAAATATGCTTTTTATGCGTTCAGGTTAGCTTTATATGCTCAATGATATGCGTGCCACACTCTCATTAGGAATTTGTAAGCCTTCACTCCTCTGGCAAAGATTGGGTACACTTAACCCTTTGCTAATCTAATGCTCTCTATATTTCATACTCCGCCATTGAGACTTCATCACCTTACTTCATCATGGATTCATCACCATTGAGATTTCATCATCGCACCATTTACGCCCTGGAAGCTCTGCGGTCCCTTACAAGGCGATGCAGGATGCTAAACCACAAGGGCTGAGCAAAGTGATGATGCACTACTCTGCAAACCCAAACAGCAGAATTTACAAGCCTCCTCCTACCTAATACAATTGGCTTTTAAGCTCCACCGTAAACCATATAACGGTTGGAAGCTTCCTCTATTTAAAACGTTAAATTAACGAACTCCATTTACTTTAATATACTGCAGTATAAAATGATTAGCATTTAAAAGGCCTACTAACTTTTCAAATTTGTTCATGTATAAATTTAGGAATTAATTTGAGAATAACTGATGTCGCCCAACATAATGTAAGAGAGTGTGGTTATTTTTCTTATTAAAAACTATTATCTTTAAATTTCTTTCAACTTTTATTCTCCATTTAGTAGTTCCCTCAAAGAATTACTTTAGGTTAGCTTTATATGTTCTAATTTCTTTGAAATAAGGCTAATTGTAATTGAGAGTTTTCATTGATGGTATATTTATATAGAAGGCAGGGTAGGAAACAATGTCCAATTGAGACAGTTTATTCTGTATTAAGTAACCAAAATAATAAATGGTGAACAGTTTTAAACAATAACTTGCACAATAAAGAAAGCATTTATTACATTTGAGGATCATATCTTGTTTTAAATTCTCGAAAATAATTCTACGTTGTTATCTGCTATAATTTGTAGTCTCAACTCATTTCGAATTTAAAAAATAAGGTTCGTCTGGGAATAAAAAATCTGGTACCGAATCGTCCTATAGTAACGAAACGTCCTAGCTCCGTTTACAATGGGGACGTGTCATTAGTCCGACAGTTACATCTTTCTGTGTTATTTCTCGTTTTATTTATTGATTAAAAAAAATAATAATAATATACATTATAGTTATACCAATTTAAATAATACAATATTTACCTTCATTTTTTTTTTAATTATAAATTCCTCTCTTATTTTACTTTATTTCTAATATTAGCTAATTTGTATGATGCATCCCTCATTCGATTTAATGTAGTTTGTTGTGTTCGCTAGGTTGTTGTACTGCACACTTCAGGATTTTTTTGATGTTTGAGAAATAAACTGCAAAAGTTTAGGACTAATGGAGGGTCGCACCAATGAATAGTAACCGTTTACAATAGGTAAAGCGTAACACAAAATGGCAGCTCCTATTGTGTACTCATTATTAAAAATTTTACTATTATTTATCGCCCTACAGGTTCCAATGATTCAATAAGGTAATTTCCACACCTAGTCTTTTAAACTTAAAACTTCTTGAATCATTCATTCTAACCATAAAAATTAGTTTGTGCTTCATTTGCAGTCACTTGGACTATTTGATTAACTAAAAGCATATTTTGAGAATATTCTTCATTTCAAAAAATAAATATCCTTTATTGCTAAAAAGCATAAAGAATAATTCTTTAAGCCAAAAGAATATTGTCACAACCCTATTAATAACCAATAGGCATAAAGAAATAAATTTCTTATAAGTATTTATTTTACTACAGCTTCCATGAGAGTCAAGAACTGCGAGCTTTTTTGTTTAAATAGTATCGTGATAGTTGAAGTTGCTAGTTAAATTCTATTGAATAGTGTGCCCTTAAATCAAATTGAACTAATAAAAGTTAACGTTGTTGATTATTTTTAGCTTGTTTTATTATTGAGATTAGAAAAACAACCCAATATTCTACAATAGAAATAATTTTTCTTTCGATTACACTCACGAAAGAATCAGCGAAGTTATGTAAATTATCAATTGCAGGGACTGATGTTTTTAAGTAGGCTACTGCAAATTTTTTTATGAAATGTTAGATGAGTCCTTTACCCTACTTGCCTATCAATGGAATTTTTTTTCAATTTAATTTACATGCTATTACAAATAACTTTCCCAAAATTTCATTGATCCATATATTTATTAGAGCAAAAAAAAATGAAAACACGCTACCAAAACATAATAATAAATTCAATATATCTGATCTAATAAAATACAAAATAAATAAATTGACGGAACAGACCCTGAAAATATTATATATAGACTGAGAGAATTAAAGAGTATTAGTATTTCATACCATTTTATGACATTCTATGATGTATGATTTTACAAGCATATTGCCACAGATCACAACCCTAATAATTACAGTCGTAAATACTAAATCATAAAATTTTCAATATACATTACAGCTATATTATTTAGTGATTTACCATTATTATTGGATGACCAATTACCTTCCGTAGGAGATTTAAACTAGTCTCCCGTGATATATATATTTGTATCGAATACAATTTTAGCCGTTGTTGAGAGGTTTTTCAGCAGGTATGAGTTCTAAAATATGCACAAGTTTTGAGGGGGCAAGTTTCGAGTTGCACGTTCTATTAGGTTAACCAAATCACCACCTATATACTTTTTTAAGAAATACAATAGCTAATTAAACCACCTTAATATTCTGTACTATTTAAATAACTCTCATTGAATGCTTGTTTACATACATCAGTGTTCTATCCGTGATATGTCCTCTCAGTGCTTCAGTTTCAGTGAAAAAATGTATGGTAGTTACATTAAATACAACAGACACGTTCAATCACGTTAGGTTCAGTTACGTATCTTCTCAGTGCTTTTTATCTCTGAGAAGATACATCACGGATGTATGTGAACAAGCCTTTAGGCTAAATCGTATTACATAATAATAGTTATAACGAAAACCGTACTAGCAACTAATTGAATAAGGAAAACAGGGACTGAGATCGAACACTTTAAAATATATGGTAATAGAATAAATATTATTATAATAGATGCGAACACTAACTAATCATATCTGTAAAAACCGGACAGAGATAAATAGTCTTACCACAAACACTACTTTGAGATAATAAATTTAATATAAGTCGTACTTGACGGTTTTGAATACACAAAAATTTATTTTATATCTAAAAGTAGGATAGCAAATAGTACATAGGTAGTATATCCTCTAAATAAACGGTAATAATATAAATATTTCTTATGCAAATCGTATACAGACCAATTTTTTTAAAATAAAACTTACTCAGATCAAATGATACGAAGATATTTGTATTTAACATAAAGAAATACAATAAAAATAGTTCTGGGGTATAAAGAATTAGTACAAGCCGTACTGAATCATTCAAATTTAAAATAAATAATCTTTAAACCCAATGAATTTAAAGCAAATAAAATCTCCACAAACTTTTTTAAAAACAATCGTACTCCGGTAAGATTCATTGCAAACCTGTACTAAGGTCTAAAATCTTTATGAAAAACCTACCAAGGACTAATATCAATAAAATAAGAGGGACTTGGCAATAAAGAAATAAGACAAACAGTCTTACAACCATTGAATCATATGAAAAACAGTACCCAGATACAAATACTTTCAAGATAATGACTTTGCATCGAAAGACCTAGCTTCTGCAGGAATGTGTACATGAAACATTCAGAAAGAGAGGAGTTGGTGGCGGTGGATTTAAGAAAGGCTGAGGATTCGATAAAGAGATAGTTGTTCAAGAAGTTGTATTGTGATGATAAGACCAGAGTGGAGTTTGGAGGAGAGGAGGATTTGGAGATGTAGGTGGAGAGTGGAATTAGGCAGGGGTGTACTGCGTCGACTGTATTTTTCAAGCTGATAACCTTTAAACTGATTGAGGCGCTGAGAAGTAAGATGAGAGGAGTGAAGTTAAGAAGCTTGTTCTATGCAGATGATGGGCTGCTGTTGTGTAGAAGTGTGTGAGAAGCGGAGGTGGGTATAGAGGAGTTCAGGAGAGTGGCGAAAAGATATGGACTGGAAGTGAACACAGAAAAGAGCCAGTGTTTGCTGTATAATATGAGAGACGAGGTGGGGGAGATAAGATGGATTGCACTAGCAGTGGTTGAAGAGATTAGGTACTTAGGAGTGAAGATTGTAGGTAAAAGGAATATGTTATAAGTGCACAGGAATGACAAGGTAAATAGAACAAAATGACCTCATCAGTTATAGAGAAGAGCTGCATAAAGTGATGATAGGGAAGAATTCCTAGGGTGTTGTATGGGGTTCTATGAATTTTCGTCGTTGGAAAATTCGCCGTCGCAATTTTTGCAGTTGGAAAATTCGCCGAGAGGAATATTCGCCGTCAAGGATATACAATAAAGGACATAAATATTCAAATACGAATAAGTATTAATAAAAAATATTGATAATTATAAAGTTAACCAATTTGTTAAATAAATATGACTGAAAAATTAGATAATTAAAGAATTCTTTTTATAAGAATTTATATTTGTAAATATTTATGGTAGGTGATTATGTAATATTGTTTATCTGATAAAACTAAGATTCCTAAAATTTATTTAACTGTTCATATATGCAATGTATATCTTAATCATTAATCGTATAATTTTGTGTGACAAGAGGTCCCTGAATAATTTTTCTAGTGTTTTGATTGGTTGACTAAATAGTCGAAGCTCAGCTGTGTATTGGCTAATCCTAGTTGTTTTGCATCACTTCCTTTTACATGAGTTAAGTGTTCCTTTGTGTTTAATATTGTGAATTTTAGATAAAGCTTTTCTAATTAATGTACTATTCTGAGTTATTGATGGTTTCATATTTACCTAATTATTGATTTTTTAAATCTATTTCTCGGGTATTACATTGTAAGGTTAACTTCCTGGAATCTGAATTGTTGTGCATGTCACAAATAATTCAAGGAAGTACACTGATAAGAATGCTACATTTTAAATATCTCCCTTGTGAGCGTATGTGATCTCTGTAAACCAAAATTCCATTCATTTCTATTTTAGAATCCAAAAAATCTTTGTTGCTGCGATTCTAACGTAATAAGAGGAATATAATATGTTTAGTCATATATTATTATTAATTTTATTTCCATATAGTTATTAACATACATAGAAATAAATATATTCAATTATATTATTATTATAATATTTCTTACGGCGAAAATTCCTAACGGAGATTTTACCAACGGCGAAATTTCCTATGGCTAATACTCCGGTCACCGTTGTATGGTGCGGTGGTTGGACTGAGGGTAACAGAGATGGAGAGTATCCAGAGGCAAGAGAACGCGGCAATGAGAAGGATGTTGGGGGCGAGCAGAGGTGTGGCTGTGGCTGGAATGAGGGGAGATGTAGGAATTATTACAGTGAGGAGAAAAGTAGCCAGGGGGAGATTGCAGTACATCAGTAGAGTAGAACAGGGAGAGAATGGGATACCGAGGAGACAGTGATGGGAGTGTATCAATTGTGCAGGCATTGAGGCAGAGGAACTGAAGACCATGACGAAGGATGCGGTGAAGAGGAGAGTTGCTGATAAGATGCATTATGAGTGGATGGAGGAGATGGAGGGAAAGAGCAGTTTGAGAGTGTACAGGAGTTTTTTAAGAGGGAGATGAAGGAGGAGGATTATGAAGAGGGTATGGATTATAGGGTGTGGTTTGGAGCAAGGACTAAAAGTTTGAAGATGGGATGCATGAGATGGGGTGAGGAGAGTGTGGAGTGAGGTGTGGAGCGGAGAGAGAGGATGACGAGCATTTTTTGCTGAAGTGTGGAGAGCTGGAAGAGATAAGGAATGAGGCAGTTGAACTACAGAGACCAAGAAAAGAGGATGTGCATCAGGTTGTTGGTGGATTCCTGTTTGGAGATGTTGGAGGGAGAGAAAGTAGGAGAGTGCTGTACAGGATGTTGAGGGAGAGGGAGGAGACTGTAGTTGTGGAGTGAAAGGTGAAGTGCTTGTGAAAAGAAAGAAAGGAAAGTGAGATTAGTGCTACTGATAAGGAATTAGGTGCTTGTTATCAGTGTTGATAACTAAGTTATGAAAATTTGAAATAAAAAGTGAATTGTTCTTCTTGTGATGGCAGAGGTGAAAAGCTGAAAAAAAGTGATAGGAGGACGGACCTGCTTAAAAGGGAATCTACTGAGGAACATATTGACTTAACCTTCTAATCGTTTTCACATCTAGTAGAACTGCGCAAAAGTAATTTACAGATTATGATCTCTGGACCGACTGTTCCTCGGTTAAAATGTGCCTGAGGTCTAAAAAATTTAATTTAATTTACATCAATTACTTCGTCAATTCAGGCAGGACCCATTTTAGTGACTAACATTACAGACACAGACTCACTCAGCAGTGCTCACATCAAATCAACTCAATCAGACCAAACTCGCCAAGAAACAGAAACAGAGACTCTATCTTTGTCTCGTCATCAAGGAAGTTCTAAGAGATGGTTGGTTTGCTTGAAGATCCAAGATCAGGTTGTTTCTCTGCAGCATCAGGTTGGGGCAATTGACAAGTAGATGTTCAATGGTCATTGTTTGATTATTGCATAGTTGACAAGGGGGAGGGGGTTGTTGAACTGAGTTATCCATTAGGTAGCTATGAGTTAGGTTAGTGTGACCTATCCGCAGTCTGTTCAAAATGACGCCTTGATGTCTGGTAAGAGTAAGCTTCTTCCATGGGCCTGGTTCAGTCTTAATTTTTCTCAACTGTGTTCTCTGTCTGCTCCATCGCTCTTTCAATCTCTTTCGCACTTCTTCCTTTATTAAAGGGAACCAGTCAGAATAAGGACAGGGAATAAGTTGGGGAGCTCTCCTTGTTGCAGCCTTGGCTGCAACATCAACACATTCGTTACCATAGATTTGTTTGTGAGAAGGTATCCATAAAACTGTCACCGAGTATCCATATGTTATAACTTCATGCAGCTTAGACTGAACTCTGCACATCATTTGGTTCCTTGGTTCCATTGTCTTCAGACCCTCAGCGGCACTCAATGAGTCCGTACATATAAGGTATTCTGAAAAATTTGGGTTCAAAGGTCAAACCACCAGCATTTAGAAAATGGAAAATAATTTTCTACAATGGTTATAATTTTTTACCCACGTAACAAGAGTCCCTGGCAATTGTGATAGAGTTGTAATAGTTAAGTGAGTTATGAACTAACGAACAGTTACACATAGGTAATTAGATCATATAAGAAAAATTATTTAATTAATTTTGACATTTTAACTCGTTATTTGTTGATGATCGAAAATGTGGAACTGTTCAATAATTCAGAACATACCCTATCATGCCTAATTATTTTTTCCTTATCATGACAAAGTAAATGATGACCAGATGAAATGAAGACCAAAGAAAACAATAAACTAATAGTAACCAGAGAAAAATGTTGAAAAAGAACATTTTTTCTACCGTGGGATTGCAAAATAACACGTGTGAACACATGCTAAATGAGCAATTTTTCTACCGCGGCGTGGATAAACGTAAGTGTGAATGTCTTGTTTATTTCTTGAATATAGATACTCCAACAGAATGAGTATTTCCCAGTAGAACTGAAAAGTAGAGGAAGACAAAAAATATCATACAATGATCTAGAATGAGTTAAAGAAGTACATATATTATCATCCCCGTATACAGTATTCTTATTTGTCTGTCTATCTGAATGTGGTCTGTCACGCTTTAAATGATAGCTATTTAGAAATGGGAGTAAATATTTTACTAGGTGGTAGCAAGAATACTAATTCTTATGTTTGTTGTATAGATTATTTCAATTGACTAATTTAGAAAAAAAATTTATGACATCTTTACAATCTCACTCGATAAATTTATGAACTATGGGGAGTTCTTGCTGCACTTTGAAGTGGTAAGTTGTCAACTTTCTTTTTAAGTTGGGAGATCTCATCAGCTCTGAAATATAAAAAAAAATGGTGAAATTTAAAACAGACTACTTTATTGACTTCTCAAAATTGAAGAGTAAGATTTTAAATGTAAATTAAAATTCATTCAAGAAACTGCTTTTCAGTGTTCATGATGGAATAATGAATATTTCGTAAATAAAGGCTCTAGTAAAATTAAATAATAAAATTGATATTAATACAGAAGATAAATTTTCTGTCCTTGTGGATGTTATTAAAGATTGATAATTTAGTAGCTAAATAATTTTATATCTATTCAGAAACATATCAGTTAATTTTATCAGTAGCATTTATGAATGATATTAAAGAAAAAGGTATATGCAATTACAAAGAAATAAACTCTTAGCTACTAACTTGATACATTCACAAAAAATTGGTAGGGTTTCAGTGCGAAGGAGGACTTCAGAGTAGAGGCAATAGTCGAAGGCAGCTATGTGGAAGGAGGAAGAATTATTTTCTTGGTGATTTGTGTTTTTCAGCTAGAGCAAACTCCAAACTTCCAAGCTGCACCTCTTCTACTGTCTTATCTAAGAAAGACATTGTCCGGATTAAAAGATATAGAAGGCAACATTAAGACTGACTGCAAGATTAGAAAGAGTATGTGAGGGTCAAAAACTAATCTACTTCTTAATAGTTACTTACCACTGTCCATTTGAGAATCTGGATCATAACTGCCGATGGTTTTAGAGCATTATTAACTCGCCTAATTTTGGAGAATAAAAGTTCTAGTGGGTCTTGTCAAAGATTTCGTGTACATAGCTATTTGATGTCAAAAGGTTGTAATTTGACCATCAGAATTCTAATTGCCTTAATATTTTGGAGCGAACCTGAAATGATCTTTATTTTATTGGAGTTAAGCTCAGACAATTCAGTAAGAAAGTCCTTCGCTCCTGCGAGAAATTTCCATCCTTGAGAATCTATTCATAGAGGGCGACGCAATGGGACTTTGCATAAGGATCTACTACTGTTGGAAATGTCAAATATGTCGTTGAAGAACTTCACAAATGTGCTGGTGGCAATGGCATCAGAGGGCATTATGTCACTTTCAACTAGTGTAGTGAGAGCTGCAGAACAGGTATTTGACATAGCTCTACAAGCGACGTTTACCTTCATTTTATTCTCAAACTGCAGTCCTCTAACATGGTTCGATGTTATCTTTGGTACCATTTTTGTTGAAGAAAAGGAATCAAATTCACGGAGCATAACAATGTGTGACCATTTTGCAGTAGAAGTTTCAAATCCTGGAACTGGTAAACCTTCACTATGATTGAGGAGGAGATTCCCTGCACTTTTCAACAAATGTGGTGGGTCACGAAACACACACAACTCCTTTACGTCATTTTCGATGGTAGGAGAGTTTATTGAACAATTTAAATCCTTGAACAATTTCTCGTAATTGCTGCATGGTCGGAGGTAATGGTCATGACATTGAATTCTTCATCTTAAAGAAGTTTTGCGGATTATGTCCTGTACAACTCATGCTTTGATTATTTTGTCAGATAAATAATCAACTTCTGAACCAATCCAGAAACCATAACAACTAGAGCATATTTAGCAATGCTTCTGGTAGTTTCAGATCCATCATCAGCGTATCCAGCAATCCTGCCACTAGCAGAGTAGTGGCTCAGTCCCGCTCTGAGTGACACTTCATCCACAAGAATGGTGCAGAGTTTTTCCTGTGGAGTTTGGAGCTGCAGCTTGCACTTCGCAGCTCTGATGTTGAATTGGATAACACCTGGTGTTGATCTCAACTGTTGTAGAAACCTTATCATGGTTGATGGTGCAGGAAGCTTCATAGTTTTACGCAACAAGTTGTATCCAGAACTTGAAGTACATAAAAATATATTGGCACACAAAAACTTTTGCTTATAAGAGTAATCTTTTCTTTTATTCTTCAAGGACATCGTTTCAATTTTTACTATTTCTATGAGATGAGGATTTAAGAGCTTCTCTGCCTAGTACAAGAATTCATCCACATTCAATATTCGATAACGAATTGGTTGATTTGTGTATCTTTGATTGTATGTAGTTCTTGACCCTTTTCTCATGGATCTTCTCTCAAATCTGATGGGGATTTTTTCTGACAATCAGGGATCAATCCTTCAACCTATAATAAAAAGAATTATTACTAAATCAATTATTACATCATCATTAAGAAATATAAATTAGACAGATGTGGATCGTTATCATCATTATTTTGAGGTTTAATTACCATTGATGAAGCATTGATCAATGGTGAATGGCGGGACATTGAAAGATTAAAAACTTATGGAAAAGTGCTACAATATTGAAATACCTCATCAGATGGTGCATTCTCTGCTGATGGGTTGTTGTTCAAGGAAGCTGAGGTCCTTAACGATTTTGGACTCGAGGAGTGGAAAAAAGAATCAAAATCTTCAATATTGACAGCTGCAATCTGTGATCAAATACACAAAGTTAAGATATTTGTGAATATCCGCATTTTTCAATCAATGGTAACAAGGTTTGAGGCACTCTCCGAAAAGTATATATATATATTAAGTCTATTTAATAGAACTGAGGTTACTGGTTGTGAAACTCAATATTTTTATTATTTAATTTAATTTTTCTTTTCATATCGAATATCAAATAAAGCTAAGAAAAAATATCTGAATTTACAGTCAGTTACAGATCAGATATACAGGGTGGGGCGTAAGTTTGGAAGCAATTTTTCAAACATTAATATAATTCTTAAAAATAAGTTCCTAAGTAGGTGATAAGGATTTGAACTATAGTAGAGACACTACATTTTGACGTGGCAGTGTTATTTTTTTTTTCAAAAATGTCAGACAAAAGAGAAGCCATTATAGCTCTACACCGTGCCGGGAAGTCAGATTCCGTCATTTCAAAGACTCTCTCAATAGCGAGATCGACTGTTTGGAAGTGTGTGAAGCGTTTTAATGAGAGAGGAGACTTGACTGATCGTCCAAGAAGTGGTAGACCACGCTCACAACGCACCAAACAACTGATAAAATGTGCCCGAGAGAAGATAAGGAGGAACCCGAAAAGGTCAATACGATTGTTAGCCAAAACAGCTAATGTGAGTCATAGAACAATGAGAAGAGTTGTCAAAGAAGACCTAAAGATGTCCTCTTTCACCCTCCAAAAGAGACAGACTCTGTCAGAAGCTGTAAAGAAAAAGAGATTGGGGAGAAGCAAAGCACTTCTGAGAGAATTGAAGTCTGGCACGGCTGGTGAAATTGTTTGGTCTGACGAAAAAATTTTCACCGTGGAAATGGCTCACAACCGGAGGAATGACAGAATAATTGGTAAAAGTGCAAAAGACATCCCATACAACCAAAAAACTGTCCACAGAACCATGAAACCTGCTTCAGTAATGGTCTGTGCCGCCGTTTCAGAAACTTGGAGATCTCCTTTAATTTTTGTGGAACAAGGCGCCAAAATCAATGCCAAATTGTTATATTGAGAATATTTTGACGCCAATGTTGGAGTCAGCTAAGGATCACTTCGGTAATGACACTCTATGGACATTTCAGCAAGACGGCGCAACTTCACATACTGCAAATGTCACTCAAAACTGGTGCCATGACCATCTTCCACGGTTTTGGTCCAAAGAAATGTGGCCTCCCTGCTCCCCAGATGTTAATCCTATGGACTTTTCGGTATGGTCCATTCTTGAATCAAAGGCCTGTGGTAAATTCCATCGCAGTGTGGATGATTTAAAGCGTTCGCTCCAGAGATCTTGGAAGGAAATTTCACAAGAACAGTTGAAGGGCAAAAATGTGTAGTGGTCTACATGACCGTATGTTAAGTGGTCTTGTACATATACCATTTCATTCTTCTCTTTTGCACTTGATTATTCAAAGTGTATTACGTGGCATAGACCACTTTGTAAGTACTCTGTGACTCAGGATGCTCGTGAGGTGATATATGAAATTAAATGATGAAGTGGCTTATGTGAGATTTGAAAGCGTGTCTGTGATTGGCTGATAGATTTTCAAGAAAGTGTGAAATTAAAATATTTTATAAAAAAAATTGTGTAGGGATGACTGAAGTATTTCGAAAATATTATAAAATTACTGTTATGTGAACTTAGTATTATTTAACTTCTAATAAATAATTTATATTGTTCTAGTGCATTATTACTTTAGTTAAAGGGATGATTAAAAAATGAATAGTTTATTATTATTTTTTTATGACATTATCGGGATAATTTTATTATAGCTACAATAATTTATTATTATAAGTATATATTATTATTCATTAATTTTATGGAATGCGATACTATTATATGTAACGATTGAATCATGAAAAAATATTATATGAGCAGAGTACCTATTAATTAGATATTTGAACTGAGCAAAATAATATAAGCTAAATAAGATATTCATAGTTGAATAAATATTAAGTAGTAAAATCGATCAGCAAAGCAATTCCCCAATAATTCTATATAAACATAACTATTTAAATAAAGGGTTAATGTTATCATATGTAACATTCAAAACTCTCATTTGAATAAAGGAGAATAAATTTAAGATCAGAATTAAATTTTATTCATTTAACGATATCTTCAAATAGAATCAGTTTAAATAATTGCGTATAATAAATATGCATAAATTCATTTGAATAATTACTAGGGTTGTGACAATATTTTTATGAAATATGCTTTTTATCCCTTAAAATATGCTTTATATGATCAATGATCTACTACGATTAGGTTAGCTTTTATATGTTCTGATTTCTTTGAATTAAGGCTAATTGTATTTGAGAGTTTTCATTGATGGTATATTTATATAGAAGGCAGGGTAGGAAACAATGTCCAATTGAGACAGTTTATTCTGTATGAGGTAACCAAAATAATGAATGGTGAACAGTTTTAAACAATAACTTGCACAATAAAGAAAGCATTTATTACATTTGATGATCATAGCTGTTTTTACATTCTCGAAAATAATTCTACGTCTGTTATCTGCTATAATTTGTAGTCTTAACTCATTTCGAATTTAAAAAATAAGGTTCGTCTGGGAATAAAAAATATGGTACCGAAACGTCCTAGCTCCGTTTACAATGGGGGACGTGTCATTAGTCCGACAGTTATATCTTTCTGTGTTATTTTTCGTTTTATTTTTTGATTGAAATAAAAACTATTACATAAATATATATTATAGATAAGTATACCAATTTAAATAATACAATATTTACCTTTATTTTTTTTACTTCGGTATATATTCCTCTCTTATTTTACTTTATTTCTAATATTAGCTAATTTGTATGAAGCATTTCCTCATTCGATTTTATGGAGTTTGTTGTATTCGTCAGGTTGTTGTACTGCACACTTCATGATTTTTTAATGACCTGGCAGGGGGGTTAGGAGGGTAGCACGTCCTATCCCCCGATATACAAATATTTTGATGTTTGAGAAATAAACTGCAAAAGTGTAGGTCTGATATATAGTAAATAACAAGAGCTCAAAATGAAGAAATATTTTTTTTGAATATAACTATTTAAACTATTCCATATGATTCCAAGTTTGATTTTGTGCCTTATTTGGACACTTGCATGGGCAATAAGGTACAATAGCAACTCATCCATCTGATTGCATGTTATAATCCAGCTTCTTAACCCAAATCAAGTTTATTTTCTATTAATTTGTTTTTTAAATTGCCTGTAATGATATTTCCAGATACTGGTCCTTTTCCAAAATTTCCTCGGCATGTGTCAGTGTTCTCCAATTGCAGTACTGATGGGAAAAGCTTTTTGGAAATTGGTAAGTATTAAATTTCCTTTTTAAATCCTTTATAGTCTTGTTTCCTTTAATATAAAACAACTAGTTTCTAAAGTTGCGTATGATACAGGAATACGCTTCTGCTCTTTTGAAAGACAATTAATAAGAAGTTCTCTAAAAATCAATTCCAAATGAAAGTACAGAGGTTGGAGAAAAATGGAAACATAGATTTGTATAGCTCCCGACGAGCAATCTTTGTGGAACCTAAGTTTTGTAGATATTCATTAAGCTTTGCTATTTTTTCAAGAGCTGTGCTTTTGCAACTTGCTCTAAATATTCCATTTAGAGTTTGACCATTTTTCTCAGACCTTAGCATTGCGTTAGACGTTTTTCTTCTCCTTCAAATGAATTCATTAATTATGAAGGTCCGAAATATTGCCAAACTGATAAGGTTACAACTATTATTAAAATATCAGTTGGAAACATCCATTTCAATTAAGAAAAAGAGAAATTAGACATTCTTAATAAACAAATAATAAATAATAATATCTAGTGTTACTCTTCTATAACAGAGTCAAATATTTTGATGCCAAAATGTTGAGTAATTCCACTTTTCTGTCCATTCCCTGTGTATTGATCCCTCGTCATTGAAATATATCGTTTCAATTTTTCTGAATTATAGTTGTAGTTTTTAAAAGCTCAATGAACAGTATGTATAAATTGTAAAATACCTTATTAATGGATGTATAATTCCATTTTACTCACATAGCTGTAATTTTTTCACAGGCACATTGAATGAGGAGAATCTCCCAGATTTTTTGCCGGGACTTTATGCTTCTGACAAGTTAGGTCAGTTCTTGCAACTTCGCAATTGTAAACAACCATCCTATTTTGTTTAACTAAATGCAATGATAAGCCAATAAATGTAGATGAATTATAAATCTATATTTAAAACTTATTTTACCGTATTATGATAAAATATATATCAATGAAAATTGATCTATTAATATCACTTACCAATTCTTAATACATTGCCAAAACCGAGATACTAAAATATCTGAAATGTTTTAGTTAAACAACTATAAAAACATACAGCGATTTTCAAGATACCGCATAGTTATTAAAATTTATTATTATATTTTAAATATTGATCTTAATCAGTCACGTAAATTGACTGCATACTGTTCAATAGGTGAATCATAACAATTAATTACTTGAACAGTTCACATCGTATTTATTAGTGAATATAATCTGTTTCTTGTATTAATTATTAAAAATATGTATAACAACTCGCGACCAAGCTTAGCTCAAAGTTGTTTTGATGACATTACTTTTATATCAATACCATACCTAATCAATAACTGATCCGTTTCTTATACTGACCAATCTTTCTCAAGTACCGTATCTACAACTACAATTTTGACAATATAGTTATTAAGATAGAAATAAACAGTTAAACATTAGAGTAACATTCACTCTTGATATATTTGAATGTATTAACATGCTCCATTCTCCTTACAGATTCAAGTGGCAAATCACAGAGAAGTTTCACCAACCAGGGAGAAAGTACGATCCACGTTCCTCAATCTTCCACTGCTGCAGCTAGTTGCATTGTTTCTCATGGTATGTAACTTACTATTCAATTTACTCATATATCAAGTTTCAATATTACTAAAAAATATAGATATATAGTCATTAACAAGAGCTCAAAATGAAGAAATATTTTTTTTGAATATAACTATTTAAACTATTCCATATGATTTCAGGTTTTGATTTTGTGCCTGAAATTCGTATTTATATTAATGACCTTATTAGGACACTTGCATGGGCAATAAGGTACAATAGCAACTCATCTATCTGATTGCATGTTATAATCTAGCTTCTAAAGCCAAATCAAGTTTATTTTCTATTAATTTGTTTTTTAAATTGCCTGTAATAATATTTACAGATACTGGTCCTTTTCCAAAATTTCCTCGGCATGTGTCAGTGTTCTCCAATTGCAGTAATGATGGGAAAAGCTTTTTGGAAATTGGTAAGTATTAAATTTCCTTTTTAAATCCTTTATAGTCTTGTTTCCTTTAATATAAAACAACTAGTTTCTAAAGTTGCGTATGATACAGGAATACGCTTCTGCTCTTTTGAAAGACAATTAATAAGAAGTTCTCTAAAAATCAATTCCAAATGAAAGTACAGAGGTTGGAGAAAAATGGAAACATAGATTTGTATAGCTCCCGACGAGCAATCTTTGTGGAACCTAAGTTTGGTAGATATTCATTAAGCTTTGCTATTTTTTCAAGAGCTGTGCTTTTGCAACTTGCTCTAAATATTCCATTTAGAGTTTGACCATTTTTCTCAGACCTTAGCATTGCGTTAGACGTTTTTCTTCTCCTTCAAATGATTTCATTAATTATGAAGGTCCGAAATATTGCCAAACTGATAAAGTTACAACTATTATTAAAATATCAGTTGGAAACATCCATTTCAATTAAGAAAAAGAAAAATTAGACATTCTTAATAAACAAATAATATATAATAAT
Organism: Caprella mutica; assembly: GCA_947561585.1. Taxonomy (NCBI): domain Eukaryota; kingdom Metazoa; phylum Arthropoda; class Malacostraca; order Amphipoda; family Caprellidae; genus Caprella; species Caprella mutica. The sequence continues at coordinate 44,078 of CANNZV010000487.1, read as the reverse complement.
GTCTAGTGTTACTCTTCTATAACAGAGTCAAATTTTTTGATGCCAAAATGTTAAGTAATTCCACTTTTCTGTCCATTCCCTGTGTATTGATCCCTCGGCATTGAAATATATCGTTTCAATTTTTCTGAATTATAGTTGTAGTTTTTAAAAGCTCATTGAACAGTATGTATAAATTGTAAAATACCTTATTAATGGATGTATAATTCCATTTTACTCACATAGCTGTAATTTTTTCACAGCACATTGAATGAGGAGAATCTCCCAGATTTTTTGCCGGGACTTAATGCTTCTGACAAGTTAGGTCAGTTCTTGCAACTTCGCAATTGTAAACAACCATCCTATTTTGTTCAACTAAATGCAATGATAAACCAATAAATGTAGATGAATTATAAATCTATATTTAAAACTTATTTTACCGTAATATGAGAAAATATATATCAATGAAAATTGATCTATTAATATTACTTACCAATTCTTAATACATTGCCAAAACCGAGATACTAAAATATCTGAAATGTTTTAGTTCAATAATAAACAACTATAAAAACATACTGCGATTTTCAAGATACCGCATAGTTATTAAAATTTATTATTATATTTTAAATATTGATCTTAATCAGTCACGTAAATTGACTGCATACTGTTCAATAGGTGAATCATAACAATTAATTACTTGAACAGTTCACATCGTATTTATTAGTGAATATAATCTGTTTCTTGTATTAATTATTAAAAATATGTATAACAACTCGCGACCAAGCTTAGCTCAAAGTTGTTTTGATGACATTACTTTTATATCAATACCATACCTAATCAATAACTGATTCGTTTCTTGTACTGACCAATCTTTCTCAAGTACCGTATCTACAACTACAATTTTGACAATATAGTTATTTAGATAGAAATAAACAGTTAAACATTAGAGTAACATTCACTCTTGATATATTTGAATGTATTAACATACTCCATTCCTCTTACAGATTCAAGTGGCAAATCACAGAAAAGTTTCACCAACAAGGGAGAAAGTACGATCCACGTTCCTCAATCTTCCACTGCTGCAGCTAGTTGCATTGTTTCGCACGGCATGTAACTTACTATTCAATTTATTCATTTATTGATTATTTTCTGATTAGTTTTCAGTCATCAACTTTGTTGAACTGTGCAGCTTATTCAAATCTTAGTGATGTACATATATGTCGACAAATGTGCTCTTTATATCTCCTCAAATGAATCGTTTCAATTTTTTTTGCATACTATGTTGTTGACATAAAGTGACTCTCATGAAGCTACATGACAATATTGCTTACTAACATAATTAAAAAATCAATTTTAGTTACCGACTATTGTAGCTACCGACATAAATACATGATACACTTGTAGTTTTTAATTCTTTTTCAAATTTTTATTTGTTATATTCATTTTCCATATCCATTGACAGATTTTGTTGGCCGATTTGGAAATATTGTTGAAGACAGTATGGAGTCGTTTCACTTCAACATAACGCCAGCCAAATCCCCTATCAACGTGACAACTTCTCTTGACCTGAGTGTAGATGATGGTATGTATGTTGGGTCAAATGGTAGAAGCAAATGGCGCACCATTAACTCTTCGGGCAAGAAGAAGACACTTCAAAACCAAAGAATTAAGGCAGGCAGGAAAAGCTTATTTCACCAGGAAGGGACAATACGTTCAACCTAAACGTTACCTGAAATTTTTCTGCACCTGCAAATTTAACTGCAAAGATTTGAATGACAATGAGAGAAAAGAAATTTTCACATCATTCTGGAATTTAAAAGACTGGCAGTCTCAGTCGAATTTTATTGTAAACTGTATAGAGGTTTTGCCGGCTAACAGACACAGTTAATAATTCAAGAAGAAATAATGTCCGACTCTTCAAATTGAATGACAAGAGAGTGTGAAAGATGGTGTTTTTTAAGACTTTGAATATGTACAAAAAATGTTCAAAATATCTGATTTTAATCTTGCTTGATCTAGTTTAGTTTAGTGATCATTTGAATCATTAAATTTTTTAAATGATTTAATTAACAAAAAATTATTTAACATTCTTTTAAAGTAGGGATTTTTAAAGAAAATTTTATTTAATTATAGAACTATATTTAATTAATTACTAATTAACAACTTTCACAAGATTTAACGTTAAAATTTTGAATAGACTAAATGTTATCTAGGAGTGAAGAGACTAGACTGAGACGCTCAAACATCATGGAACAGAAGCGATCCAGCTGCCATCAGTCACTGCAAAGATAAAGCATTCGGTTACTTATAGGTAGAACTGAAAGACAAAAAGAATTATTTCGAATCATGTTCTACCCAAAGATTATTACCAAAACTTCTTTCACTCTACAGCCAGTTCTCATAAGAAGTTCAGCGACCAAGGAAAAAACAGCGAACTGACCTAAGAGAAAAAATTAGCCACTTAAATAAACGTTGCTTTTATCAAGAAAAAATTTTAATATTTACCAAATTTTAATTATTTACTAATTTTTAACATTTACTAATTTTTAACATTTACTAATTTTTAACATTTACTAATTTTTAACATTTACTAATTTTTAACATTTACTAATTTTTAACATTTACTAATTTTTAACATTTACTAATTTTTAACATTTACTAATTTTTAACATTTACTAATTTTTAACATTTACTAATTTTTAACATTTACTAATTTTTAACATTTACTAATTTTTAACATTTACTAATTTTTAACATTTACTAATTTTTAACATTTACTAATTTTTAACATTTACTAATTTTTAACATTTACTAATTTTTAACATTTACTAATTTTTAACATTTATTAATTTTTAATATAGCAATAGCTTAACTTTCTTTTAAAAGCTGAAAGATTTTTAAAGTTATGTAGGTTATTCTTAAATTTGGGATCTAGAGGCTTTAAAATTCATAAGCAAAAATTTTACCTAATGGCCCACAAAATTCTGTTGCCCCTACACAACGAACTCACTGTGTTAATGGCCATCATGCTATTATCCAGCTGCCTTAACCTCCATCTAGGCTGTCCAGTGTTGTCCGCTCATCCCCCGGGGGCGTCCTTAGTCCATCATTTCAATTATTAGTGGCTTCCAAAAATGCACTGTCGTGCGTAATTCCAGTGTAGATCGCCGATCTCGGTTCAGCATCAGTTAGCTGCCGGAAATGCATCCAGTCACCCTAATGTTAGCTGCATCGGAGTGGTAGTAATATCTGTAAAAACCCTGGAGAGACTTCACGACACAAGTAGACACTGGAAAGCACTGAGAGACACTGGAGAAGACTGATTAATTATTTGTTTTCGTTCTCACAGGTAGATAGAGATGTTCCAACACCGCGAGAACGAAGGTAGAGTGCAATACAAATTTTGTGGGGGCATTCTTTTAAAATTTTATATATAATATCTATTAAATTATTTATTTATTTATTTATTTGTAATATGGAATAAATAGTTTAAAAATCCTAGAAATCCATATTTCTACACAGAATATATCTCACAGGAGGATGGATTACCTTTTAAGAAAGGTTTCCCCCCGATAAAAGAGGAACAAACACAAAAAACAGAGCTGGCAGAGAAAAAATAAATTCATTCCTAGAATCAATCCCAAAATATAAAAGTCATAATTCTCAATCTGAAAAACACTATTTTAGTCCTCATCTAAATTTCACTAAATTGTATTCTCTCTAATCAGAAAAAACTGAAAAACAAAATAAAGTTAGCAAACCCACATTCAAATCAGTCTTTCAAAAGTACAATTTGGGTTTCTATGTGCCAAAAACTGACACATGTAAAACATGTGATGTCAGTAATGTGAAAATAAGTAGCATGGTGGAGTGTGAAGAGAAGTTTCTGCTGCAATCTGAATTGAAAAACCATCATGAAAGAGCAGAAACTGCTTAACAGTATTAGAGAGACGTGACTGCAATGGCCAGGGACGAAAGGACCACGCTGTCATTTAGTTTTGATATGCAGAAAACTGCCCCTCTTCCCAAAAGTAACACTAGTGCTGTATACTATTGCAGGCAATTATGGATTTACAACCTGGGAATACATGTTCTCTCAGAAAATCTTGGTTAAATGATGGTGTGGCCAGAGGGAACCGCAAAGAAAGGGTCACACGAGGTATGTTCATCAATTCTGGAATTTCTCAATATTGTAGAAGCTGAGAAATTCAAGAAAATTGTTACATTTAGTGACACCTGTTCTGGCCAGAACAGGAACAAACTTCTAATTAACTTGCATTTGTATATGCAATAAGTTCAACCTAGTCATGGGAACACTCTTACATGGAGAGTGGACACTCTTACCTTCTCAACGATAGAGATTTTGGATTGATTGAAAAAGAAGCAAAATCTAAACCATTCATTTACAATTTCAATGAATGGATGGATATAATAAAAGAAAGTCGAAACAAAAACAAATTTAGGCCAATAGACCTAAAATTCAAAACATTGAAAAAGATGGAATCAGGTCGTAAATTTGACAACAAAAAGACCAGTGGTCCTCAATTCAAGTTTTTGATGTTGAACTGGTTTAAGGTGAAATCAAATTCAGACGAGGTGCTATTCACATTGAGAGGTGACAACGTTATTCACGAACTAGAATATGCACAAATTCACGATGACATTGAGCCAGAATCCAATTATGCACTAGCAGGTGCACCTATCAGTCGCTACTGTACATGCGTACCTGTCAGGTGGACATCATAGTGAATGGCCGGCCTCAGTACATCTCACTTTAGTAAAAGTGGTTTTTATTTCGAGTCATGTTTCGAAATAAGAACCGTTTGTAGACATAGAAAACGGAGACAATTTTTAGTGATTATTTCACAGTAACTAAAAAAAACATCAAAATTATAATTCAGATAAGGTTATTAGAAGCAATTGATTCAGAAATTCAACATGTCCTATTTTAGGGTTAGTTCCGTGTTATTGCACGGTTCCATATTTTCGAACACGTGAAAATCTTTATATAATAATCATTATTTAACTTTTATTTCAATTGGTTATCATGATACCAATTAGAAAAGAAGTTAAATAATAATTATAATATTTTATTTTCTGACGTGTCCGAAATTGTGGAACCAACCAATAACTTGGAACTTAGTACCCTAATATCAAAAACATTTCATAGAGCATAAAATTGCGGTTTGTTGAATGTAGCACAATAATTATAAAAGTCTAAGTATCTATTAATTACTCACCTATATTGAGCGAGAGTTGAGCTACGGATGAATTTTAAAACATTTAATAAATGCACGACTTTAAACTTTTTCATCACAGTCACAAACAATGAAAGTCTGTATATTATTATTGTTAATATGTTTGTATACGTAGTACTCTAATAACTCAACAAATTTTCTTTCTATAACTCATAGAAAATGAGATATATAATCGAGGAGTGACAATTATAAATCTCCTGTTACTTTTATTCACTTTAGTTACCGTTTGGTATCTAAACCGAGTCGTGATTTGGTAACTAAAGGGGAGGATGCCTGTACTGCAGGGCTGCCACTCCTTGGGATTTTTCCCAAGATCTTGGGATATTGAACCCGATCTTGGGAATTGTAGATATTATGGATAAACGTTTTAATTTTGTCTATCTAAATTACTAGTCTTCAATATATTATCAAGGAACCATTAGGAACAAGTTCTTACTTAGTGAATTGAATGATCTAAACCTGTTCTATTGAACTGAACATGTTTTGTTCACACCGCGTACTGAATTATGATGCAATATTGATAACAGGCATGATTAGTCGTGAAACAGAAATCATTGAGTAGTGATGTGCATTCTATGATCATTGAGTCAGTGTGTTACTGATTGTTTAGTGATCTTTATTCTGTGCGAATCTTATTATCTGATAATCTTAATTTATTTTTGTGCTACAGTTGGCTCATAATTTACAATGAAAAAACCCCAAAAAAGAAAAGTAAATGGTATAATCAAACTTAACAGTGCTTGGCTGCTTGAGCCTGAATTTAAGGATTGGCTTTCGCAAGATGAAGAGAATATAAATGCAAGTTACTGCAAATGCTGTAAATTTTCTATGAAAAATCCTAACCGATCATCCTTAATGAAGCACAAAAACTCTGTAACTTCTGTGAAGATTTCTCAGTTCTTTCAAAAAAAGGAATCACCCGAATCTGAACAAATTGCAAAAAGTGAACTGCTAATTAGCAGTTTCTTCTCTGAACATAATATTCCTTTCTCCAATGCAGACCATTTTGGAGCATTGTGTAATCGTGTTTTCCCTGATAGCCAAATAGCAAAGAAGATTGCTATGAAGAAAACGAAAATATCCTATGTAATCCAAGATGGCATTGCGTATCACGAAAGCAAATCACTTACTGATATATGAAGACAACAGAAGTTTTCAATTATCATTGATGAGAGCACAGATATATCAGTCAGTCAGATTTTGGCAGTAGTTGTTCGTTACTTAGGTGTGTTGCCTAGTTTCCTTGAGGAATTCCTCATTAATGTCTCTTCTTATTTTTCTCGAAGTAGTAAAAGGCAAAGAGACTTTTCGTTAATCCAAGAAGTAACAAATAGCTCTCTTAATAAGATTCCAAAATTAGCTCAAAACAGGTGGCTTTCGAGGGAAAAAGTAATAACTGCAACCCTGGAACAATATGATACCTTAGTACTCTTTTTTCAAACAGAGAGACAGAATCCAGCGGATACTGCTAGTAAAATATATAGCGCGTTGGTTAATTGTGTAACTAATCATATGCTTCTATTTCTCAAATATATTCTTAAGAAAGTGAATACTTTGAATTTAGAATTTCAGTCCGAGCAGTTCAAGCTACACAGGCTTTATAAATCAGTAGCTTCTGAATACAAAAATATTCTCAGCTTTTTCATCAGAGAAGACATCTTGAATACATCGAAGTTGTCTGCAATCAATCTTAATGACAGTAGCATTCATAAAGAAATAGAAGATATTTATCTAGGAGCAAGAGCAATTTCACAGTTGAAAAAAGAACCCTTCATTAATAATGATCTTGAGAAGAGATTCAGAAATGACTGCTTAAAAGTCATTGTAGAACTTTCGTCTCAAATTAGGAAACGATTTCCGATGGATACAGATAGCGTGATTTCGAAACTGAAGGTGATGAATCCCACAATTGTTGCGGATATTAACCAATCTCCGATCACCATAGCTCCGCTGGCCTCTCATTTTCCAAACCTAATATCTGAACAAGTTAGTTAGTTAGTCTTGACGTGTGAAGTCGTTAGAAATAGAAATATTCTCTACTTATTAGGGACTAGATAAATAAATTACCTTATTATCAATTAAGTCTACAAGATCGCATATGTGGTTCAATTTAGTATTCTAAATATAATCTCCCTTTTAACGAAGAACAGTCATAATACTCATAACTAGGTATAACAAGCCATTATAAACCTATGTAGGTACCATATTGTCTTAGACGACACTACGGCCTCTTTCACACGAGTCACCAGTTGCCTCGTATGAAAGACTCGGCAACTAATGACCGTCAGTTCAAACAACCATCATGAACCATGCTAGAAAACACTCAATCTAAAGAGTTCCTTCATCATTTTAGGAGTTACTTCTATTGGCTTTACTGCTCAAGAAGGAAGAGACGCTCTCTCGAAAAAAAATTGCAAACGCATGAGATACCGAAATTTTCACAAATACCTATACCCAGATTTTGACAGATGTCGATTACTAAATATTGTTATCGCTAATTTATAGTAACTATTAGAATAGATTATTTAAATTAATTATTTTCAAGAAATTTAAAATACTATTGGTATCGATACGTTTTTAATTACCAACACCGATAGGAGAAAAATTACTGATACCAGTACCGATACTTCCGACTCATCTCCATTTAACTTAAAGAAGAGACAAATATAAACATCATACACTTTCAAATAATTTATGTAGCTGCTATGTGATGATAATTTTGAATTCTAAAATTTCTTCTAAACCACAAATAAAGAGATTTTTTTTTATTGAAACAAAATGCTCTCTTACAATTAGATCAGGTGGTCTTGAGTCCCACCAAATCGTAACAAGGATAGAATACAAAGAGCATTAATGCCCCATTAAGCTCATATAGCTTTTAGGGCAACATAGAAAAAAAATATAGATAGTTAAAAATAAAGTTATGATTGTCAATATTTATGACTTCAGAAACTACAGACAACACAATGAAAAAAAATTGTACAATATCTGCTCATTTATTGTTCCATGAATAGATAAGTTTTACATTTCTTCTTAAAATTATAATAACTGAGAATCTCCAATTAATCGGGTATAGCGTTCCAAATATTACAGCCTGAATAGAGTATAACTTTGCGACTTAGTACGCCTATAAAGTGGCAAAGTAATGAGTTTCCATATAATTATACAGCCTTATATCAATTTCCCGATTATTAGCAACTCTATGTATATAACATGCTGTTTTTAGTTTGTACAAACAATTCAAATTTAATATTCCTAGTTCTGCAAAGATAAGAGAGGTATGTGACAAGTGATGGGCATGCTTAATGATGCGAACCGCTCTCTTCTTCTTCTCTATAGGAAGGAGCATTGTACCATTCATTACCTGTGTGCCATAAGAGAGACGCGAGTGAATGAAAGAATAGTATAGCATCTTCAACACATTAATAGGCAATACAATACATCACGCACCCTAAACAGAACTCCTAGGAATCTTGATATAGTCACCGAACAAGCATTTATATGGCTAGCAAAATTTAAATTCCTATCAATAATTACACCCAGGAACACAGTTCACCTCACTCCCAGCCATTGTCACCGATTTCAGTTGGCATGATCCCCTATAAGAAAATGTAATATACTTAAGTCTTATCAACATAATACAATCAGCTTTCAACCAATTATGAACTGACAGTAGATTCAGATTTACAGATTCATGAAATACTAACAATTTCTCCCTAGCAAAACGGCAAGACAATGTAGAGTCATCTGCAAACAACGTGAACTTGAGAAAAAATTTGAACAGTTCGGAAAGTCATTTATGAAAACCAAGAAGAGGAGAGGTCCGAGTATACTACCTTGGGGAACACCACTGGTCACTTCTCGCTCATTAGAGATTACATTATTCAAAATTACATGCTGTGTCCTATATGACAAATATGAGCGGAGCTTACACCATAAAACTCTAACTACAGGGTGTCCCAGAAGTAACTGACCCTTTTAATTTTCTAATTAAGCAAAAACTAAGGAGGCCAGGTTGTTAAAATAGGTTTCAAATCAAAGAAAAACATTTTCATGGTTTATTAAGACTATTTTTTGAAAACAATATCTTTTAGATGATGACCACTGACGCTTCGACAACTTTGCGCTCTTTTCACTGTGTTTTGCATGACCATCCTCAGCGTATCAGGCGAAATTCGAACAATTTGATGAGTAATGTTGTCCTTGAGTTCCTGCAAATTTGATGGATTTGTCACGTAGACTTTTGACTTAAGGTATCCCCACAGAAAAAAGTCAGCTGGAGTCAAATCTGGGGAACGAGGAGGCCATGAGACGTTACCAAATCGTGAAATCAAACGGTTTGGAAAAGTCTTCTTCAAAACATGCCATTGTTTCTCTTGCTGTATGGCTTGTTGCTCCATCTTGTTGAAACCAAGTATTGCGCAGGGCTCTTCGTCTCTTAATTCTTGGAATAAGAAATTCTCTTATCATAATTCGGTATCGTTCACCATTAACTGTTGAAGTTGTTCCATCATCACTTTCGAAGAAGTAAGGACCAAACACCGTGGAGGCAGTTATTCCACACCACACAGTGACACGAGGAGAGTGCAGCGGCCTTTCCTGGATTTCTTGAGGGTTTTCGTTGCTCCAAATCCTTGAATTATGCCTATTAACGTGGCCAGACAAGTAAAAATGAGCTTCATCCGAGAATATGACGTTGTCGATAAACGAGGCCTCCTCGCACAAATGAAGAAAGGATTCTGCATATTCAAGCCGCTGTTGAGGATCATTTGCCGTTATTTCCTGAATCAGTTGGATTTTGTACGGATATAATTTCAGCTCACTCCTTAAAATGCGTTGTAATGATGATCGACTAACAGATAATTGAGTTGAACGTTTCCTGATTGAGCTCTTGGGATTAGCTGCAACATCTGCAGAAACTATGTTGATTACTGCTTCAGTACGTATTGATCTTAATCTTCCACATCGTGATCGATCACTAACACTGCCAGTCTCTGTGAACTTACGATATAGAGACTTTATTGTGTTCTTAGAGGGACTTGTTCTTGTATGAAACTGTATTCGGAAGTCACGCTGCACTTCTGCTACTGAAAATGTTCTCATGTAGACTTCCAGAATCCTTATTCTTTCCTCTTTGCTGTGCCGAATCATAATGGGCTGTTGGTGTTGACGAATAATGAGAAGTTCTTTAATCCGTTCTGGAAGTCTCGCTAAATGGCTGATTCGTATGTGTGATACGGACTTAATTACCATGAAAATTATTATCTTCCATTCAAACTGGTTTTAACAACCTAGTACTCCTAGTTTTTGTTTAATTAGAAAATTAAAAGGGTCAGTTACTTCTGGGACACCCTGTACTTTAGCAAAATTCTATGGGATACCGAATCAAAAGCTTTCTTCAAATCCAAAACATAGAAAAATACAAATTACCATCATCTAGTGACGAGTATACATCAGTCAGCAAACTCACCATAGCACTCTCCGTACTCCTACCAGAACGAAAACCATAGTGACTTCCATCAAATATATTTTTTGTTTCAAAATAACTTTTTAGTTGATTATACACTACCTTTTCAAATATCTTTGATAAATTAGACAGAAGAGAGATTGATCAATAGGTACTAACATCGTCAACAGCACCACCCTTATGTAGGGGAATAACTGATGCCTTCTTTTAAAATAGACGGAAAAATGCCACTAGACATTGATTTATTTATGAAAACAGATAAAATAGGCGAAATTACAATTGATGAATGTTTTAGTACAGCAACTGGTAATGAATTGAGGTGACAGGATTTACTTTTAAGTGAATATATAGATTTATGAGCATCTACGTCTAGGATAGGAGTGATAAAGAATGAATCACCCGTCAATCACCCAGAAAATTCACTGCAATCTGCCCGCCAATTGAGCTAAAAAAAGTCATTAAATTTGAATGCTGCAGACAGCGGGCTTAGCTCACAAAAAGTTGAGTCACTGAGTGACTCCGTATGAAAGCTTCTATTAATATTGTACCCCACATTCGGTGACGGCAACTTTCAGTGACGGTCACTAGTTACCCGTCGCGTCACTGCCAAATGCAGTTGCGTAACCAGGCAAGCGAAGTGACTTCGTTTGAAAGGCTGTGTCACTTTTGCAGGTATATGCATAGTAAATAACTGGTGACTCGTGTGAAAGGGACTTAAGTTGTAGGTATACATTAACGCTGATTGGCTAGAAGTTGGGTCAGAGTGCTGGCGTCAGTGCAAACATGCTCTGTATTTTATAACATGGAGTTGAGCGTCTCTCTTATATTGTCTTTGGCTCCCTTTGCCATATTTCATATTACTAATTTGTTTCATATTTAATTTCGACGTTTATTCGCCATATTTTCTATTTCTTTCAAATCTTCAAATTAATAAATGATACAATATGTACAAAGTTGGTATCTACAATACAAAAGATTTTTCTTATAAGTTATCTTCCATTATTTTGAAATTAATTATTCCACATCTCTAAATTAATTATTAAATATTTGTAATAAATAAAAACAATAAAATAAAATCAAGACATGGTATCAACAATACGAGTAATTTATATAAATATTAAAACCTCAAATCAAACCATAGAGTTATGATAAACTCTTCTAGAGAGAGGAAGTGTTGCAGCGATTGCAGGACTCAAAGGAAGACGGTGTAAGTTATATCATTTCTCCATTAAATTTTGTTTCGGTTATATCATTTCTCCATCAAACTGACGCTAGATTGCCAGTCACGTGACCCAAAAATAAGGATTTTAGCGTCCCGCAAGACGCGATATTATTTTGGCCACTGACTCACCACTTGGATCAAACCAACTCGAAATATCTGGATGTAATTTGAAGAATTAAAAATGGTTTAAAATCGTGTTGAATTTGAATAAAAAATTTAAAAATACGAATTTATAAAAAAATATGGAAAACTGTACTCGACGAAATGTCCGGACACGGTTTAAATACACTGTAAGTAATTTGACCTAAGCAACGCGCGTCTCAAAATAAACAAATTTTGTAGTCGGAACTGAAAGTAAATTCCGCACGCATAATAACAATAGTAACTAGGCAAATTCGTTGATATCATTTTTAGAAAAATTGAACAAGAAATCTCACAAATTGTAAAAGAAGAGTAATTCACATTTCAAGAAAATGAAGTAATCCCATTGATGAATTTATACATCATTGAAATAGTACATTTTTCTGGTGATAGAAAACCTCTAGAAATGCGTTCTACTTTCCGTTTATAGAGCTTTTGCTCATTATACAACTTTCTCAATAAAAGATTTCCTCTTACTGGAGTGTTCGCTTCATTTGATGGAATATAATTACATTTTTTTCTCCAACATATTTCTTTAAAACATCGGAGAGCAGTTTTTGAATTTCCTATCCCGTATGCTCTCTTTGAAGTACTGCCTTATTTTCTTGTTATCATCAACACTCCATCTTTAGTATTTTTGTCTATTCTTCTTTGGTGAAATGAAATCTTCTTCATCAGAAGCAATTCTCAATCTCCTTTCACTATGAGAATTTTTCTCTCGGCATCTTAAGAGTTTCCATCTCTTCATCAGATTCAGACGAAGAGTCTGAACCTGGAAAAAGAGACTTAATAGAATTTTTAACTCTATTAGCTGGAGTACCGCCAAACTTCACTCTTTTGTGAGAAGTCATCAGAGTGTGCATTAGGGAAATATCGCTAGCGCTTTTCGATGCTTGAGGAGTACTTAGAACAGCAAGTTGCACAGCAGAGGTGTCTTCAATTCCACTTGATTCATTGCACTGATTATCATTTTTTACGACATCTCTGATTATAGATGCTACAGCCTTCTCTTTTTCGTCATTACGACTTTGATTGATAGAACTTTTTATGTTCTCATTGAGTCCAAAATACTTGAAGTAGACTTCTTTCTCAACTACTAGAGTAACTGAAAATAGTGCTACTCTGATAGATAATGAGTATGTGTCCGAATGTAGTGATGTGCTTGCTGGATGTCTTGCTTCGGACGTATTGGACCACTTTCCTGTGTTTGTGTGATAGTGATAGGGAGCAGGGTCGAAATATTTCTTATAGGGTCACTAATAAACGGAGTGGGGTCATAAGCCCCCCCCCTGTTTTTTTTATTCCTTATTTACCTAGTTAAGTAAATGAAGAACTACTTAGATAGAAATAACTGAAAGTTGCTAATGTAGTTTGTCGTATCCGCTAGTTTGTTGTTTAAACTTCATGATTGTTTAATGACCTAGAAGGGGGGTTCGGGGGGCGGCACGCCCCCCGATATACATATATTTTATGTTCAATCAGTAATGAATTACTAAAGTGTCAATGAGGATCAAATAATATAGGTAAATAAGGATTAAAAAACAGAGGGGGCTCGTGACCAGGGGGGGGAGGTTCGGGGTACGGTCAATAGCCCCCCTAGGTCACTAGTCCCCCCCCTCCTTGTTTTTTCAATCCAACAAATGAAGAACTACATAGATAGAAATAACTGAGAGTTGCTAATGTAGTTTGTTGTATCCGCTAGTATGTTGTACTGCACACTTCATGATTGCTCAATGACCTGGCAGGGGGGCGGCACGCCTTATGTTTAATCAGTAATGAACTACAAAAGTATCAATAAGGATTAAATAATATAGGTAAAGAAAAAGGATTAGAGGACAGGGGGGTCTCATGACCGAGGGGGCTTATGACCTAGGGTGTAGGTCACGAGCCCCCCCCTGTTTTTAAATCCTTATTTACCTATATTATTTAATCCTTATTGACACGTTTGTAGTTCATTACTGATTAAACATAAAATATATGTATATCGGGGGGCGTGCCGCCCCCCGAACCCTCCTGCCAGGTCATTAAGCAATCATGAAGTGTGTAGTACAACAAACTAGCGGATACAACAAACTACGTTAGCAACTCTCAGTTATTACTATCTAAGTAGTTCTTCATTTGTTTAACTAGGTAAATAAAGATTAAAAAAACAGGGAGGGGGGCTCGTGACCGGGGGGGCTCATGACCGTACCCCTATGACCTACACCCGGGAGGGGGGGGCTAATGACATACACCCCTAATGAACATACACTTAGTAATATGAGGAGAGAGATGTTGAAGTCTAATCTTGATCATATATAGAAAAGTATATAGTGCTAAAAGTGTGGGTGACTCTGTTGCATAACCTAGTATAGAATAGTTTTAACAGTAAACTAGAACAATTTCTTATTAAAATTATACAAATCCTTGGATTAATGGTCTGGTTGTTCATATAAAGAGACTGAGGAACCAATATTTACTTTACCGAACTGGAAAAAATAAGTAGAGGGCAATACAATGAATACAGAAATGAAGTGAATTGAATGTTTAAAAGAGCGAAGGTTGAGTACTTTGAAGTGAAGTGTGGTGATTACCGAACAAATATCGGTGCGTTCTGGAAATAAATTAGTAATCTAATAAAATCTGATCACTATTCGAAGAATATTAACCCAGCTAACCAAATCCTCTCTGTCCTGCGAGGGACGGGGGATTTCAGACGTCTAAAATTCCACGTCTTTCCAACGTCTGAAGTCCCATTCTCGTCCCACGTCTTGAACAAGCGGGATATCCCCTGTGGGACATCCCGCTTGTTCAAGACGTGGGACGAGAATGGGAGCAAATCTTAATGGTAAAAATATCGATACATATTGCAGCAAGTTCATTCGCAAGCCTTATTTATGTATCATAACTAGGTAGGTATTGATAAACTCTAGTAGATATAACTAGCTAGCCTAAGGTAGGTATTGATAAACTCTTAGTAGATATCTAGATACCTGTTGATGAACAGATGTGGGTAACTAGGTAGGCATTAATTGATACTAGTAGGTAGGTATTGATGAACAACAGTAGGTAACTAGGTAGGTATTGACAAACAATTATGGGTAACTAGGTACAGTCGGGTCAGAAAATATTCGTACCGTACGATAAATGTAACATTTTCCTTTATAACTTCTAAAATATCAATTCCTGAATTCCAAATTTTTATACACTTCTAGATCTGACATCGATAAGGATACACAAAAAATTTCAAAATAAATTTTCATCAATAACAAAAGTTACAGAGATTTAATTAGAAAATGGGAGGACAGAAAGTATTCATACGGCACGAAAAAATAACATATTTAATTGAAATTCAATATTTTTAAAACCCTACGAAGGCGATAGGGGTTATATTCATGAACTACAGTGTAGTACCGAGCCTTTTTTTGTATGCAGTCATTGTTATTCTCCCATATGTTGCAACCGTTGGCTTCAATAATTTGTCTTTTTATAAATCTAAAATCATGCCAAAGCTAAAGAACACAGTATGGAGATGAAGAAGATAGTCTTAGCGATGCATAATGACGGAAAGGGGTATGGCAAGATATCCAAGGAGCTAAAACTACCAAAATCCACGGTCCAATCCATTGTTAAGAAGGTAGAGGATGTTGGTCACCTGGAGAATCTCCCTCGGAGTTGACGTCCGGTAAAGGTTTCCCACACAGGTATCCGAAGAGTTGTTCGAGAGGTCAACAAGAACCCGCGTGTGACCAGAGATGAAGTTAGGTCAATCTTTGAACAATCTGGTACAAGTGTCAGTCGATCAACTGTAAGTAACATTCTGCACAAGGATAACTTGAGAGGCTGCCGTCCTAGGAAAGCTCCTCTACTGCGTTCTATGCATTTGAAGGCTCGTGTCAAGTTTGCAAATGAATACTCCCCTAAAGAATCCACTTATTGGAACAGTGTTTTGTGGTCAGACGAGACAAAAATAGAGCGTTTCAGTCATTCTAGTTCTCAGTATGTTTGGAGGAAAAAGAATGAAGCCTTCAAAGCAAAGAATACCATCCCTACAGTGTAGCATGGTGGAGGCTAACTGATGTTTTGGGGTTGCTTTTCGACTAAAGGTGTTGGTGCGTTGGTTCGAGTGAATGGTATAATGAAGAAAGAGGATTATCGCAATATATTGAAGGAAAACCTGAAGCAGAGTGCGAGCAATCTTGGAATGGGACGTCGCTGGATCTTCCAACAGGACAATGATCCAAAGCACACCTCGAAATTTGTGTCCAAATGGTTAGCAGATGAACGTGTTAATATCCTCCTATTGCCATCTCAATCACCAGACCTCAATCCCATAGAAAGTATGTGGGCTGAATTGAAAAAAAGAGTAAGGAAAAGGCAACCGAGTAATCTGGCAGAACTTGAGATCATTACAAAAGAAGAATGGAGTAAAATAGACGAGGAAACCTGTCAGAAATATGTAGGAGACTATTCTGGACGCCTCCAGAAAGTTATCGAGAACAGAGGATTCACAATTGACTATTAAAACAATATTATATACATTTTCTTGTTACAGTATGAATACTTTCTGTCCCCCATTTTCTAATTAAATCTCTGTAACTTTTGTTATTGATAAAAATTTGCTTTGAAATTTTTTGTGTATCATAATCGATGTCAGATCTAAAAGTGTACAAAAATTTGGAATTAAGGAATTTATATTTTAGAAGTCATAAAGGAAAATGTTACATTTATCGTACAGTACAAATATTTTCTGACCCGACTGTAGGTATTGACAAACAGTTGTAGGTAACTAGGTAGGGATTGATAAACACTAGTAGATAACTAGGTATGTATTGACAAACAGTAGTAGGTGACGAGGTAGGTATTGATGAGCACTATAGTAGGTAACTATGTGGGTATTGATGAGCACTATAGTAGGTAACTAGGTAACTATTGATCAACACAAGAAGGTAACTAGGTAAGTATTTATAACCACTAGGAGGTATTTAGGTAGGTGTTGACAAACATTTGTAGGTAACTAGTTAGGTATTGATGAATACTAGTAGGTAATTAGGACCTAGGTTGATATTGATAAATAGTTGTAGGCAACAAGATAGGCATTGATAAAACGCTGTACGCAAATAGGTAGACATTGATAAACACTAGAAGGTAACTAGTTAGGTATTGATAAACAGTTGTAGGCAACTAGGTAGGCATTGCTAAACACCAGTAGGTAACTAGGTAGGTATTGACAAACAGTTGTAGGTAACTAAGTAGGTACAGATAAATACTTCGTACTAGGTAACTAGGTAGGTAGTGAAAACCACCAGTAGGTAGGTACTACGTTCGTATTGATAAACAGTTGTAGGTAACTAGGTAGTTGTTAATGAACACTAGTAGGTAACTATAGGTAAGATTAATAAACAGTTGTAGGTAATTAGGAAGTTAATAACAGTAATTAACATTATTAATATATATATCAATAGATAACTTTATACATATTTTTATCATTTACATTAAAAAAGTAGAATATTAAATTATAATGATTCATAATAACTTTCAGAAGCATGCAAGTTATCAAGTTGCATAAAGATCATTTCAATACTATTCTACAATGTCCAGGTTGGCTCAGTGGTAGCGTCGCCAACTTCAATAGTATATCACACCACAGTCCTGAAATCGATTCCCGAGAACACCGCTACATTTCTTTCTCCATTTCTTCCCATTTAATTTGTATATAACAATATGTAACATTAAATTAAATGATATACAGGTAAACGTAACATACACACTAAGTGCAATAAACTAAGATATTGCAATAAAATTAACTTTATTTTTTTTTCTTATACATATTTATATACCCCAATTAACTGAAGTAGTTTGAGCAGCAGAGAGATATGACCCCCTTGCAGAGGGGGACATCCGCACTCTGTCCCACGTCTTGAAGAGGGGGGCATTCATACTCTGTCCCACGTCTTAAATCTCTCTTCTCTCTATAGCGAGGGACATCCGCACTCTGTCCCATGTGGGTCCCACGTCTTGAATCCCTCTATAGCGAGGGACATCCACACTCTGTCCATGTGGATGTCCCCCTCTGCCAGAGAGGGACAAGACGTGGGATCAGACGTCTTGCAGAAGGGGACCCCTGTCCAAACAAAGAGGGTTAGACGTCTGATTTCCCCCGCCCCACGTCTTAAATCCCTCTATAGCGAGGGGTATCAGACGTCTTAAGACGTGGGACAAACAGCTTTTGGTTAGCTGGGTGATATTAGGAAACTGATAGTTGGTGAGGAGGAGATAGTGATTGTACATCAGCTTTTAATTACTTTTTCGCTAGGATCTGTGGAGATATCTGTGATTGTGCACCTCCAAGCCGAGTTAATTCAAACTCTTTATCTCTGTGACAATTATCCACAGTCGTTCTTTTCCCAAGTTCTGGCAATTGATGTAATCAAAGTGATAAATTACCTAAAAAACAAGTCATCGTCAAACGAAACTTATTCAGTTGCGATTATTAAACATTGCCAACTATTTATTTTAGTAGGGGTTTAACGTCTGCTTCGGAACCAAAGGCCATATCGCTGACGTCAAAAGGAAATTAAATACAAGGGACTGGAAGAAGCATTCAGAGAGGAAAGTGGCTCCATGAACAAAGTCACTTACCACCGTCGATGACAATGTTCATGGATGCAGAAAAGCTTCTCCGTGAATGCAGTCACTTACCAAGAAATGTGACGAAACGGGACACAAGCACCGGTGGCTGCACTCACGGATGTAAGAGGAAAATGAAGAGGTGATAGTAAATGAAGCCTACGAGCCTACATAACACAAAATCCAAGACCTCGCAGTTGAAGAGCATAACCCTAGCGCTATCCTCCAAAACTGCAAGTAGCGTTAAAAAAAATGATAAACATGGTAAAAATGAAAAAAAGACAATCCATGATCCAAATTACAACAGTTCGGGGCCCAAGGGACGCCACCCCCCTTTTCTTCCATTCACCACAGACAGCTTCAGGATAGAGCCCCTGGGGGCACATTGCCAACTAATAATATTGGCAATATCCCTTAACGAAGGGAATAAATTTTAAAAAAGTTAAAATATTATTAAACTATTCTAATGTGTCTATTCAGTGATAAATAGTTAATATAAATTATGTGTTAATTTTAATTGATTTCTAAATTTCATGTTTTAAAAAATGTGACGTGATAGTCACATTCGTCTCTAGGCTCCACACATTCAATTTATCACAGTTTACTCCTTAAGTTTATGTGACTAATTCGTCACACAATGTCATTGTAATGGGATTATCACGGCCTAATTTTCTAAAGATTAAAATCGGGCAAGATCCGAACCAGTGGCATATGCTGGAACTCTATATAAACAAATCCTCACAACCATAGCGCTTCTCACGTCTGGAATCCATACAGCTAACATCAGTTTAAATTTGTCTTCCATTTATATAGATCGAGAACTAACTAATTTTCCATTCTAGATATCTTAAACCATTGTGAAATCATATTCAAATTCCAAACATTGCTGAAATTATATAGAAACCTAAAGTTAACGTAATTAAAAGCAGCCAGTTGTTACCTCAAAATATAGTCCCACGCACAGGCCACAGGAATCCATACAGTGATTGTGAATTTGAAAGGTGATTATTTGTTGTGCTATTCATTTGTTTATTTATCTATACTATATATTATCTATACTATTTTTCCCTCTATAATAGACCTAATACTGTATAAATGTTTTAGAATTGCTATGTACTAAAACGTGCCTAATTTTTACAGCTCGGAAATCAGTCTTTTCCTTCTTCTCTTTCTCTTAAATTTAGGTTTAGTTTTAGTAGCGTTAGGTAGGGTAATTATTATTAGTTTATATAGGTAGGATCAAATAAAATACAGCAATAGTTTCATGCATCTATTTCTCCTAAATAAAATAGAGTAGTTGATCACTTGCCGGTAAATAGTACCTATACCCTAATATACAATACCTCCTAGCCTAATTAAGAACCTGGGTAATAGAGTCGGGAGGTTAAACGCCAAACCCGCAACATTAATATTTGGTGCCGTGACTTTTAGGTTAGGTCAGGTTAACTCATTTTCCAGTAATATCTGCATCCTTAGATCTAGAATAAAACTTTAGAATTTCATAGCGATTATTAGATTAGGATTGGTAATTAATATATGGATAAATAGGGCAGTTACATTTAGGGTAGGAAATATTTAAATAGCTTTGTTAGCTATTTAAAATTTACCAAATTAATTTTTGGTAATTAGGAGTGAATAAAACTAATTAGCTATAGTAATTCGTATATTTTTTCTCATAGGAAATTAAAGGCAAAGTAAATTATTAATATTATTTTATTATTTTAACAGAAGCGTATAATATTATTTAGAGGTTGTGGTTAGGCACATCTGAAAAAAAAAATTAACGAGTGATTACTAATAAATTATACGACTGTTATACATGGAAAATGATGATTTAGGTTACATGCAATAATTACATGGTAGAAAAAAAATGAAATTCCGAGCTTTTAATACAGATAAAAAAAACACTAAACCATGTCTAAATCTGAAAAAGAGAACAGTAATGAAGAGTCAGAAATCGATAGTGGTAGCTTAGAAAAGTTGTTGGAACAATGCAACCAGATTCAGAAATTTATTGACAAAAATAGTAGAAATGAATTTTCAAGCGACACTAGAAGAATATTGTAGGGAAATGTTTAAAGGTAAAAGTTACTTATGGATCAACGAATTAGCCGAACATCTAAATGGACAGACACTGCAGGGATTCCTTTCGTTGAAAGAATTCGACGACAGTTATGAAGAAATGAAACTCAAACTAATAAGGTGGTTTAATGATAACAGAAAAGATAGGAAAAGGAAAGCTAGAAAGAAATTCGAGAACGCACAAATGAAAACTAATGAAACTACGTACATGTATGGTACTAGGCTACTTGTATTATACAAAAGTGCTTATCCAGGACATGAATTTAAGTATAGTAAAACTTTAATCAAACAATTCAAATTTACTGTAGGAATTAAAACGAATTATTGATTCACAAATCCTAAAGTCCCGTTTACATTGAGGCTCTTTTGCACACTCTGAGTGTTGAAACAACGGGCAAACGCGCAATGGAGGGGCAAACCAGCGGGCAACTTGAGGCTCACTTCAACATTCACCTTGGTCATTCTTTTCGACACTCACTGTGGCTCAGTCAGTCCATTGATGCACCAGGGGGAGTGTTAACATCGAAGCTCCTGCAAAATGGATGGCAACGAGTAGAGCTGCTGTTGAACAGCTAATTAATCTATATAGGACTCACGAATGCCTTAGGAAATCATAAAGTAAAGCATATAAAAATAGAAATTTAAGATAGAGAGCAATAATGACATTGAACAAAATTTATTATTATCCCAACCTATAACAAAGAGCATTGTGTTTTTATATATGTATAAATCCATCACACTCAAATATTTAATTTTATAAATTCAAAAATTTCCCAAAACTCAATTTTTCGAAAACTAAATTTTCCCACAACACAAAATTTTCCCACAACACAAAATTTTCCCACCACACAAAATTTTCCCATAACACAAAATTTTCCCATAACACAAAATTTTCGAAAAAACTCAAAATTTTCCGAATAGGTAGGTACTGAAGATTTTCCGAAAACTCAATATTTTTACGGAAACTGAAAATTCATAGAATTAAAATTCAATTTTCATTAAAAAACAGTTATTTTTAACGGGATAGTACACTAGTCATTAATATTAGGTAGAGATGGAGAAGATGTAAAAACTGAAATTCAAACTATACGGAACTAACACCGTAATAAAGTATACGAATCGAAAAAATCTGATAAAGTTTATGAAACAGATGAAATTTATGTACCATAACTTTGGTGCTATAAATTATTTCATGTTGTTACAGGTGACAGGACAATATCCCCCGTGCAAAAAATCCCCCGCGGTCAAAAACCCCCCGTGCAATATACCCCCCGTACAATAAACCCCCCGGACAAGAACCCCCAAGCAAAAAAACCCCGGTCGATATAAATAGCATAATTCATTTTAATTAATTGTCATTAGTTTTTTATTAATAAAATTACTATATGCTATAAATATAAAGAGATATAGTGCACCTAAGGTTAGGTTAGCGGTCCGATTGGGGGGGTTTGGGGGGGGGGGGGCTTGCCCCCCCCCGGCCAGGTTTGATAGTGACAAAATGTATAGTGTACTTATTTTTACTATAAAATAGGTAATTGGGTATACCTTATTTTGCAAAAAAATTGTCATATTTTCGAAGAAAATGTAATAATTAATGGTTCGCATTGAATAATGTTTAATATATTAATAAAAATGAATTATGCTATTTATATCGACCGGGGGTATTTTGCACCGGGGGTTTTTTGCTTGGGGGGTTTTTGTCCGGGGGGTATTTGTCTGGGGGTTTATTGCACGGGGGGTTTTTGACCGCGGGTTTTTTTTTGCACGGGGGTTATTGTCCTGGAATCGTTGTTACACTAGGGGCCCTGCCGCTTTGCCCAGTGTAACAACATTTCTCGCCATCGAATCTGAATACCAACTAAGAACTCTCGCACCGTCTCAATCTGCTCGCCAAACGCTTTTCAAATGTGAACAGTCAAGACTCTTTTTGAGTGTGCACTTGCCCGTTGCCCGTGGATGTGAGCTTCCAATGTGAGTGTCAATGTAAACGGGGCTTAAACCACAAGTTGCTCAACAAGAATATTCTTGGAATACAATTCAAAAATGCTCACGAATATTTGACCAAGAAATAAATGAAAAACAAAAGGAATACAGTAGTGATGAACACTCAAAAGAAATTGTGATCAATTTCAACAATTCTAAGAATATAAATACCGGTCATGATGGAAGTAAGAAATATAGAGCCGAAAATAACCTTAGATATAACTCCATTCACAATCAATATTCTCCGAATAATGTACCTCAGAATAGAAACACCTTTATGGATAATATTAAACAGTACAAATCAGATTTCCCAACTAAATGTCACTATTGTTATAGAGTAGGACATAACTCAAATAATTGCAGAACAAGACTTAACGCATGTTTTATATGCGGTAGTACCAAGCATTACTACAGAGAGTGTGCGCAACGTATTCAAACTCAAAACGTTCACACATTTAGGTACAATCAAGCACCTAGAGAAA
Organism: Caprella mutica; assembly: GCA_947561585.1. Classification (NCBI taxonomy): domain Eukaryota; kingdom Metazoa; phylum Arthropoda; class Malacostraca; order Amphipoda; family Caprellidae; genus Caprella; species Caprella mutica. The sequence goes on along the minus strand of CANNZV010000487.1, from coordinate 20,858 downwards.
ACCCAAACCAAAGAAACAGAAGCACAAGTCAGCATTATCAATAACGTAATGAATTTCCGCGCTTCTCTGCATATAATCAATATAGAGGATACCCTGAACAAAGAGATAACATCAGGCAATCTAGACCCCAATTTAGAGAAACTAATGTAAATAGAGCTAGTGGAAATTTTAGAACTGTTAGTCAACATCTTACACCCACAACAATGACAAGCATAAATAAGAATTTAAACTAGTCCTCCAGAGTAGGCGAGGGAAATCTGGAGGATTACAAGCCCTCAATAACAATGAAGAGGAATAATAATGGAAGTGTAAATAAAAGAATGTATTCTAATCTGTTGCAACCATCTAAATTACTATTCTTACCTGTTCACCAATCCGATAAAAGTGGACCATCAGTTCAAGCTTTGTTGGACACAGAAGCATCAATGTCTTTTGTGGCCAAATCTGAAATAAAAGAAATTAGTAATTATATTAATAATGAAGATATACATTACATTACAGGATACGGTAACATAATAAAAAGACTCTAGGTTCAATTTACCTAAAAGTATCTATTTTAAACACTCAGTATAACGTTAAATTTAACATCATGAATGACGGAAGATATTGCTTATAAAATGATACTAGGATTAGATTTTTTTAAGAGAAATGGCATTGTAGTTGATATGTTTCACAAGAAAGTGTATATAAATAAACTTGATAAAAGTAGGATGACGGTTAATTTAAATTACCACCATGCGTACCAATCAGAAAGAAAGACGGATCCCTAAGCTTATGCATAGACTACAGAAAATTAAACAAAATTACTAAGACAGAGCAATACCCAATGCCAAATTTAAATCAATGCATTTACAAACCTAACAATATCAATTACTTCACAAAATTAGATTTAACTAAAGGTTATTACCAAATAGAATTGACCGAACAAAGCCGTAAGTACACTGCCTTCAGCACGATGAATAACCACTACCAATTCAAAAGACTCCCATTTGGCCTCAAAAATGCAGGCATCGCTTTTCAACGGGCAATGCAACAAACTCTTTCGAAAACATTAGGTGGCAACGTTATAATATACATTTACGACATCCTCATAATATCTGAAACATTCAACGAACATTTAGATCTGGTTAAAAAAGTGCTTAATACTTTAGCTATTAATAATATAAAAGTAAATATAAACAAATGCGAATTCTTCAAAGATAACATTAGCTTCCTCGGTCATGAATTAAATAGCAGCGGTATTAATAAATCTCAAGAGTACATTATAAAAGTTAAAGAAATTCCACGACCTGAAACTGTAACAGAATTAAGAAAATTTCAAAGAAAATTTATCCCGAATTGTTCAACCATTTTAAAACCTTTTTCTATGTAAGTTTTGTTTTCTTGTCCTGTTATTGTAGTTAAAGGTTTTAAAATTTCAGACGTTGGGCAACGTCTCATATCTGACAAGGGATATGACGAGGGATTTCAGACGTTGGGCTACGTCTAATATCCGACAGGGGATATGACGAGGGATTACAGACTTTGGGCAACGTCTCATATCTGACGGGGGATATGACGAAGGATTTCAGACGTTGGGCGACGTTTATTATCTGACGGGGGATATGACGAGGGATTTCAGACGTTGGACGACGTCTGATATCTGATGGGGGATATGACGAGGGATTTCAGACGTTGGGTGACGTCTGATATCTGACGGGGAATATGACGTGGGATGTCACACATTGGGCGACGTCTGATATCTGACGGTGGATATGACGAGGGATTTCAGACGTTGGGTGACGTCTGGTATTTGACGGGGGGATATGACGAGGGATTTCAGACGTTGGGAAACGTCTCATATCTGACGGGGGATATGACGAGAGATTTCAGACGTTGGGTCACTCTCAATCCCACGGCGTGTTCAATTTGCATGTTATCTGGCATGTAATAATATCAAATCTTAGCGTGTTGTAATAATATCATATCTTAACGTGATGTAATAATTTCATTTTGTAGCGTGCTGAATTATCAAATCTTAACGTTATGCAATAATATCAAATCTTAGCGTGTTGTAATAAAATCATATCATAACGTGATGTACTAGTATAACATATTAGTGTACTGCAATAATATCACATCTAAGCATGTTGTAATAATATCATAACTTAACGTGATGAAATAATTTCACTTTGTAGCGTGTTGATTCATCATATCTTAACGTGATGTATTGCTATAACATCTTATCGTGTTTCAATAAAATTAAAACGTGATGTAATAATATAATATATTAGCGTACTGTAGTAATATCACATCTTAGTATATTGAAGAGATATCATATCTTAACGTGATGAAATAATTTTATTTTGTAGCGTGTTGAATTATCAATAATATCACATACTTAACGTTATGCAATAATATCACATATTAGGTGTTGCAATAATATCATATCATAACGTGATGTAAAAGTATAACAAATTAGCGTAGTGTATTAATATCACATCTTAGCATATTGTAAAGTTATCACATCTTAACGTGATAAAATAATATATAACCTTAACGTATTGTAATAATAAAACAACGTCATAACTCAAAAAATCGAGTTTTTGAGTTATCTCTATTGACAAATTCATTTTAAAATGCTGATTATTTTGGTGCAAGTTGCAGAATTGTATCTTAAAAATTGATCACTAGAGAGGCTGAGTATTAAACGAGTTTACATTAAATGTACGTACATTACAGGTATCTAAATGCTTTACCAGGAAAATAGCTAATTTTGAGTTGTGTCACTGTTCTCGCAAACAAGCGATAATATGCTTTAAAATCATCTTGCCTATGCTTTAAAAACATAAGTCTTGCACTTTCTAAATAAAATTTAAATTCTATTTATCTTAGTATGCCCTCAATTGGTAAGAAAACGATAAATAGAGATTCAAGAAAACGTGAAATAGATAATTAGGGTTCAATAACCACTAGGGAGCATATTAACCAATTTTTGAGTCAAAATTACCATATTTCGGGGCAAAATGAATATTTCGTGGAAACGGGGGGTGCAATAACCACAAATGCGGGGCATAGTTCCTTAGGCCCATTATTATTATTATTATTAAAATTATTGTTATTATTATTATATGGTAACCAAAAAAAATTAAAGAAAAGGAAAAACAATAAGTTATTAACTCAAAATAGTTAAATTTAAACTCGCTTGTTCATTAAGCGAAGGAAACTGTTTATTAATAATATATAGATTTTAATGTACGAATAATCGGTGTGCAGAGGTTTCATCGACAGGATTTTTCGTCGACAAGACGTTTCGTCAACAATTTTCATAAAAGGGGATATTAACATACTTTAATTTCAAAAAACATATTCTTTAACATAATAATGTATCACACGATCAAATTACAAAATAGAATAATGGTGAGGAGGAAAACTATTAAATAAATTTCAATCGTTTTTCTACTTTAATACTAAACCAAAACTACTCAATAATAACAAATTATTTTAAAGTAACTTAATAATTTTGTGGTCGAGTTTTTTTTGTGATTTTAAAAATTTAAAACAATTTACTCTCAATAATTTACGTTTAATAATAATAAGATTTACAACTGCGAGTGTTCGGTAATCGAGTGGTAATCCTAGATTGAAAGTCAAGTTTTTATATAAAAAACTCGTCGTTGAATGTTTATCGATACTTTAGGTTATTGTTATACCAAAAAGTGATTCTTTGAAATCACTAGTTGGGTTTACAATATAAAAAGTTTAGAGTTATTGAACGATATCCCATTTTCGAATTTTGAACCTGTAAGGAAAAAAAAACATCCTGTCCAAGCCCCAAGAATAGTATGAGCCTATTGCATAATATTGTAGAACTAATATATTATTAGTAATATTCTCAAAGTACTCAAAAAGACACCTTTACCCAGGTCATCACTGCAAGATACTAATAGGCAGTTGTGACACAAGGCAACTTATTGACAAAGAATTAAATTTAATAATGCTTTTTGTGTTTCTTTTTGTTTTCAATGATTTCATTATTTGGTACGATATATTTTTTTTTTACTTTTGTCTTACATATACAATTTTTCAAATTACTTTAAAATAATTTGGTATTATTAAGTAGTACTGGTTTAGTATTAAAGTAGAAAAACGATTGAAATTTATTAAAAAGTTTTCCTCCTCACCATTATTCTATTTTGAAATTTGATCGTTTGATACATTATTCTGTTAAAGTACATGTTTTGTAACATTAGAGTGTGTTAATATCCCCTTTATGAAAATTTGTCGACGAAATAGCTTGCAAACTTTGTAAATTTTCTTCCTTAATTCGGTGATTATAATCGAAAGAATAATTACGAATTGAACTAAATGGAGGGGAGCCATAGGAACTGTTAATTCACGTATAAGTGATGTATGAACAGAATTTAAATATTTAGATACGAATTTATCAAATAAATTTGGAGGATAACGATTACCAGAGAAAAAATTACGCAAGTGTGAAACTTCCACATCCAAATCTATATAATTCAAGCAAATCTCATACGCTCTATGAACAAGACACGTAATCAAATTAACTTTATAAGATGATTGTATGAAAGAATCAAATCTTAACCCCAATCCTGTGAATGTCCTTTTACGATAAACTTTAGTCAAAAACTATTATTAATACGATTAATATTAACATCTAGAGAATTTAGGAAGTTATTTTTCTCAATTCCGAAGTGAATTTAATATTAGAATGATGTTTAGAGTTTAAATAGTTATGAAAAAGATTAATATGGGATTGGTCAGAAAACAGAAGGAAAATATCATCTACATATCTACGATAAAATTTAAGTTTAAATTCAATTGGACAATCATCTAGCCATCGTTGTTCATGAAAACATAAAGACATTCGCAAGAGTGGGACCAAGAAGATTTCCCATACCTAATGTCACCATAGAATTGGGAAAATAACTTACAATTGAAATGGAAGAGGACATTCTTAACAGCGAGCACAAGCAACGGCTTGAAGAAACATGAAGAAAACTGGGAGACACCATTGGGTCCGAGTAGAGAGAAGCATTAGCAATTTCGATGGTTTCATCCAAAGGTATATAAGTGAACAAAAATTTGATGTCAAGCTTGCCATGCATAATGAATTTAAATTCTTAATTTTAGTGATTTCTTGAACAAAAGAGAATGAATCCTTAACTGTACATTGATTGGTGGTGATTGGTTCAAGTAAAGGTAGGAGAAACTTATCAATTTTGTATCCTGAAGTTCGTATAGCCGAACGAATAGGTCGCAGTGGCGCCCCAAATTTGTGTACTTTTGGTAATCCATAAAGAACTCCTGGTTTTGACCCAGAACAGTGCAAATAATCATATTGTTCATCATTTATTTATTTATTTTTCTTTAATTTAGTAGCTAGTCTATTAATTATGTCTTCTTGTTTGATAATTTCTTTGGACCAATCTTCCTGTACAATTTTGAATTTTGATCGATCTTCTAAAATGTCATGCTTCTTCTTGTTTTAGTCCGTTTTATTCAAAATCACAATACCATTACCTTAGTCTGTTTTCAAAATTATAATACTGGCAGGCCTCGCTATAATTACACCTCAATTTAATAAATCTGGTACTTATTTCGAGTCATGTCTTGAAATAAGTACCGTTCGTAGATATAGAAAACGGAGACAAATTTTTGTAATTATTTCACGGTAACTATCAAAATTATAATCCAGATGAGGTTATTAGAGGCAATTGGTTCAAATATTCAACATGTCCCATTTTAGGGTAAGCTCCGTGTTATTGCACGGTTCCATATTTTCGAACACGTAATAATCTCTGTATAATAATCCTTATTTAACTTTTATTTCAATTGGTATTCATGATACCAATTTGAATAGAAATTAAATAATAATTATATATTTTCTTTTCGGACGTGTCCGAAAATGTAGAACGTACCAATAACTTGAAACTTAGTACTCTTCTTCCAAAAATATTTCTTAGAGCCTAAAATGGGTGTTTGTTCAATGTGAAATTATAGAAATCTAAGTATCTATTAATTACTCATTTATACTGAGTTAGAGCTAGCTATGGTTGGATTTTTTTTTAAACCTTTAATAAGTTCTAAACTTCAAACACTGTTTAACCATAGGCTTATATAGTACTTTAACTCTAAAACAAATTTTCTTTCATCGTGACTCATAGAAAATAAAATATATAATCAAGGAGTGACAATTATACATTTCTTGTTACTTTTCCTCGCTTTAGTTACCGTTTGGTAATTAAACTGAGTTATGGTTTGGTAATTAAAGCGGGGAAGGCCTGTACTATCATCCCGTCCTAAATTTTGTAGAGTTTCGTAGAATTTATTATGTTGAAAATTAATAGATGGCTTGTAACCGTAGATTTTTTTTTTTAAATTTGTATTAACTATTTAGGTGACTTTTTTATTTTGGAATCCAAAATGCTTCTTAGTTCTATATATTTCTTTAAAATTAGTCTAAATTAGGTTATTGATAATGAATATTTTATTATTCGAAAGCTCTGACAAATAAAAGGATGTACAACTTTTTCGTCGTTTCCCTTGTGCTGCACTTCATTAAATTTAGTAAGATTTCCCAGAAGGAGACCGATTAGTCAAATTATTTCAAGTAATAATGTTTAATAGTAAAATAAATATCGTATATATAAATTTTATATTTGGTTTTAACTATTTAATTTTTTAGTTTTGTTGTTGACTAGCTGTAATTTATTTTTTGGGTGTTACTTGGTCAGTGACATTGTATTCAGGTAGCCAAAATTAGACAATAAAGTAACAATTGCCTTTCAATATACAGTACAGTTAAATACATAAAAAAAGTTGTGGTTGCGTGAGCTCTATGAATAATAATTAAGCATAGACTAATCACTAATGAATAGGGTTGTGACAATATGCTCATAGAGATAATTATGCTTTATATTCTCTGAAAATAAGTTTTTTTTTTGTTCTAAAATATGCTCCTTTACGTTCTACTATATCCTATGTAACCTAGCCGTACGTTGTTCTATACTTACTCCCTTTCTCTCTCTATTCCTTCCCAGATCCGTGTTTTGTCCTATAGTGAAGAGCCGGATTCGGATCTCCACCGTCCACCATCCCGCCTCGGACCCCAGAAGAGCCATTGCGCGCTTTCTCCTTGCACCGACTTGAAGGCGCCCCATCGCACAAGGCTTTTCTCTTTTCTCCCATGCTCTTCACTTTCTTTTCCTCACCCTTCCTTCCGGTTCACTTTCTCTCTGTTGGTAGATTGTTTAAATATTAATTAGTGTCATTTTCTTATAATTTCAGCACACTTCTGACGTCATTTCTCTGTCTTACAAACGAAGTGTCTGAAAGAAAGTATTTCATTCAGACACTTCACAGACACAATCCATGATCGCACTACATATAACTTATAGAAATAAGAAATAATTTAAAATTGCTCATTGGAATTCGAACCCTTGGAATAGCAGATCGGCATAGGTGTGTTCAATATTACTAGTTTTGAACATTTAAAATTAAAATAAAGTTAGAGAGAATTTCTAGATATCTGACCTCAATCTTTTTTGACTCCGGTTTATAAAATTTAGTATCGACACAAAGATATGAATACTATAATGGTAAATTATTCCAATGGTACCGTGTAAATTAACACAAATTATACTGGAACTGGTTAGGAGTTCGATTATAAAAAAAATATTGGTAATTATCAGATAAGATCAATATTTTTCTAATCACTTCAGGACAATATTTCACTTCTCTCTCACTCACCAAATGAAGTTCCAAGTTTCTCGATTTGTCCTGAAACACCCTGTAAAAATAATTGTGATATTAGACAACTAAGTAACATAAATTATAATAATAATGATATTTTATTGAATTAAAGATAGTACATTAAATGACAATAAATTATTATCATGGTAAATTAAATCTAGTAGCCGATCATTTAAGTAGATTAGAATTTTTTTCTAACAATCATAATCTAAGTGCCAAGTTATTGCTATCTCTGACGGCCAAGATAATACACACAATGACGACATATAAGAGGATGAAGACTGTATAGTTTATTATAAATCTAAATACTGATACGTTGACCTTTTATATACCAACTTTTAAATAAGTCACCTGGACAAATAGCGAATTGAAAAAGGCACAAAACAAGACTATTTTCGTATCAATGTAACCGAAGTACTGTTAAATAAATAAAACTAAACATGATGAAAACGACAAAAGTAGAATAAATCATTTACTTAATTTATACAGGGCAGGATTCCATTTACCGGTCATTTCACTACTGCCGGTGTATTATGCTTAAGTGAGACCCGTACTTTCTTGAGATGTTGGCATATTAGAATCGTAGAGTACATTGTGGGTGTGGCGTTATTGCTTCAGTATCAAATGTGCCACGATATTGAGAGAGTCTGAGTAGCTCTGTGTTCCTGTTGATCATGTATGTGAGGCAGAGTTGATTGTGGAGGCTGAGATTTTTACACAGTAATACTCCAAAAAGAAAGAATATATTCTATAATCTGCCATGAAAAGGAAAGTTTTCCATTCATTTCTTAAATGTCTATAGTAGAGTAAACTCTCTATAGTGAATTAGTTGAATTCCACTATAGAGGAGTTCTACTGCATAATAAATCTTTGCCTCCTCAATCAACTCAACCTCACATACATGATAAACTGAAACACAGAGACTCTCACACTCATCAATGAATACAAATATTTCTTTGAAAATCATTTTTTTGAATGCGTTGTTCTGAATGTGGTACGGACATAAGCCCCGCCCCCTCCCAAGACACGAATTCCCTTTTTTAAACTAGGTAACTAACTAATCTGGTTATTTAGTTACTAACTACCTAGCTTGACTAGTTTCACGAATTACCTAGCTTGGATAGTAGTTATAAACTACCTTCCTCAGTTGGGTGTAGGATATAAGCCCCCCCCCCCCCACCCTTTTTTTCTTTTCTTTAAGATATTACATAATATATATTACTACTTTTATTTTCTTAATTTCAATATATCATCTATTTACTACATATAACAAATTAACTTTTTATTGTGTGGATTAGGTAAAGGGAAAGTAACCTAACTAACTAACTTTATGAATTTTCTTAAAGGGCATATTAACTCACTCTACTATATGCTTAATATTTTAACATAAAGAACTAATTATCGTTTACATTTTTATATTGGCAATTAATAATGTTGAATATAGTAATAGCAATAGATAAATTTCAATATATTAATTGCAAAACTAGGTACTTTTTAATATTTTTATTGCATTTTGAATTTATTAATTGAATTCGAGTAAAAAGTGGTGTAAGACGGAATTGGATCGATTTTTGTTTGCACGGAGTGTTTTTAATTGTATTCCTTTTGGACAGGGGGATTTCTGTCCTAGAATCCAAAAACAGGACCTGATAAACATATACTATGAATGCGATATTAGTCCCTCTCTGTTTTGCTCACTATGGCAATTATAAAATAAACTGGAATATTGTGAATATTCGTAAGGTTTCTATAAGGGTAAAATGTAAATTGACTTGAGTCACCTCTAAATATTGTTCAAATTGCCCAGGATTATGCCTGTGCCATTTTTCATACGTACGCGGTATTGGACTAATGGCCATCTAAAAATAAAAATATTGCCACCCTAATATACAGGTGTGATCAATGAATTTGACGAACACTTATTTTTACATTATATGGCTGAATTTCCTAATGGAATTATATGAAACTAATTTAAATTTACCTACTTTTCAGATATATAATGTGTCCTGTTAATCCTAAGTATGTCGTCTTGTTGATCCTAATATGTATGTCCTATTGATCTTGACTCACTTATAATCAAAAAGACACACTGAGGATCAAAAAGACACACTGAGGATCTAAAAGACACACTGAGGATCAAAAAGAATCACTGAGGATCAAAAAGACACACTGAGGATCAAAAAGACACACTAAGGTTCAAAAAGACACACTGAGGATCAAAAAGACACACTGAGGATCAAAAAGACACACTGAGGATCAAAAAGACACACTGAGGATCAAAAAGACACAATGAGGATCAAAAAGACACATTGAAGATCAAAAAGACACACTGAGGATCAAAAAGACACACTGAGGATCAAAAAGACACACTGAGGATCAAAAAGACACACTGAGGATCAAAAAGACACACTGAGGATCAAAAGGACACACTGAGGATCAAAAAGACACACTGAGGATTAAAAAGACACACTGAGGATCAAAAAGACACACTGAGGATCAAAAAGACACACTGAGGATAAAAAAGACACACTGAGGATAAAAAAGACACACTGAGGATCAACAGGACACACTGAGGATAAACAGGACACACTGAGGATCAACAAGACACACTGAGGATCAACAAGACACACTGAGGATCAACGAGACACACTGTGGATCAACAAGACACACTGAGGATGAACAGGACACACTTAGGATGAACAAGACACACTTAGGATCAACAGGACACACTTATGATCAACAGGACACTCTTAGGATCAACAGGACACACTTAGGATCAAGAGGACACACTTAGGATCAACAGAACACACTTAGAATCAACAGGACACACTTAGGATCAACAGGACACACATATAGGAACAAGTAGTGCATAAGAATAAAGAACACACATAGGAATAGAAGACATACATATATAGAAACAAGAAATAGAATTATTCTAGAGAATAATGTAGTCAACAATAGTTATAGGACATAGGTAGTTAGAACACTCACACACCTTTTCTCCCTCACTTTAGTTTTTTTTTCTTCCCATGCTGTTGTTCTTATTTTATCTCCGTGTAGCTTTTTCAACAGATCATTTACGTCAGTGTCTGTCAGATGACAATGTATCCAGTTTATACTGCAGAATCTGCAAAAAATGAAGTAATTAGTAGGAGAGAAAAGAACAAAAATCAGCCCATATGATAGAGCTCAATGTTAGGATTTAAACAGTTTAAAGTTTAATAATTGTTTCTTAAAAATAACATTCATTATATTAGTTATACATAATTTGAAGTATGAATTTTGTTCCTTGACCGACAAATGGACTCGCTGAAAATTGAGCCGAAGACATTTTGGCCCGTAGTAATTGGGCCCCAATACAATTGAGCCTATCACAATTGATCCCGAATAAATTTGGACCCAGGGCCACTATTGATCACATTAATAAAATGGTTACAGCAGACACTATAGGGAAGCTTTACTTTGTTATTACAGTAGCAAATTAAGTTGATACCATAGACTCTGATAAAATTGGACTCGGTTACAACCCGGAGAATTAAGATTTTGCCTTTCTATAAAAGAACACTACATACATAATATTTAACTTTTACCTAAAGCTTGATTAAGGTTTATTTCGTCGATTTGAAGACCATTCAAAACAAATAGACAGAATCATCTTTTCAAACCATGTGTGTGGAGTTTCTTCAACCGTGTCATGGAAGATCTGCCTCGTACCACTAACGTAATTGAAGTGTGGTACAGATCGATCGATGTGCAACACAACTCGATATCGTCACCCTACTATTTTTAATTCATTTATTTATTTATTACAAACTGTTCCCATACCAATTAGGTAAGAATGTCGAAATACCATTCCCACCGTCAATTACAATTGATAATACATATTGATTTTAGAAAAGATGGCCCTTTAAGCATATTGCTTCCTGAGCATCCAAAGGATAATTCATGCAGCAAAAATTTAAAGACCAAAAAGCAAAGGAAGATAAAAATGGAAACCTAAAAATGTAGGTTTATTTATATTTAGAACAAGATTGCGTTTAAAATATAATTTAAACGAATAAATACTGAAAATCCAGATGGCACAAAAAAGTAAAGAATGTTGTAACAATTTTTTTATGTGCTCAATTATCTTGGGCTGAACAATTATTGTCTTGGGGCCGAATTTTCCTGGGCCCAATTGTTTCGGGCTAAATGGTAGGTGGGCTCATTTTATCTTTGTCGAACCAGGCAAGAGAGGCACGGCCTCAACTTTTTAATTTAAATTTTTCTTTCTATGCTATTTGTCCTTCTATTTTTGTCTATCTATACTTTCATTTTCTGTATTTTGTGTTTCTTTAATATATCCTTCTATATTTGTCTTTCAATACTTTGTCTATCGGTACTCTGTCCGCACACCGAGTAATTTACGTCATTTATCGTATGATGAGTAAGTTACGTTATTTATCGTCTGATGAGTAAGTTACGTTATTTTTCACCTGGTGAGTAAGTTACATTATTTATCGTGTGATGTGTAAGTTACGTTATTTATAGAGTGATGAGTAAGTTACGTTATTTATCGCGTGATGAGTAAGTTACGTTATTTTTCAGCTGATGAGTAAGTTACGTTATTTATATCGAAATACCGATACTAAATAATTTAATATTTAATTCATGTACCTACCAACATTGTACAACACTAATTTTAACAAACCTAAAATTGATAGAGAAAAATATCAGTTTCAGTTTGTTAGATGTCAAAATTGAATTTGTAATGTGACTCTATTCCGATAATATATTTCTTCTTTATTTCTCTATGTTCATTGTATTAGTTTATATTTGACAGTTGAACTGAGTCCAAAAAGTCACACAGTTATTACGTCATACGGTACTAGAACAAAACGCCTACGGACAAAATGCATGAAGGACAAAACGCCTAAATGCTTAATGGGCAAAATATATGAATGCTAGAAAATGAATAGTAAAATAATGACGTATAAGAAAGTTGGAGATAGAATAAAAGAATAAACTCCAATTTTGTATAAAAGGGCCCACCAAAAAAATTGAAGTGATGTCTGAGAAATAATTATTGGTAAATATAGAATGGTAAACACTATATTTAAATAAATCTTCTCATTTGACGTCAAATATTATTTTATAACATTTTTGTAAACCTTATTTAAATAAAAAATACTCTGTCCCATTTACAATTTATATAGGATACTAAAGTTTTTTTTTTTTCAACGGATTTTTTCCATATATACAACTATGGGTTGTTAATTGCGGTGGCCGGAAATTTCGGTCAGGAGAATTTGATCTCGGAAATTTCAGTCTCGGAATTATAACGTTATGTATTTTGTTGCATCTTCTATTTTTTAATGACCAAGTAGGGGGGCGGAACTTCACTGGTATTTTTTTATTTTTACCTCAGACCGAAAGTTCTGAGACCGAACTTTCCGCTCAAATCTTATGTTATATAAATTTCAAAATTACTAATGTTAATATCATTTTCCAACGGTTAATGATGTTTTCTGTATTTGATAAATACACTACACATTTTAATATTCATAATTTCCACGTTTTTTATTATTGTTCATCTAAAAATAAATTATTAAACGAGACCGAATTTTCCTAGAACCGTTAATTGCGTGTCAGTAAGTACTAACGTATATAATCATTGAAATTACTTTACTTGGTTTTTGATTTTCAAAAACAACTATAAACATCACCATAGATTGAAAATGATTATAGCTATCTAGAAAAATAAATACTATCAATATTTTAAAATCAAAATAGAACAGCGAAACAAGACAGTGCTTACACTTCCACTAAGTACAAATATTCAAGTTAAATTTGCAATGATTCAATAATCTCTCTCTGAAACAAAGCTCTTTGTTTCCACTTGATCTCACTTGTTAAAAATCAGAAATATTTTTCCATATTCTAATACTGGAAATAAGTTTACAATGCATTTTAGACATTTTATTTGGTCCGTAAGCATTTTGCCCGCTCAGGCGTCATACGCCTCCCACTAGATGAGTCTAAATATGACACACGTCACAAGATATTATTAAACTTAAACCAAATCGTAAGTTTGCGTACCAGGGATTAAAAACCGTGACTATATTTATTAGTTGATTAATGAGGAAATTATGTTAATACGTCATTATCCTGTTGCACTTTGTTCATAGACATTTTCGCTATGTATTTTAAGAAGTCTTTCTTTGTACTTTTCTCCATTATCCTTTTAACTTAATAGATTGATAGATTTAATGTTAGATAGATAGCCTTTTTAAGAAATAATATATTTATGAAAAATCAATTTATTTTCATTGTTTTATAAAATCAAATGTCCTTTGGGAAGAACTGTCGGTGGTTCAAGGCCTACAATTATTTTACGCCTCTCATTGCGAGAACAAATTAGATGATTTTTTTCTAATGTCCTCCCCAGAGAACGGTGGTAGTTAAAGGGTTTAGTTTAGTGATGTATTTTGCTTTACAGTAATGTAAGAATTATTTTTAATTTATAGGTCAATGATCCATGTTGCCGAACCAAGAAGTACATTTGAGCACATAAGGAGCATGTTTTTCCCTTTCTTACAATTTACGTAGTCAATTTTATCATTCAATATTCTCTTAAATATCCATTAAGTTGTTTGTAAAATATCACTCACTCTTTTGTTTTGGGACACAAGTACTTGATAAGATTGTACAGGTTGTCTTTGCCATCAACAGGTATGTGTTCTATGTACAGGAAGATTTTGGCTCTAAAAGGATTATTCCCAGTGATAGAAAATTCTTCTGAGTATTTGACCCTCAGAGCTGAAAAGTAAATAAAATTTTATTAATTGTAGTCAATTAAAGTAGTAAGTGTTTCGGTAATACATGTATTAATTATTTCTTTGTTTCTCTTCAGAGTCCATAAAGTAAAGTGAAGTCTTTGATATCTTTCTTTATATTACTTCCTTGTTCAAATCAGTATATTTTCCTTAACTGAAATTTCAGAAAAGACCATTTAATGCAACCACTAAAGTGAATAGAAACAATAGTATAAACAAGTAATACCTCATTACAAATTACTTAGCAGTTGAATAAAAGAAAAAAAAAGTAAAAATAGTTAATAGTGTTATTTCGTTAAATTTATTTTATTCATATTACTTCATAAAATATAATATATTGATAAAATGAGAATAGAACTTAATTGAATCTAAACTTTCGATGAAAAAAACGTAGATAATTAACATTTTAATATTACTAGAGCATTTAATACGATGATGTACTGTAAATATTATCATCAACTTCTTACCAAATGAATTGAGGGAATTTATTTCGTCAAAGGTTTACATGAAAGGTGACGCTAATGGCTGTTTGGTCGGTGCAACACCTTTCCTATATTTTCGTATCTAATTGCTTAATAATTTAATTTGTATTGTTGCAGATTTTACAGAGTTCATAAAATACCAAATTCTTTATATAATTTGAAAATTCATTATTTGTTAACTTTGAAAAACTTTTGAATAACCAACCTTCACTCCCTCTATTAGAAATTTTCATATTTGGCCTGTTTTGCACCCCAACTTCTTGTTGTACATGATTGTGAAAACTAGGTTCCGTTCGCATTCTTAGTTAAGATGCCTATATGTTATTCATTTCATCTGAGGTTATTTAAACTCAGGGTTGAATGTTTTTCAGTTTTCAAGCTTTGGAATAGAAAGATAATTCATTCTATTACTGTAACCTTGTTTTCATTACATTTAATATTTAACATTGGTTTGTTTAAATAACCTTTCATGTAAAAATAAAACTATGAAAATCTATATGTACCTCCTCAAATATTTCTATGGTAACTGATTTTTTTTTTCAAATTTGACAATCTAATTTCTTTCTCAACTTACTCATAAAAATATTTGAAAGTTTCCGATTTATGAAAGAAAAAAAATTATGTTCGTCTAACTAATAAATTCTAAGTTCGATAAAATTTAATTAAAATATTTAATACTGTGATAGGCTCAATGAACTTATGAAGTAGCAACCAAGTAGCTTAAATCATAGGCATCGAAAACAATATTCAACTAATTATTAACATTAAGAATATAAATAATCAAAATCTAATTATTTAATAATAATAAAACTTTGTTAAATAAAATAATAATATGCAATATAAATTAAAATAGTTCATATAAAATTGAAAGGAAGGATTAATAAATTTAATATATAATAATAGACTGTTTAAATATTTGATGAGAATCAATAGGGAAGATTAATTTAATAATAATAACAAAGTACTAATTAATAATAACTTTGTTTTTCGTATCACAGCTGATACACTTACTTAACCATCCTTTGTATTCCTCCAAGGCTGCAAAACTGATGTTAGGCACTGACGTAGTGCTGATACCCAGTGTATCATACCAATAACCTCTGAAAGCTTTCATCACCATAGAGAAATGTTCTTCTGATGAAATGCAAGCCCAGAATTCAATAACCTTGCACCTGATTTTAATGTGGGAAAAAAAAAAAAAATTATTAGTGAAAGATAATTAATAGGTTTAAGTTTTGGAAAATAACGTCACCATTTGTATATCTTTGATTTTATTACTGAATTAAATCGACTGAAATTCAGTACAATATTTTCTCTATTATATAATATAGTTAAATAAAAATTTATCTGATTGAGAGAAATATCATTTATAATAATTTATTTAAATTATTTTCTAATTATTCAAATAATGTATATTAATATTAATTAATATTATATATATTATTTAACAATAATGATAATATATTAATTATTTCAAAAATCATTGTATGTAGATAATTAAAATTAAAATTCAGGTAATATGAATAACAACAAAGGTAACTAACTTGCTATTCTCGAGCTGTGTGTAGAATTCTCCCTCCAGTGGTTCGTAATTGTCGAAACTATGACGCAAACGAAGCTTAATTTTACTGTCATCTCTCAGCACTGTCAGCAATTCAATTAGTTTCTGAGTGTTCGTAGCCTCTTTTGAGTCAAAATTAATCTTAAATCCAGTTGTCATTGATTGTAGCACATCAATCATAGGTTTTATGTGTCTGTAGTAGTCTAAAGAATACTCTGTCTTGACTCTCATACAGTCAGACACAATGCTGATGATATCAAAATTGCTGTCTGATGACAGAATGAGTTCTAAGTAATAGACAGTAGTATCATACTTTGGTTCATAGTATTTTCTGAGCAGTAGAGTGAAGGTGTTGCTGTACTTTGACATCTCTCCATTATTTAGGATTTCCAACATCAAAAGTTTGATGATATTGCCATATCTGTTGAGAAAAAAATAAAAATATTATAATTATAAATTATATTGTTAGCATAATTTAGCAATTCAAATCATTATCTCAATTTAAAGTATTCTACATTAAAATCATACTATTTAAATGCAATATTAATTTAAATTTATTTTTATCTAAATTTTAGACATTTTGTTGTATTCTCTATTGTTCTTGTTAGCTAGAGTTATGACTGTAGTTACCCGTTCATATAATATCAACTCCTTCTTTAAGTATATATCACATTTTAAACAACATATCTACTTAAATTTCGAACCTACCTATTTCATACCTACCATTCTATGCCTACTTTAAACCTACCTATCTACCATCTTCGATCCTACGTACCAACCTTTTTTATTTACCTACATACTGTAAAGCTACCTATCTACACACCTACTTTACATATACACCTACTTTAAACCTACCCACCTACTACAACCCTACCTAACTTTTAAGGTGAACATACTTATATACACACATACCTACTTTAAACCCACCTAAATACACACCTACTTTAATCTTATCTACACAATTATGTCAAACCTACCTACTACTTTAAATGGTGGCCAGAAATTTTGGTCTCAGAATTATAAATGACCTCTCAACATAAATGACCGTTATGTAGTTTGTTATATCCACTAGTTTGTTGTACTGCAAATTTCATGATTGTTCAAAGACCTGTCATGCGGGTTGTGGGGCAGCTCGCCCCCTTTATACATCTAATTCTCAAGTTTTACTTATATTTAAGACCAAATATTCCGAGACCGAAGTTTCCGCTCAAATCTCATGTTAAATAAATGTCAAAATTACTAATGTTAAGTATCATTTTACTACGGTTAATGATGTTATCTGATTTTGATGAATTAACTGCACATTTCAGTATTCATAATTTCCACTTTTTCTATTATTGTTCTTTAATAACACTATTCTAAACTCTTTTTTAAAGGCCCCCTGCCAAAAGAAGCAGACCTTCTTTAAATAATTTAAAAAAAAAACATAAACTGAGAGCGAGCATTCCGAGACCAAATTGTCCAAGAGCGACATTTCCTAGAACCACTTTAAATATACTTATATACCTATATTAAGCCTAACTACATAACTACACAGAGAAAATAGTTTACTCATATTTAATGGGTCAACAATTTATGCTTTGAATCAATTTATTATGCGAGTTAGTTGGACTACATTCATGTTTTCACGTGTGTCAAAAAAACTATAACGTGGTGTGGTGACCAAACATAGTTATTTCAAATCATTTTATGGATTGAATCAACTTACTATGAGAGTTAGAGTTACATTTTGGGAGTTTGAACATATGTTAAAACAACTAGGACATAGTGTGTGGAAGTAACTCACAAAGATTGTTAATTCAATGTATCTGGTGTATTAATTAACTTATTATGAGAGTTGGTGCTACTTTTTTGAAGTTTAGGTGAGAGTTAAATCAACTATGACATAGTGTGTTATAGTAACCCACAAAGACCGTTAATCCAATGTATTCTGCAGTGTATGAATTAACTTACTATGAGAGTTGTCGCTACTTTTTTGTAAGTTTAGGTGAGAGTTAGAACAACTATGACATAGTGTGATAAAGTAACCCACAAAGACTGTTAATCCAATGTATCTGGTGTATAAATTAACTTACTATGAGAGTTGGTGCTACTTATTTTAAGTTTAGGTGGGAGTTAAATCAATTGAGTATGTGGCAACTTATGCTTTCCTGAAAGCCAATTAATCGGATGACACTTTACAGTTCAAGTCTTGTTTCAAGTGTGTTACGTGTTGAATGTGAACGCTCCTCAATACCATTTTAGTTCAAGAGCAAACAATAGCGTCATATACACTAAATATTATTATCGCTGCCGATCGATAATGAATTATTAATTAATCCAATAATTAATTGAGTTAGTTTATTTCATCTGGCAACCCTGCTTGTCTCGTTAAAAAGAAAAAAAAGCTTTTAATGAATATTGTTTCCATGTTTGCTTAAGCATCAATTTGTGCTAGGACATTTGCCACTCGGACAATTACCACCCCAGGACATCTGCCACCCTAATGATTGTTATTTTATAGATATTATTAATATCATTGACGAGAAAAAATTGAATTGACTATTGAATTCTATTTACCGGTGGTTTAAAACAAATCAATAGTGTTTAATCCAATCCGTTTTAAATGGATAGAATTTAAATCTTAAAACTTTATGATATTTTTTGGATCTATGATTATGAAAGCATATTGATACAACCCTAATTATACTTCATCACTTGAAAATTTTCTTAATTAAGTAAAAGTAATGTAAATACCTATTGTTTGTCCATTATCAATTGATAATATTTAAATAGAACTTTACTGGGTGAGATAATAAAGACATTTATCCACAATTGATCATGAATCAATAATATTGTACATTGATAACGTTAATTAAACATATTTTTACAGACAAAAATAGTATTAAAATACTAATAACAGGTGTCATAGAATATAACCGGTCACTATAGAACGGAAAGAAAAGTTTGAAAATTCATAATAAAAATGTAAAAGGTGTTTGAAAAATTTAAAATATGTATATAATTTGAGCGACTGATTTCAACTAATGTATACTTGCCATATATTAGATTATAAATATTTGCTTAATAATGATAGTGGTGATAAAGGAAGAAATATTTAATTTATAAAGTACATGTTAAATTGTATAATAGAAAAATAATGTATGATGGAAATAAATCGCATAAAAAAATAATATATAATTTATTATATCATCAATTGAAATAATTATTTTTTTAAATAACAATAAATGATGTATGAAGAAATTTGTAATTAATCGTATAAAAATATTACGCATATTTTATAACTATATTTCAAGTTACGTGACCTGATAAATTATTTAGGTGGCAATTGTCCGTACGTGGCAATTGTCCGGGGGAGGCAATTGTCCGGTCACGTCAAATTGTCTATATTTTTAAACTAATATTTCCTACGCCTTCCCTTTTTTATCTCTATCACCATAAATTATATAATACTCCTTCGATTTGATTCAGCAAAGGCAGGAAAACTTTCGTATAGAGAAATAAATTTTGTGAGAAACTCACAAGTACAATTCCTGAGGTCAGCCATTGTCACGTCACCTCTTGAAAGAAACTGAGTAAAAAGATGATCCAGAAAACGGAGCTGCGTCTACACGTTCCAATTTGTCTGCGCAGTTCACGGCAATCTATGCTCATTAGCTCAGTTATCGCTGCAACTGCACAGTCTCCCTTCGGAGTCAAAATTTGCGCAGTTTCCCTGTTTACACGCAACGTTTTACCTGCAACGTCTTGAACTGCGCAGGCAAAACGGTGTACAAAACGTAGCATGTAAACCAGCCTTTACATGAACTGCGCAGACAAGTTGGAACGTGTAGACGCAGCTTTAGGCATAGTAGACTGATCTGAACTTATGACTAAACCTATTGAACAACCAATAACAATAGTTACATAAGTACATACCTTCACATACTTCTAAGCATCTTAACCGGAAACATTAATGAGCTAAAACCACATCTATAACTAGATTGGCTCTAACCAGTAACCAAACTACTAATATATTTGAACCAACAGTAACCACGAGAATCTCTAAGTCATAGATAACTAATTGCTTTGAACAGTTCACATAGAAAATAGGTTCATTTACTATTACAATAATTTCTATGCTGTCCTAACACATTCCATTACTTTAGGACTTGTTTCAGATCTATGATTTCATAATGTAATTTTAGCTAATTACCTTCGCAGAATGCGGAAAGGTTATATTTTACCCCTGATTCATTT
>CANNZV010000486.1:0-275500 GCA_947561585.1 Caprella mutica | reverse complement strand
CTTATGACCTAGGGGGGCTCATGACCTAGGGGGGCTCATGACCGGGGGGGCTTATGACCTACACCCTTTTAATACATGGGTGTATAATCATATCTCATGAATATCGAAAAAACCTTGGTTAATATATACTTAAGAAATTATATTTTTACGCATAACAAGCATATAAATCTAATCGGCTAATAATTTGGTATCGGTGCATCTCTAAACATGAGGAGAAAACTAAATAGTTATATATCATCTCTGCATTAAAACAAAACAGTACAGATGGATTACTCACAAAAAATGAATAAACACGTTAGTAATCGAAAAGCAAGCCAAACGATAAAATGAAAGAATTGTAACATGCTCCCAAAACTGATTGACTGATTCTAACGTCTTTAAAATAAGAAAAGACAAAGAATCATTTTGTGGTACAAAGATTAACGTTTGCAATGAGGTAGAAATATTAAGAGATAAAATATTCCAAGGATCATTTAGTTTATGATTTCGTTGTTTCATTTCTTTTCTGTAACTTTGTGTAATTTTACATTTTGTTATAAATAAGTTCGGTGAATTTATTTTTTAGCAAATCCCCGAATTTATTTTCGGAGATTTCGGTTTCGGCGAATTTGTTTTCGGAAAATCCGCCAGACACCCAGCGGGAGCTAGGGTCAAGCAGGCAAATTGCGGCACACTAACTATTTGCGGCCTCTAACAACAGAAACATCATTGATTCAAAATACTCGTTAACAATATAAATTATTGCATACACTGAGTTTCTTTCGATAGCTATGCAACATTTTAATTAATTTCGGTTCAGAATGTCTTGAGAGGGCTGCAATTAAAAATTAAAGGGCTGCAATTTATCTGCTACTTTGTCAGGTAGCTACAGTATATACATATTATTTTTATCAATATGAATAGAAAGTTAGGTTTTCATTTACTGCCTTAATTAATTGGATAAACTAGAATATGTACTATTACAGCTAAAACGATGAAGGCCTTTACAACTAGGGTAAAAGAGGCAAATTGCGTTCTTTAACCACCGAAACATCATACATAGCTTCAAAACACTTTGTTGAAACTTAAATTAATAATGATAACGTGCACTGCGCTTCTTTTAGTATGCAACATTTTAATGTAATTTCGGTTCAGAATTTTTACTCTTGAGAGGGCCGCAATTAAAAATTAAAGGGCTGCAATTTACACTTTTTTTGTTGAACTCAAGTTACAACTAGGTTTTTATAACCACGTACCAGTTAATTATTACTTCATACTAACTATACTAGAGGCTATCTGAACAGACCTCAAAATTATGGGCAAGTAACAGATTAAAGAAAAATAAAAACCAGCGCAAGGGCTGACAACAGATGATAAAGTCGCGCTATATTACTTCAGTTAACCATCACCGCTGTAGCTCTCTATAACAAAGTTCCGTGGTTGATCCTGCCTTAAATCTACAATTAGTTATAAAATAAAACTCATCGCCTGATATGGGATTAAAGTTGTATATAAGTGTTTTATAACACTAATTAGGAAGTATTTATGAGCTTATTTCCTGATCTATTTGGTTTCTTCTGATCCACTTCTATAATTTATTAAAGGGGCCTTTACACGATAAGTGCTCAGTGCCACTTTGTGGTGACACTGCTCTATGCCACGCCCACTTTACTACTTGCCCCACCCTTTTTGGCAAAACTTGGTGGTGACCAAGCTATCGCTCTGAGAGCGAACGCTCACCACAAATTGCCACTGTCTGTCAGTAGCTATTGCCAGACTATCAACAACCCCTTTCATTGGCCTAGTTGAAGAGCACCCATGCCTATGGAAAATAAAAAATATAGATAAAACACTAACAGCGTTAGTGTTTAATAGCATATTAGATGCTAACCACGATACTAAAGTGTCAGTGCCCACCAAAGCACATTCTGCTCGTGTAAAGGCGCTGAGCTAACTAGTGGGCAGTGTGGTGAAAAAAGTGTGGTGAATAGTGGCACTGACCAGTGCTCGTGTAAAGACCCCTTTTAAGAAACGTTTCAATAGTTCCGGTATACGCATTTTGTAGGGGGACGTGCCATTACCTAGTCCGACAGTTGCATCTTTCTGTGTTAGTTCTTGTTTTATTTTCTGATTAAAATAGAAAAATATTATCAAATAAATTTACACTATAGATCTAAATAATAAAATATTTTTTTTTACTTTCATTTATCAAATTTTATATTCCGCTCTTATTCTACTTTATTTCTAAAATTAATTTGTATGATGCAATCACTCAATCGATTAAGTATTTGATGTAGTTTATTTCATGTTTATTTAGTGTTCTTGCAGGGGATTTAGGAGGGCGGCACGCCCCCCTCCCCCGATATACATATATTTTGAGTTTCAATCAGAAATAAACTGCAAAAGTGTCGGACTGATGGGGATGTCGGACTGATGGGGATGTCGGACTGATGGGGATGTCGGACTGATGGGGATGTCGGACTGATGGGGATGTCGGACTGATGGGGATGTCGGACTGATGGGGGTGTCGGACTGATGGGGGTGTCGGACTGATGGGGGTGTCGGACTGATGGGGGTGTCGGACTGATGGGGGTGTCGGACTGATGGGGGTGTCGGACTGATGGGGGTGTCGGACTGATGGGGGTGTCGGACTGATGGGGGTGTCGGACTGATGAATAGTAACCTTTTATATGTAGAAGGAGACTATTAGTTTTCATTAAGGGAAATATAAATATACAGTCTAACTTCAATAAACTTACCCGAGATTATAAACTTTTCAGTCATTAGAATTTATTAATAAATTTAATTAAAGAATAAAATTTAATGCTTTTCAGATAATATTTTAATTTTCGAAATTCCTAAGAAACACAGAATCTTTATAAATAATAAAATTTATATTTCAATATTTAGATTTTTAGAACAAACGTTTCAGATATTGGCCAAAATTTACGTATTTTACTTAATATGAAGATAATTAATGTTTGCTTTACGTTTAAATTAGTCGTCAGATCAAACGTTATTTGATGAATGGTTTGCGGCAGAGATGGAACTTCTAACTGTAACTAATGAATCTATCAGCCAGCAAATATTATTTAATTATTTTATAGAAATATACAAGCACAAACGTTCAACACTGTGGAACTCGGGCCATGTGGCTCCTCATTTTTATACTGTTTAAATGTATATATCTCTCTTAGAAAAAAGGATATAATTTTGCCCGGTCTATTGTAAGAAGGTACCGTATGGAATAAATATTATTTTAGAAATTGTTTTATTATTATAAGAAATGTTGGAAGATGCTTAATATGTTGAACGATGCAGAGCTTCTTATCAATTTGGGGAAAGAAATTGAGCGAATCAAAGTACAAAGAAATTTGACTCTGCAAAAACCTTGAAAGGATGAAGCCATGTTACCTGCTGAAATATCAATGTTGCAAACCACTTGATTTAATATCAACGTTATGACAAAGTACTTTTGAAAGTAGTCATAACTTTGATGAAGAGTAAGTATAGATTGTTATATCATTGCTAAGTTATTTTACTACAAAATGTTGAAAAAGGTAGAATATTTAAACTTTTTATCGTTCCATTGGATTTTTCAGAATAGAAATAGAAGATAAAAGCCTTAAACTATCCCTTTTTTATTTCTATCTAAGTAGAAATGCTTAAAAGCCCTGCTATCTTCAAGAAACCCGAAAACTTCTCAAAATGGTATACAGTGTCACCTTTTAAGTTATATAAGTATATGTATAGTTTCTCTCGAATAAGGTATACAGTATATAATAAAATAAATTCGCTTGAATTTCTCAAGTGTCATTATGTAGGAAACCGTTTTTATAATAATAATTAATAGGGTTGTGACAATATGCTTTTAAAATCATAGATCCTGTAAATATTATAGACAGATTGAATTGAAGAGTATTGAAACGTTCTAAATCAGCGGTATATAGTATTAGATACCATTACATTTAGTTTCGTCTATGATATTCTTAAGATCTATGATTTTAAACACATATTGTCACAACACTAATAATTAAACAGAAATCTTTAAAATAATTTATAACTGTATTTATTATTAGGGTCAATAATGTTATTAAAATTATGGCTAGATATATTTCTTTTAATTCAATCAATAACAGGAGTTTCTCATTACCCAATGCATTACTGATATACCAAACAATTACCTACGCAATTTGGTAGCAAGGAAGATCAAACATATTTCTAAATGTGTATAGTGATTACACATTGCTGATAACAGTAACTCTGATGGATAGAGAAATATATAGTCTATCAGATTGTAGTCATTGCTCTCATTTCTTATCTTTGATGGTTTTAATAGTGTGTGCAGATGAGATATGGCTATTCAGGGAATAACCAAATAAAATAATGTAAATGCGATTGGTGCTGATTGGCAAAAATATATTAAAGTTTATCTCAAAATTCGATTTGGTAAAAGATAAATATTCGATACTATTTTTTCAATTGTTTCAACTATTTCCAAAATACAGGTCAAGAAGCTGTTCATCACTGGTAATCATCAGATCGTCACTGGTAAGCAGCTGGTCATCACATGAAAGCAGCTGGTCATCACATGAAAGCAGATGGTCATCACATGAAAGCAGCTGGTCATCACATGAAAGCAGCTGGTCATCACATGAAAGCAGCTGGTCATCACATGAAAGCAGCTGGTCATCACTCAAAAGTAGTTGGTCATCACTCAAAAGTAGTTGGTCATCACTCAAAAGTAGTTGGTCATCACTCAAAAGTAGTTGGTCATCACTCAAAAGTAGTTGGTCATCACTCAAAAGTAGTTGGTCATCACTCAGAAGCAGTTGGTCATCACTCAGAAGCAGTTGGTCATCACTCAGAAGCAGTTGGTCATCACTCATAATCCTGATTGATAATATTGGCTCTTTACCAACTATCGAATCCAGTGTTTCTTCTGTAAACTCCATTATTAACAATCAATGAACCAAATATTCTTCCTATCTCAGAATTTTCTCTTTAATATTTTTGTTTCCTGGTGAAGAATAACACAAAAAATAACTAATTATATTTAATGAACTTGTAGATATGCTACCTATCTAAATAGGATATTCATATTTCAATTTCTTTTTGTTCTTTATCAAAATTGATTCTCAATATTTATGAAATGAAAACCTAATTCTATTTATTTGAAAATTTCAGAATAGACTCTTTTCGGCTGTAATGAGAGAAACCGTAGAAAATTTCCAATACCAGGTATAGAAACTGATTACAGGTAAGTTCCTAGCCGGAAAGTTCACCGCCTCAATTCACCGTTAGCCCCCACACACGCGTCTTTTTGACGCAGCACATCTGTTTCTAGTGTTCAGAATTGTCCTTATTTTAAATCTTTAACCCTCGAACCATATGAGTTAATAATATTTTAGTGTCATGCGTTAATTGAAGTACTTCAAAGACGCTCGTGTGCGCGGGTCCTTTGTTATTTCATTGCAATTCAATTCTGGCGCGGTGAATTAAACGCAAACTAAATTAATCCTCTTCCCAACCTCCAAACATTTTTTATCTCCTCCACTATAACATTCTTCTAAACTGTTGTACGACCTCGACCAAAGAAATATCTTATGGTTCGTTCATTAGTGTCTGCTATTTAAAATTGACATTCAGGAATCCTTAAAAATTACTAATCTGCATGTCCCATTGCTCTAGATTTTCTTCACTTCGTTACCATTGTAGCCTGACGTGAATTCAGAGGGTAAAATTATGCAGAACAATAGATTATAATCATTTTCTAAAAGATTGGAATATATCTGATTCTAAATCAATAATAAATAAGCCTCGTGGTTCGTATGAAATTGTTATGGGCCCCACAAAATGTTTTCATGACATTCTGGTAGGCTAATTCTTTGGTAACTATGGCATCAACTAATCCACCATCACAAAACTATAAAACTGTCAACCGATGATTTTGTAAATGTTATACAAAATTCTTTAAATTTATCTACCTAATGTGAAAATGATATTAGTCAGAAGCAATTCCGTCGAGGTATTAAAATGTAATATATAACACAATTTAGTGTATCCCCATAACATCCTGACTGTAATCCAAGTGGCTTTACTTCCTTACTGGACCTACAGTTTGATACAAGTACATCCCATTTTGTGAGATAATTATACTGATTTTATTTTCATACACACACTCTAACCAATGTACTGAACCGTGTGAAAATATTATACTGAAAGAACTGAAAAAGTTTAATCAAACAGATCATCAAATCCCAAAAATATTCTAGAAGTCGAAAAACTGGTACATAATCAGAACCTACATTAATATTGATGTATTTTTATTTTGATAGGTATAGTCAAAATATATTGAATTGATATTTTCTTTATTAAAAATTAAATATACATTAACAAAGCTAGAGGATTATTGACATTGAATCAATCAATGGAGAATTTTACCTTCATTTCACTCAATGTGTGATTAGAGAAATATTAAAACTTTAGATAAATCATAAATTTCATTATCCATTACTCTTAGAAAACGTCCTATCAATTACTAAATATAATATGTAGTCACCTTATAAATAAAGTAGCTATAATTAAGTATGTACATAATATGACAATAGTTTAAAAAAAATCCTATTAAAATTTGCATTATTAACATAGTGCATGAGCATTTAACCCCTCAATGAATCTCTGTTCATGATTCCTAATTTCAGTTGGAATGGGAATAGTTTGGAAGTATTTGGAATGCAAAATTTATTTGCCAAAAGTATTTGGTTCAAAAAAGATTAGTGGAGTATTACGGAGAGAAATAATGCCGCATAGTAAAAAATTTCAATGGATAATGAACGAATTATTTAAAGAAATTGTGATGGTAATCATTTTTTCATGAATAATTAAAACATTGGCCCAATACATAACGAAATAGCTGTAGATAATCACTAACGTAACTTTCTCTATATATTGCAAAGTAAATGACTAAGTCATCAGATAATCTGATTTTAAAGAATTCAACATAACCACCTTCGTTACAATAAAAAAATCGCAGTTTTCTGTTTGAACGAGGATCACCTATTAAATTACTGCGGTAATATTTCCAGGTGAAGCCATGCCGAAATTGCTATATAATTTATTTGGTCAACAATATATGGTGGCTAAATACTGTTTGTAAGTTATTAATTTGTAACTTTGAAACGGCTACTCTACATTCACGGTTCCCTACAAACAATAGTTAATTTTAACTTAGCAGGTAGGCCGAGCAGATTCACTCCAGTCAGTATTTAAATTTTCAAGAGGAGTCAAATTTTAATGCGTTGTTGGACTGTCGCTTTCTGTTCCGTCTTCTTTGTCTGTAAATTAATAGAAAAAATGAGTAAATTACAAATGAGTAAATCAATAAATTTATGACAGTAATTTGAAACATGCGATAAAACTATAATTCAAACAATTATCAGTGTCGATTAGTCATTCCTCTGTGCTGGTATGCGTAATTTAAAAGTTTCCAAACAATTGAGTGCTTTCAAAATAACAGAAGTGATAAAAGTGAATCATTGAAAAGTGTATTTCTGGTCAATTTGGCGCTGAATCCTAACTAATTAGCAGCAATTAAAAATAAAGTAAATTAAACACTAAAGATATAGTGCAGGTGATTCACGATATTAGTGATAATGAATTTTGTTATTCAGTATCAGTATCATGAAGTGCTCATTCGAAACAGTTGCATTGTGTGCTAAACAGAGGTTCAATAAGTACCTGAGTACTATACTTCAGAGACTAGTTAATTTAAGCTCTCTGTTAAAGATAGGCTGACTCGTCAACAGTAAAACTACCTTCGTCTTCTTCTACGGTCATTTCATCGTCTATCAATGAAGTAAAAGTAAGTCCAAATTATCAACATATTTGGACACAAGAAGTACAAGAATTATAATTGATATGATCGAATTTATACTAAACTACGAGGTAGTTTAGTTTCTAAAGAGAAAAATAGATATTCATGTCATTTATAGTGTCACCATATCGTCATAGTCTCTATCAAAGTGAAGGACACTCACCTTTTTTCCCTTGGTAAGCATGCTTCCGTAATCTGTCGTAGATGTCTTCCTTATTCCCGTAGATAGATGCGTTAGACCTGGCCAGACTGGCGTTACCCGCTCCGTGAGGGTAACCAGCTATTGAAATGAAAATGAGTTATTTTGATATTTATTGCAAATAAAACTAGTTTTCACAATTATATTGCAATTATCAATGTAATCTTAGTTTAAGATCTTTTTGGTATTTTATTTGTAATTATTTTTCTATTTTAATATGATTTGAATTTTTGCAAGAGCAATGGGAAGGAGCAGAATACATTGAACAGAAAAGTAAGAACAGTACATTTTCATTATCTGTAAGAGCCTACCCAATTACATGGCAGAATTTTGATTTAATTGCTTTTCAACCTTTCCATTGTATAAAATCTTGGTGTATCATAATGTAACATATACTGAATATAAATCTAATGACAAAATTGTGTTTTGCTTTCAATCATTATTAATATTCTCATTTATTTATTAGTTTCATAAACAAAACAACCTCAAGTTTCCATCATTTCAATTTAGCAAGCACGTAGAGTTGAGATTTTTGTTCAAGCCGTTTTAACATTGGTGACATGTGGCAATTGTTTAGACATGTTATTACCGCCTGTCATATTAAAGCTTTGTGATTGGTTAGCACGTTTTATGGCAACAAAGTGAATACTACGTAAACTGAGGCTACTTCCCTAGTTCGTTTAATTGGGGTATTAGTTGATATAACCATTAAACATATCAGGCTAGTGGATAACAATATATCTATCCACTGTCTTTCCATTCTTACATCTCATGTAGGTATCATTATACATAGTGGGGTAGTTAGGCATTTCCCAAGCATCTTCTTCATCGTCATGGTAACCGTAGTTGGAATGGGCATGTGAAGGAGCAATGCTCTCAGCATATGGAGCTGGGGCACCATAATAGAAATTAACCTGTGGAAATAAAAGGTGGTTATTGATACTGCCATATTCGATATATAAATTCCCTCCAAAAATGAACGGTATTATTATGAGGGTGTTGATATACCAAATTCACCTGAGAGCCAGCAGGATCCATTGTAGGTGGAGGTAACAATTTTTTAGGATCTTGTTTCTTCTGAGCTCGTAGACAGATCATCCAAACGAGTAATATGATGATTATAGCGAGAACAACGACTCCAGTAATACCTCCAACAATGTAAGCAAAGTTGCTCCTTGATTGACATCTCTTTCCAGTAAAGGATCCAATGCAGTCACAGTATGGTTCACCTCTATCAGTTTTCCTGCAAATTCCATCATTCATACAGAAATCATTACAGGTGTCGATACATTGGTTGGTATCAGTTTTATTAAAGCCGTCTTTGCATTGACAAATGTATTCGTCTTTTTCGATGAGAATACAATCAGCGTTAGCATCACATAATTCATCTTCGCCTTGAACTTGACAAGGATTAGTACATTCTTCTGATGATGTTGATCCTACTTCTTTCGTTGAGGTATTTTCTTCACATTTAATGCATGACGATCGCATAGCTTCAGGTTGATAAGTTCCTATAGAGCAGGGAATGCATTCATAAACAGAGTCTTCTTCCGATAGATAGGTGCCTGCCAAGCAAATAGGTAAAATGCACTCTGCAGGTGAAGCAGCTCCAGGTCCAATAGTAGTCTTATCCAAGGGACACTGAATACATGAGGCATGAACTCCTTTAGTTCTGAATGTACCTCTTTGACATACTTCGCATCCTCCTCCTGAGCTTAACTGTAGACCGGATTCACATTCTTCACGACACTCTTCAGAAGTAATGGCTTCATCAGTACCAGTGGTTAGTCCTCTTTCACATCTATTGCACATGAAGCTACCTTCTTCAGGCTGGTAAAATCCATGTCCACATGGTCGACAAGCATCCATTTTCTCCTCGAAATAAGTTCCAGCTGCACATTTTTCATGGCACTGGTCCAATGAGCGGGCTCCTCTAGATCTTGTTACACCAGGACGTCCATCCATTTCAGGACAATTTTTGCACTCAATTTGTCCGACTTCATCAGAGAAAGTTCCAGAAGCACACAATTCGCAACTTTCTGTAGCTCGGTTGTAGAATGTACCAGGACCGCAATCAACACAATCGCTTCCAATAACAACCTGGAACAATAGCAATTTGAATATCATATATTGCTCACTAATATTACTTCATATCAAATTAAAATTATTTATCATTAAATCACCTTCCCAATCGAACAAGAATATTCGGATTGAAGTGAGAGAGAAGAAGGATCTGGAACCACATTTGGAAGAGCATCTCTAACATCGAATTGATCATCTTCTAAAATGATGCTTTGAATCAATCTTAAAACCGTAGATCGTTCATTGGTATTGATGTTTTGCACCGGGTCACTGTAATAGACAATCAATATTTTTGGGTCCGCAGTAATAGTTCATATTGTTTATAATTTGAAGAAGAAAATCATTATACAAAACAGTTTTGAGTTAAGCGAAGATGATCTAACTGAAAAAAGAACTTAAAAACTATAGATAATCACAATAACACTAGGCTAGCAGCTATTCTTCTACTTTTCTAGCAAAGCATGAATCCATTACATTACTGCTCGATGAATGAATAATCTAGGTAGCTAATGAATGTATTTATATGTCTGGGAATGTGCGTAAAATGGAGTAGCACAAGTCAAGCATGAAAGTAGATAGCCTTCTTTGAAGCGAGCGTTGGAACTAAAAACCAACGGATGCAACGAAATCTTACTTTTTCGCCTGGAAAGATACACTGACGTTGTAATGACGTGGACCTTCAGATTGACGCTTCACTCTGTTAAATTTTGTATTGATATAACTGTAATAATTTTTACAAAACAATCCGTTGTTTTGAATAACGAAAAAATACCACGATTCCACATATTTTATTCATTCATCTTGCTACAGTTCAATATGATAATTCTTTCGGGTTATGTAAATAAAAAATAAACTTATCAAAGTAGTGACAAGTTGTTCAACCAGTATATTGAGCACAATAAGAATTCTGCAGAAGAGCAGTACTAGGTAACTCTAAAAATATTTGTTTCTTACCTAGATGCCGGGAATGTAATTTGAACACCGTAGGAATCTTCCCCTTCCGGAGATTCAGATTGTCTTCTTCTTCTGTAATGACATAATTTTCAGAATTATTATTTAAAATCAAATGGATTTGAATTAATGCAATTAACTCAATTGACGTATGATATCGCACCTGAAGAGTGAAGATCTCTTCGAAACAGCTGGTCTTCTCGCACAGTCAACTCCCACATTAAGTCCTTTGCAATCGCCACTATTCGACTCCTTTTCCGTGCAGAAATTCCATTCTCTATTCAATTTCATCAAGGCCTGAAAGTAAAAAATAATAAATGAATATTGTGATGAATGTGCACCATTTGTCCGCGAATTCTTTTTTTGCATAATAGTACTATTCTAATAAGAAACTCAAAGCTATTGACTTACCCATAGTCGCTGATATACCTTAAAATATCTTAATATTGTAGCCAGTTTTTGAAGCCATTAAAACTATTAAATTTCACAGTTTACACGGCTAGTTCCCATTCGTCATATAATTATTAGTTTACTAGATTTCACTAGTTTATAGCTATAAAATTTACCCATTTTTTTTGTTTTAATATTTAGGTAGTTTAATTTATGGCAACTTCAATATTATTTATTTGTATGCACGAAATTATAGACTGCTAATTGTTAATATTTACTTGAATGTGTCTACTAATTTGTGGCTACTAGATATGAATAGGCATAATATTTTCATATTTTTCTCGTTAGTATTTTTAATAATCTATTGTTATTATCACCTATGAAATTAATTGCGGACCACTTTACTTTGATCAATTACTCTTTTCTTGGAGAAAATAACTCTTCAAGTCCCTTTATTTGACTTCCAATTGACGTCAGTGCTATGGCTGAAGCTGAGGTTTAACATCAAATTCCATCTTTTGCTTTCAGACTATTTAGTTAAAAATGAAAATCTCACGGTACCGTGTTCTCCTTTCTAAATCTATTTCCTAACTAGTTTTCTAGCTCTTAATTAACCTTTGGACCCTATTTCCGTGACGGTGCATTTTAGTTATTCTTGTTAATTATGCTATTCTAAATATTTGCTAGGTTGTTCATTTTGTTTTGTTTGTTCGCAGTTACAAATATCTTCGTATTTAACAATTAAACATAGCACATCATGCACGTATCTCAATTCGTTCTACGTACTAAGTCCAAATACCCAAAGTAAGTTTATTTTATATTCGTGTTTGTTTTTTATATAATTTGAATTCTGAAATAATACCTATAAATGTTATAAGTAAGTAATTGTATAATTACTTATAATTATAAATGTTATAAACTGTGTTTTATTCGGAAGTTAGTTTCTAGACGAATATGAATAAAAATCAAAACAATGTCTTAATTGCTAATCTTGCGATCAGGTCATTGTATAATCATCGATTTTTATATTAATAAATCCTGCAATTGCATATCATCATATTGTTGAAGGTAAAATTGCTCAATATAGCTAAAGGTCAGTAATAAAATAGAAAGAAAGGCTAATAATTGTAATTTATTACAAGGTTTAACATGCCAAACTCCCCCTATCCACACCAATATCACAAAGACTAAAGCTAAAGAGTGTAATTAACCGTAGTACCCAGGGGGCAATTCATGCAAACCAGCTCTCAAAGAAAACTATCAAGAACTTTAAATGGTAAACCGATTAGGATGCTGTCTTTTCATTACTTTCACATAATTGATACCATTGCGCGTTGAAATATAATTGTTTCTTTATTTGCTTGTTATTTTATTTTTATATGTGCCATTATTCTTTAGTGTTTATCAATGGATGTGTAGATACCAAATGAAGGTTTTTATAAATAAAAAATATTGAAAGTTGATTAATTCAGATTTTATAATCGTTCTAGTGAGAGCTGGTTTGTGCAAACAGATCCTTATGTTAGTGAGTGAACTTTCGAAGGCTAGATTAGTAGGATTAATTAATTAATTAACATGCCATATTGCCCGTAACCACATCAATATAACAAATATACTTACAACTTTAATTTTTTCTGACAAGACATTTTGTCCAGCAGAATTACAGATCGCCGAAGATGGGAATTGCATATTGATCTTGAATACTCTTTGAGCTGGCGTTGCTGAAGAACAGGCAGGATATACCATCTTCATCATCGGATCTTCCGTGGGACGCCAAAATCCTTCAGCACCACACGTATAGAAATCAGGAACCTTTGTAGAGAATTTCAGACCCGAGTTGCATCCAATAGCACATACTTTAAATCTTCCTCCAGGACCCCATGTAGAACAACTTTGGAATCCTCCAATTGGGTCTGGAATATCATCACAGAACTCTTCCAGAACATAAATGTTGAAAGAACAGGTAGCAGAATTTCCTGCTGCATCATATGCCACTGTTGCTACATGATAAGTTCCTAATGTGAATGATTGGCCTGGGAAAAAGCCGGAGCTCTCTATAACATCTTCTATGCCTACGTTGTCAGTAAACTTAGGTCTGTCCCAATTAACCACTGCAGATCCATTGCTAGATATCACCCATATATTTCCGGGGCAATGATCTATTCTTGGAGGTGTTTTATCTCTGTGTAAAACTGTGCAATCTCCAGCATATCCGGGTGGACAAATGTGCTGACCACAATTTGTAGGCCCAGTTCTTTCAACGTTGCCAATAATCTTGTCATAATTTGCCCACCTTAGGAGAAGTCCTTCAAACATTACAGGTGAGTTCTTGCATGATCTAGCCTGAAAATATGAAAATTGTATTAGAAAACATAATTTCGTATTAATGCGTGTATAAATCAATACTCAATAATAGTATGTAGCTACTTTTTTTTACGAACCATTTTAGGGATATCAGTGCGATAATCAATTGCTTTGCTCCAAACGTTCAATCTCGCAATTCTGCCATGGAATCCTTTAACATCGGAATAAGGCCAATGCATTTGATCGACAGAACCCAGAGTAACAAATCCACTGAAAAAGAAAAAAATATGTTAATAATAGTTTCTTATAGTAATTAATATACATTTAACATAATTATAGTATAATTTCATCAATACTCACTATTTAGGCATTGCGTAGCCTTGACCAAATCCTTCAACATGGGTAACTACAACTGCATCAGTTGTTAGAGTAAGTTTACCTCCAACTCCATCCCAAATTATTGCAATATGATGCCATTGTCCATCGTTAATTGGGATATTTGGTCTGTAATTGACAAACTCTTCCATGCCTGGGATGAACTCTATTTTCATTCCTCTGTCTGTTGCTTGTAAAATCACACGCTTATCATTTGGTAGGTGAGGACTTGACACTGAAAATAGGGTGAATATAATTCCCTTATCGTCTGGCGCAAAGAACTGTACCCAGAAGGCCAAACTGAATGTAGACGTTTCCATCAAGTCAAAAGGTGTACTGAGAGAAGCACTGGACATTTTGGTTTCGTCGTTGATAAAAAGATCGTAATCGAAGTTTATGACTTTACGACAATCTTCTCCAGTTAAGTTGAATGGACATTTGCAGTAAAAATCATCTTCAAGATCAATGCACATGGCTCCTGGTGGACATGTAGTTGAAGAGCAATCAACCTTATCGACATCACAATGTCTACCTTCATAACCTGGGGCACATATACATTTATAACCATCACCTTGATCAATACATGTGGCTCCATTTTGACAAAGTCCTTCCTCACATGCATCAAATTCATATTGACATCCAACTCCAGTATAATCTTCTGAGCAAGTGCAATTCAATCCATAACCATAATCTTGGCAATTGGCACCGTTCATACAAGGATTTCCAACACATCGTTCCGGTGCAGTTTGACACATCTTTCCATCAGTACCGGATGGACATACACAGAAGAAATCTTGGAATAGATCTATACATTGTGCATCATTTTTACATGGGTTAGATGAACATAAGCCAATATCTGATTCACAGTGTTTCCCACTCCATCCTGGCTCACAGGTACAAGTAAAGTCATTAATTCCGTCAACACAAATTCCTGAGTTTAAGCAAGGGTTATACATACATTCATCAATATTGGTTTCACAAAATTCGCCTTCATATCCTGGTCGACACTTACATTTGAACATATTGTCTAAATCGACACATTCTTCTGTTCCGACAGGGTTGCAAGGGCTACTGCTACATTCATCAGTAGATGCCTCGCATTGTAGTCCAACGAAACCAGGGATGCATTTACACATAAACCCATCTAAGTTATTTGTGCATGTTCCTCCATTTACGCATGGATCCGAAGAGCAGTGGTCAATCATATGTTGACATTTCTTACCTGTGTAGCCAATTTGACACTGACAATTGAAATCGTCCACACCATCAATGCATTCGCCTCCATTTTCACATGGATTGGTTTCACAATCATCTATATCAACTTCGCATGATTCGCCAGTAAATCCTGAATAACAGATGCATTCGTGCTTGAAGAATTTATCAATACATTTTCCATTTACACATGGTCGTGATTCGCACAAGTTAATTTTTTCTTGACAACGTTTTCCTGTGAAACCGGGAGGACAAGAGCATTCAAAGTCATTTATCAAATCAGAACATTCAGCACCAAGGAGGCAGGGCATTTCAGCGCAGTCGTCAATATTGACGTCGCAGAGTCTTCCCTCCCATCCTGGCATGCATTGGCATTGGAATCGTCCTTGCTGTAGAGGCATACAAATGCCACTGTTATTGCATGGATTACCACTAGCAGTGCATGGATCAACAGTTATACTACAGTTAGGGCCAGTGTAACCGCTACGACATAAACATTCAAATTCCCCAATACCAGGATTATCTTTGCACATAGCTCGGTCAGGGCAAGCTCCGGGAATACAATCATCTTTTTCATCTTGACACTGTAACCCTGAATAGCCGTCCAAACATTCGCAGCGGTAAGATTGAGGTAAGTCAACACATTTGCCACCATTGTAACAAGGAGTTGAATCGCATTCATTAATATTGATCTCACAGAATTTACCACTGAAACCAGCAGGACAGTAGCATTGTATTTGA
Organism: Caprella mutica; assembly: GCA_947561585.1. NCBI lineage: Eukaryota > Metazoa > Arthropoda > Malacostraca > Amphipoda > Caprellidae > Caprella > Caprella mutica. The sequence goes on along the minus strand of CANNZV010000486.1, from coordinate 259,391 downwards.
TGTTGTCTAGCAAGGCACAATCCTCCATTCTGGCAGAGACCTTCTGAGCATTCGACTGGTACACATAAACTTAAATCAGTTGCACCGAAATTAATGGTTCGATTGCTAGTAGGACATTCAATGCAAGAAGTTTTCCCACTGAATGGTTGGAAGAAATTCCTAGGGCATTGATTACATGGTTCAAGTCCAGTAGCAGAATATGTACCAGGGACACAACTTTGACGACAGTCCTGTTGTGAAGTTGAGGCTTCCATGTAAGTGAAAGTGTTTTGAGGGCAAGGTGAACAAGTACGGAATCCATCAACTGGTGGTTCACCAGAGTAAGTATTCTGATTACAGTTGAGGCATGGCACTAAACCAGTTGGAGAATAAGTTCCATAACCACAAACGGGGATACATTCTTCTTTTGATTTAGTACCGTTATGTTTCGTGTAACGGCCAACAGGACATTGCTTGCAAGATCCTTGTCGATTCAAATCTTGATAGAAACCCATTGCGCAAGGAGTACATTCTTCAGACATAGCTTTTGCAAATGTTCCAGCAGGGCAATGGAGACAACGAGGAATTTCGCCTGTTTTGGTATTTAGTACTTCACCAGTGCTACATGCGAAACCTCTCGATACTGTAGGATTTTGAGCTCTTAGACCTGGGCAAGAATTTCCTACTGAAGGCATGTTCAAAATTTGTTCCATCTCCTGAGATGCTGTTGGCAATGACAAATCGTATATAAGAGAAAGAACACTTCCACAGAGTTCATATAGTCTCTCTTGAGGATTGGTATGACTAATTTTGAATATCATTTTACTATTAACCATATTTTCTCCAATAAGTTTCATTGCAGTATCGATGAATTCTACATCAATATTTACAGAAGTAGCAGAGTGACATCTTTTCGAATGTAAATCATTCAATTGTAAATAATATTGTTCAACATGAGCCTTATATTGATCTAGACACGTACCATCTACAGCTCCATTTGCTCTATAATCAATATCAACAACCATTTCATAGCTAGCTTGTTGAGTTTCTTCCATGACGCAATCCGGAATAATTCTGGAAGGCTTCCAGGCTCTCTCAAATTGATCACATTGGTAAGTCTTAACAACTTCTTCATCAGTGAATCTATATCCAGGATTGCAAGATGCTTGACAAACTGTTCCACGATTTCCATTACAAGTCAACTGTCCATTCAAAGGTTTTTTAAGCTCCCAACTAACACAGGAAGATGGATACACAGCAACTTGGAAACTACAGCTTGCTGAATTTCCTGATGAATCTGTTGCAGTAACCGTTACGTTTTGGAAATCACCCACTTTAATATCTGCCTTTTTGGGTTGAACAGACAGAGTAATAGGTCCTCCACTATTGTCTGTATAGTTGATACTTGAAGTGATCAATGGTGATTCAAAATCTCTTGTATAGTATTCTTGCTCTTCGATCAGCTCAATCACATGACTTTGAGGACAGGAAATGAATGGTGGCGTAATATCTGGAACGGTTATGTTTACTTGACATATTGCAACATTTCCATCTATATCGTAAGCATAGTATTCCACCATCGTATCTTCAAATACAGTCATTGGTGGCTGGAAGCCTTCTGGAACAACTTCTGTCCTTGCAATAATTCCCGAATTATCTTCAGCTATGGGAATTTCGAAATCTACTGGTTTTATACCATTTGGACCACTTTCAACCACGATTGGTCTTCCTGGACAGTTAACGAATTGTGGTGGAACATTATCGACGCAACTCGGATACACCATATCAAATCCAAGCAAATTGTTTTCTTCAGGTTTGTCTTCGCAACCCATTATTTCAAATTTAAGGCATGGATTTTTGTGATAACTTATTATTCCAAGTACAATATATCTGGCTGTTACGTATGCAGGAAGAGTAATCATAGCCAATTCTCCGTAATTGCCAGGTTCACGTTTGGTTAAATTGAAATTTGGGAAGAATACTACATAGTCAGAATCCTCTCTCAATTTGTAGAACAGTCTAATTTCAGTTGGGCGACCAACCACATCGTTAGTGATTACACCTTTCAATAAAATTGCTTTGATATTATGTACTTTCTGTAGATCAACCGAAAAGAAATTTACTGCACCATCTTGACCACACCATCCAGTAGCTGAATTCAATCTAATATTTCGTGATTCATAGTTGGTTCTCTCTGAAGAAACATTGAATGCTGAATCTGGAATTAAACCTGAAGTAATTCCAATTGGTTTCACTACTTTGCATTTTGGTTCATTGATGCACGTGATAGGCTCATCTGGAATTGGAATGTATCCAGGACGGTCACAAGTAAAGCTGACTTTAGATCCTTGTTCATAGCTGTTTGCAATTTGCCTTCCATCAGGGGGATATCCTGGGTCGGAGCACACAGGTCCCTCACATCTGAGATCACCAAAGTCCCAATTACCGTCTTCCTCGCAACGTACTACATTAGTATTTTTGCTCGTTTGACCATTGAAACTGAAAGTTTCCTGACAACCAAAGAAGAAACTAGATCCAAACATATTATCATCTCTGGCTCCATATTGAGCGCCTGGAGTTTCTGCAGGTTCTCCGCAGTCCTTTCTCATACATTCTGGTTTCACTCCAGATAACCAATATTCTGATTGTCCTTCAATTGGATCATAAGCACACTGCCTGAAATCTGAAGTGGCTGTATTTCTAAGAGGTCTTCCTTGTTCATTACAAGTAAATGACACATTTTGTCCTAGTGGAATCATGACAGATTCAGGGTCACCGTAGGTAACTCCAATATCATCAAGTCTTAGAGGATTGCATACAGCGGGGGTACAGATTGGTGGTGTATCATTCCATTTACCTGTATTCAGACATTCGAGGGCTTCAGCTCCTTGTAGAACAAAACCATAATCACATTGGTATTGGACCATATCCATGAAATGATGCATATCTCTAGTGTCTAATAGGGTGCCATGAACTGGTGATTCCAATTTAGGACACATTTTTCTAACACATGTTTTGTTCAGGCGATACATATCACCGTCTCTTAATCCAGTTTCACCCTCCTCAATAGTGAATCCTGCAGTTGTTTCATTTACAAATAGATCGTATCCGACATTGCATTCGCAAGAAAAGGAACCTGGAGTATTAATACAGCGATGACTACAGCCTCCCATATTCACACTGCATTCGTCGATATCAATGCAGTCTTGTCTAGCACATCCCATCAACTCAAATTTCAAACAAGGTGCAAGTGAAAAGTTGATTATCTTCAAACGAATATAACGAGCTTCAATGGGTTCTGGTAAATTCAAAGCAGACAGAGGTGCTCCAGAAGTTATATGGAATTCTACAGGAGATCCAGTGGAGCTCACGTAGTTCTGGAAAGCGTCAGTCAAATTGTTTGTGTACTGCAGTAGGATGGATGTCGAGTAGGCTAAGTTACCGTCACCAAGATCTACTGGCTGAGTACGGAGTCCTCTAATAACTGTGGGGACTCTTAGATCAACCATGACCCAATTTTCTCCTGATGCTTGAATATTGCCGCACCAACCAGGCCTAGAATTAAGTCTGACAGTCTGAAAATAACGGAGTATGGTTTCTGTACGATCATATTTTTTACTCGTTATAATTCAATTAAATTAAAAGTTTTCACAGGTTAGTCCATAAATTAGATAGACTTCAATATGAAATTAGTTTTAATTATCAAAACAAATTTATAACCACAAATTGGGTGATATTCTACTAATTTATCATGCAGGGCGAAATTATCATTTCACAAATTTTCTAAGATTTTCAACTATCAAATACTATATTAACCATTTATATATTTAATTATTTTGAGATTGAGAATTTCTTTTATACAAATGTATAATGAATATTGAAGAAATATTTATCATTTCAGATTGACAGATTAATTATTTTGAATGCCTCTAGTTTATTTCAAGTCTCACGTTTTTCTCGAATCCAGCAGCAGTTCCGGAGACAGTTATGGCATCGTCAGGAATACCACCATCCGATACTCCCAAATCACCAACAGGTCTGCAGTTCAAGTTTGGTACGAATCCTTCCTTACATGTGCACGAAAATGCTCCTGGACTGTTCATGCATTCTGTAGACGCTGTATCGCATTGAGCAGTTGTGCATTCGTTCATATCTGTAATTGAGACAACAGTTGAGTAAATCTCTTCAAAAAATCTAGTTCTCAAAGAATTAAATTTCGCTTAAATACCTTCACATGTTGGTAAATCGACAAAAATTTCCTCAGATCCACATTTCACTAGTGGAGAACCAGTTAATCGGAATCCTCTATGACACTGAATTCTAGCATCATCCCCAAAGTAATATTCTTGTGTTAGATCGGTGAAGAAACCATCTTTGATCTACGGAAAAATTGCATAGCTATTATATGTGTATATTAATTATGCAATAGTTATAATGTATTCATTAAGTATTTTTTTCATTTTAGAATAAAATATCATTCCTGGTAATTGAGTTTTTACATACCTCTGGGAACCGCTTGCACTGTTTCTTGGCACAGGTTGGGACAGCTCCAGACCATGAACCATTGGTCATGCAGTGAACAACAGGATGTCCTGTTCTGACGTACCCTTCTTCACACTCAAATCTCACAACTGTTCCGTAATTTTGACCTTCTCCACTAAGAATATTTTGAACGGCATTCGGGGTTTGTGCAAGAGAGGGGCACTGAGATGCTGAACAGTGATAGGTTCGTTAACAAAAAAGTAATTTGTTAATGTTACAAAATATATTATTTGAAAGTACATTCCTTATGATTACTTACCAAGACATACTGGCAATTCTTGCCACTCTCCGTTTTCCATACATGTGATAGTCTCTACCCGAGCATTACTTGGGAAAGTGAATCCGGCATAACATTGATAATTGGCTTCGCCAAGATATGACACATTGGTAGCTCCTATGCTGAAACCATTATCGATTTGGGGAACTGGTCCGCAATAAACCTCTGTAAATGAATAATTGCAATTTATCGAACGAACTTGAAAATGAACAAAATTATTCTAAATAACGGATACAAGTAAAGATCAGTTCTCTCTATTACCTTGACAAGCAGGGACGTAATCGGTTGACCATTGTCCTCCCATCATACACTTAGTTTGGATCATTTTCTTGTTATTAGCGAATTCGTGACCTTTCGGGCAAGTGTATGTTATTTCACTTAGGAAAGATGTTTCTCTGGATGAAGATATAGCACCCTTTCCAATTTTTATCTGTGGGCAATCTAAGGGCGAAAATAGTGAGTTAATAAACGTAATGATAATAATGTATTACCCCGAGAGTTCAATATATGATATGTATATCTTTAGTAGCTACCTGCAGAGAAAGTAGCCTTCCATCCTTTAGAATTGCGTAGGGGATCGCTAGAGAATCTGATAAGAATACTGCCAGATTCTGCTGTTAGAGTGATAGTAGGAGGATTAGCTCCTGAGAAACCCTGTCCGGGATGTAGACGAATGGCTTGGGTGCGCTCAGTCCCATCATATACCTGGACAATGTCTTTCTCTTGTACCATGAAATCATCAAACTGAAAAGAGTATTTGAGTTAATTTTCTTCAATGACACATAAACAATATTCATAAAGATTTTTCCAAACAAACCAAAAAACTTATAGGTGCTTACTTTGAGAGACATCCGACCTCCACCAGGACGGCGAATGATGTACAGACATTCTTGATTATTGGGATAGTTTGAGACACCATAGGCAGGAGACATTATTTCTCCTTCCATAGCATCCATGGTTACGGAACAACCGGAATAGTACCGTATCTGGAATCCACGTTTCGAATTTCCCAAACTCGTGTGAACATATAGATACATTGATGTTCCGGTTGAGATGATGAAACTAGGATTGTCTTCTTGCTTCCCAGTTAGTCGTGCAAGAATTTTCGAATCGGGTGAAGATCCATCCCTCACAAGAATATAATCATTATCTGAAAGGAATGAACAATGTACAAAATTCTGATATGATCCAATTCACAGGGCTATGATCACAGTTGCACTATTAACATTATTACCTTTTTCCATGTTGAAATCTGTAATTTGAATGGTGATTACACGGCCTTGTTGAGTCTTCAATTCGTAAAGACATTCAAGTCCACCAGGATAGTCCATTGAAGGATAATTGGGAGATGCAAGAACTTGTGGAGATGGTGTGGCTATGATTTCACCTCCACATGACTCTGGCTCAGTTTTCCATGATGCCCTTTAGGAAATGAATGTTATCATATAAATATTTAAGCATTTATTATAAGTTTACATGTAAATTAAGTAGTTTATAATATACTAATAAGATATTGCTTTCAATATAACAGAAATATCACCCAAACACACACCTGAATCCTCTTTTTTCAGCTGCTGAATCAGATTTAAACTTTAAAACCATGAAGTTTGAAGCTGATACAAAAAGTCTACTACTCAAATCCTGTCGACCTGAAAGTGTTGTGACTGACACGGATGAATCTGCAGTTCTACCTCCAATCAATATTTGAACCGTGTCGAAATTTTTCTCAGTATCAAATTCATAAAATTGAAGAACGATATTGTGTCCGACAGGACCTTCGAGTATCCATTCGCAATTCATGTTTGATCCATATTTGTTAGGATAATTTGGACTTTCAATTGTGTCTCCTGATGATTTCATGTAAAAGTGACATCTATCCGGGCAGTTCATTTCATCGGAGTAATCCCCGCAGTCATTTTCACCGTCACAAAGGAAGTTCTTTTAAGAAAAGGAGAATATAAGATTTTGTAACGATTGCATATTCATATTTAAGTTAATTTTTTCTAATACAAAACATAAACAGATAGTAGCTACTATATTCACCTCGTTTATGCACTTTCCATTTGAGCAAAGATGGGAACCCATAGAGCAAGCTTTTGACTTGCACATGAATGGCAATAATGTTTCGCAGTTGTTAAGTTCCCAGGATTGTCGGTCTGTGATTTTGGCTCGTACACATTTACCCTGGTCAACTTTAGGTTGTCCTTGTGACCAAAATCCTGAAAATAATTACCACTGTTAACGTTGAAATAAAAGACAATTGGTTAATCTTCAATATCATTTGTTGATATTATTGAAAAAAATATACAATAGCAATTGAGAATAGTGGACTAATATTTTTTTCATATTTCCCAGATGGTATTACAGTATCTCCTATAATTACCTGAGTAAAGTGACACATGGTCTCCTTTTGCTGAAGCCAAAGTGTTTGTCTGCAGATCATTCAGGGTGATTGCTCCCATCCAGTAACTACTGGAAGGATGGTCAAGCTGATGGTGCGCCAAGTATTGAGTGAAATTATTCTCATCATAGTTGTCAACGAGTACTAAATCAGCTCCGAACCTGAAACAAAAAATACGGTTATTATATTGATAAATAATTATTTAGTGAGGAAGTATAGCCTGAACAAGCAAACAATTAAATTTCGTGTTATACATTTGAAGGAATATAACTCACTCAATTCCGATCACAGTGTAAAACTATATACATATTATACTATAGTATGTACGTTACGCATTGAGCTCGTAACTTGACTGGTTGTTTCTAACTGCAAAGTGGTGGTCAATAACCTGTAAACATGCAGGAACAGATGTGCTAGAACCTTTAGATTAAGTAGAGGTTTGACTACCGAAACAATAAATTACATTTTTAATTGAAACGAAGCAATAATTTCTCAAGATTGTTCATTAAAAAAAAGTGATTAGTAATCATTGACTTTGGATGTTAACATATAGTTTATACAACCGTTAAACATACTTGATACATAGCGGCATATTTGTTTATTGTATATTATTAGAATGAAAGCAACATCATTAATTAAGTTATAGGAAATAACGTACTGAGATAATTAGTCGTGTTTCAACTATAGGGTTGATTGTGCTTTCTTAGCTTCCATCGCGTTGGAACGGTTGAAGCAATCAAGGGAAAGCATCTTACCGTAACTGAAGAAGCGTGATAACAACTACGTAAACAACTTACGGATATGAGAATAAATAAGAATACGGTGAGTTCAATGATTCTTAAAGCCTTACAAATATGTATAAAATATCGATAAGTTGATGATCATTATGCATATATTTCATGTGTATTGTAAAGTATAGCAATACAATATGATTTATCATATATATTTCGTAAGAAATATATCGATATGTACTTTAGTTTAATTTTCTTTGAATTAATTTTTTAAATTAATTTTTTTCTTATTTTTCTTTCATTTTTAGTTATTTCATACAGTTACTGTTCAATGTAATTGTTAAGATTGTCTACAAAAACGTAAAATGAGCGTTGTTTTCTGTCAAACTTAATGACAACTCTATATTATTCTACCGATAGAGGGATAGTTTCAGAGCAAGCACTTCCTCTCTTGATCCTGGTTCAAAGCACAGGGAATGGCAACGCTTATTAAAAGAAAAATGAAGGAATGGTAGTTGTACACCGTTGAAATCACCTCTCACGATTACACAAAGGAAACATATCTGAGTATATCTGAGAGAAAATATATCTAGATTTCGTACTCATGAAATATAGTTTGTACTAAATTTGATATTATTTTGAATATATCTTGCACATGTGTAGAGAAGAAAAAGCGTAAATTATATAAATAATAGTTACGAATAACACAAATACTTAAATATAACTCAGAAATACCAAAATGGAAGCTAGAAAATGCTCTAAAGACGGACATTTTTGACGGAGGTGCGTAGAGAGAGTCTTTCAAAGCCCCAGAAGTGGACATGTACCATAAGAATGCTAATAATGCGCCAGTGGCTAAAAAGCTAAGGGACGCTAGGAGAGAGTTCAAGGACTCCACAATGTTGTTGGTTGTGCCCCAGGGCCCGCTAGGTGCGCCATAACAGGCAAGGGACCGGCGCACTGTGCTCCACCTCTAACACTATAATGTACCAAACACATCAAACTAACTCTGTACGTAGATGTATAAGAAAATTCAATAAGACATTGATGTATTTCTGTACATGAAGAGCTACAACATATAATATTCTACGTAGGTCTTTGGTGTTCAAACTAAAAAATATTTCATTTAAATATGTTTTTACCATTGTTATATAAACTCATTTGAATCACAAATTTTTTTAGAACTACCTATATTCTCAATTCTTTTGTAAAAACACTTTAATAACATAATGCTACTAAGTTCTATTTATTATGTTCTATCCATTGTATTAATCATATGTGAGTTATGACTAAGTACTAATATATAATCTATAATCCATGATGATAATTCAAGTTAATTTATTGTAATGAAATTATTCAAATTAATTTTTCATTGAATAAATAGCATATAATTATTACTTTCCTATAACATTCATAATTTAAATTTTTTTTAGTTAAATATAAGTTCTACTTTTTCCAATTGAGGATAAAGAACAAGTTGATATTTTACATTGCAACTTGTGGACCTCAATGTCGTTCATAGGATGGTTAAAGTAACTGTATTGGGGGCCTGTAAACCAGTATGTACACTGCTACTGTTGGTTACAGTCAAATAGTCTGATGTACAACCAGTCACTAAGGTACTATATGAACCTGTCAATCGAGAACGCAGCGTGTGTCCCTTTAAATAAATGGATATTTGAAGTAAGCATAAGTGATTAGATGAGCAGTACTACTTTTTGTACTCTAGGGCAAGTTCCGAGTTATCGGTCGGTTTCACATCTTTGTTCATATAAGAAAAAAATATATAATAATATTTATTTTATTACTATTATATATATATATATTTTTTAAATCGGAACTTACGCTATAGTTGGTCACGTACCCTAAAATGATGGAGAGGCACTCCCTCTCCTTGCTAGTGAGACTCAGAACATCTAACTGTTCTGTAGTCCCATCTTGTTCAACGGGTTAGGTTCAATAACTTTAGGAAAGGACATAAGCAGAGGTATGCAATTGATGAAGAGGAAAACAGACCTACGTAGAGTCTGTGCAATAATTCAAAAATAACCTCGGATTTAATGTTCTAAAATATTGAAATTTAGATCAGTATAAAACATTGAATGAATACATACTTGAAGAAAAAATTTAGACTAAAATTTCAGATTTCTTCTATCATAATAATTTCCCTCGTGTATATATTTATTTATTTATTTGGTGTCCGCTATTACTAGACGATTATTAAGGATGAAGAATGTAACTATAATACGCATTGGAATATATTGACTTGATATTTATATTCAATTTTTTAAATGTATTTTATTTATAAAATATATAATTTTTAGACTTTCAATTTTTTTAATTTCAATTGAATCCATTAAAAATAACACAATAAGAGGTGTTATTGTGTTATTTTTCCCGTTATTTTTAACGGGAAATTACACGGGAAATATATATTTTTTAATCAATTATTAAGTACCTAATTACTTGAACAAAGAACATTTTCACTCTTTACTAATAAATCATAATTATATAATATACATTTTAAATTTTATCGAAGACCAGAAAGTCGAAACAATGAGCGGTAATGACGTCATAGTCTGGTAGCATCGAGGATACTATAACATAACTCTTCCATTTAGCAGTCATCATATTTATTTTAATTGGGAAATGGGCTCTATTCCAGCTTTATTTATTTCTTCGGTGTTCAAACATACAAACAAATTAATAGAGTTTAAGAATTCAGAGTGATTATGATTATAATTTAGAGTACATTTACCGAAGCAAAAAGCGGTACATCGACTGTTGCGTTCTGATTGTACAAAATAATATAAAATGTAAAGATATGAAACTGGTAATATGTTTAGATTAGCCGTAATTATATATTTTACACTATTGAACATATTGAAACAGGCAATCGTTATTATTTTCCTAAGCAATAATTATAGGTAATATTTTCTTCATTGGGTCAGGTCATCAGGATTGCGGTTAAAAGAACAGGGGGGAGAGGGGAGGGGGTTATTGCAAACTTGCATTTAGTGGTTAGCAAATAAAAGGAACTTGCGACAATAATCCACATTGCTGTTTTTTACTAGTCAGGAAAATGTCATCAAAATGCATTGAATAGAATGGTTTTCTAGAACAAACCGCCATTACTTCAAATAGAGCCATCGAAGTTAACGGAAGTGGTCACTCTGGTCTTCGCAGGCCATTGCCTTCAATCCATTCTTAGGATCGGTGTGAAAGAAGCTTTAGTTTTACAGTCACAGGAAGTGACGTGCATGCTGATGCAGTCAATATTCTAGGTAACGCTTGGCAAAAAGTACACCCGGTAAATATCGATGGGGAGAAAATCTGGTGTAATGTCCAACAAGAAAGTTATGGTGCTACATTCAGTAGAATGTAATAATGAATTGTCAATGAGAATAGGTAGCTCCACAATTGTTGCAAGATATTGTAAAAATGTACAATTTCATCAACAGCTCTTATAAATTAAAAGGTTAAATTATTTTCATCACATACGTTTGAAAATATACATTTGTGTTTAGATTGAAAACACACGTTAGCTTCATACTATTCGATATCATCAATAAATTGACAATATTGAATAATTCAAACAGTGAATTAAAGAATTCAAGGATAAAGTATTATATTTATTTCCTTAGACAATGCTTATGTTCCTAATAGTTCATAACTTTCAATAAATCTCAGACTAAATTACAAAGTGTGAACAGATTCACTGGGAAAAATTCTCAACAGAAAGAATGAGAACGGAACTTAATTAAAGTGAACCTTGATGAGTTTATTCTGCAGACTTTTCTCAGGTGGAGAGTAGGGACCTAACCTACATACATGCCTCGTGTTTTTATTTATGCATATTTTGCAATACCAATACTCCTATTTAACAGAAAATATCTATTGAGCAATAATTGCATAACAATTCACTCATTAGCAAACTCAAAAGAAATCACTAAAGCAATTATACTTGTTCTAAAAAGATAGATTTGGTCTATTTAAATGTGCTGAGTCATCGAGGCAATATTGCAGCTGTTCTTATTTTCGTTTTCTAACTGAATTTGGTTACGAAACGTAAACTTTAGTTTCAGATTAGTTTGTGTTCATATTTTATTCAGGAAATTATAGGGGTGATGTTTACTTGTAAACATTATATATATAAACACCATTGAATTAAAGAATTCAAAATAGATTGAATACTGATATCAGCTATAATTCTTTATTCTAACAAGTCATTGTTTGTGTGATCTCTTTCCATATTTATATGCCAAATGTTCATGACATTCTATTTGTCCTAAATTAAACAGCTAAGTATACCTACATTCCTTAAAAGAGTATATACGGCAACATGCTTCTCCACGCCTCTGAAATACCTTATTTGTGAGCTATGACATCTGATAATTATTTAGTATAAGCATTTCACATAACCTCTCAGGTCAATCACCTAGCTAACTTGAAGCAGCGTGGCAAGTTGTGAAATAACTCATCATTACGTAAAGAAGAGGCTGACTGAATTAGACATAAAAAATAGTCTGGCCTGGGCGAAATGAACCACCACCAGAAAAGAATGGTGCTTCAGTTGGTAAGTTTAGAGCTAGTGCAGCTTGAAGGAGACAGTACCTAGTGTGTCAAAGTGCACTCACTCGCCTTGAACTCAACAGCTATGAGTAATGCTGAGACTCTGGAAATATAGCATACCTGCTGAAACCTTAGGTACCAGTAATGCTGAGACACTGTTATTAAACCAGCTAAGTTGAAACCTATTATACGAATAATTCTAACACCTTCTTAGTATATCTGACGTACTGTAACCTAAGATACGAATAATGCTGACACTCTATTATTATACCAGATATGCTGAAACCTCTTGGTACAGCATAGATAGGTTAAACCTAAGATAGATACTACAGCATACATGCTGAAGCCAAATAACTACGCAATAATGACTTTTCAAAAGATTTCAATAAATACAACCCATTAGATAATGGTCCAATATTAGTTTTATTAGAGAAAAGAAAAAGAGAATGGCAACTGATTACTGAGGCGATAGTAATGCCTGATGAGAATAATCCAGTCACTGACCCCACAGAATATCGTATCTTTTTTCTGAGGTCAAAATGGACACTTTTGCGCTTGCTATCTGATGTGGAGAAATCATAGCTATAATAATGGTGACAAATTAAGGGAACATAAATGATTTAGAATATGACGACATGATGATTTTTCATTCTATTCAAAGTGAGTTACATTATTGATTTGTAAAATTATAAAAATTAGGTAAAAAAGAAACTGTTCTTTCATATGAACCTACTATAACTAACGGTATGATTTCTACAGAGAAACTTGCAATGCTAAAGGATATTCCCAAAGTGAGAATTGTTTTAGTTTTCCCTGACCACACCACCGTAATTCTTGCGCATTCCATCACCATTATACACTTCCAGTGACCCAGATGAGAGGCAGATAGCATAGTGTAAGCCGCAGACACTATTAGCATAGACTTGGTGTGCAGTCACCGATCACACTCGGAAACAATCTGCATTCTCTTAGTAGAAAAAGTTAACCTATATTGTTTATACACACAACTCTGGTCAACTTTTTGCTGGTGAATAAAGGAAAGGCTTCAAAACAGTAGGACTTGTTAAGAAATTATTGTCAGTATGGAATGGTATCGAATACCTTGATTTGATAAAAAAAGAGTTGGTAAAGGAAGTTGGGAGAAAATTGAGAAAGAAATGAGTAAAAAATCTACAAAATTGGAAATTGAAATAGGAATGAAGAAGTAACAAATAAAATCTCCGGAATTTTCTACCTTCTTCAAAAATATTATATTGAAAAACTCAAAATATTACCTCTCAATAACAGTTCTTAGCAATCAACTCAATGAATAGAGTTAGCAAACGAAAGACAATTACAGAGCAGTCAAGAACTTGTCTCACAATTTCATAAACTGATCTAATAATTACAAATGAAAAACGTATAAAATAAACACATTCAGTTACGATAATAAATAAAACATTTGAATCAGTAGAAACTATATAAAGTGTACAATACCATCAATATGCAATATTAGAAGCCTGTTAAATATTCCCCGTTTTCATTTGCAGTCATAGATAACTAGGGTTGTGACAATATGTGTTTAAAATCATAGATCCCGAAAATATTATAGACGGTGAGAATTAAAGAGAATTGAATCGTTCTAAACCAGCGGTTATAGTACTGAACACCATTTCAGGTCGTTTCGTCTATAATATTTTCGGGTCTATGATTATAAACGCATATTGTCACAACCCTATAAATAACTAATAGATTAATTATATTTTGGCAAAGACTTTACCTCTCTATAACAGTTCACAGCAATGAAGTCAATGAATAGAGTTAGCAAAGGCAAGACAATTACAGAGCAGTCAAGGACATATCTCACAATTTGACTTTTGAAAGGAATATAAACGAATGGAATGCAAAGGAAAATTAACTATGAAACTAATTATGGAATTAGTGAATTGAGTACTCCAAACAGTGACAGTTATATTCTATCACTCATCCTTGAGAACTTAACTAATGGTATTTATAATTGCACTGACTGATGATGTCCTAACTGAATAAAATGGACCATCATCCTAAACACTAATTCAAGAGGACACTAATTATGGGTAATTTTATTTCAATAGCTCCATTACGTTTGTATCTCCGTGTTACCTTCCGTTATCACAAATATATTATTAAGTATAAGTGATTTAAAATCAATACGTAACCTTCAGTGAAATTCTAACTGTAATATATTTCACTTCAATTACTGGTATCGAAACTCGAAATCTTTTCTCGATCTTTTTAATCCCATGTAATTGCAATCAATCCAGATTGGAAAAGAGTTCCAGGAGGGCAATTTAAGAGGCACTAGATGGCAATAATCATCAAGAGGCAATAAGTGAGAAGTCAAAATTGCTTCCTTGTTTATTTATTTATTTATTTTTGGCATGTAATCGAGCCATTATATAATTGAGAGCCCTAATATATGGAGTGCTAAATCATATTGAAATTATTCATCTTCCAAAATGTCCTAGGTATTTTCAAAAACTTTGATAGTGTATTTACAGTTTCTTCAAAATGAACTATGGTAAATTACGAATTATCGGTCAGTTTCACATCTTCAGTCATATAAGAAAAAAAGGATATTATTATTGTTATTTTATTTTTATTGGTATACATGATACCTGCAGGTATCATGTATACCAATAAAAATAAAAATTATATAATAAGTATTATATATTTTTTCTTACGTGTCCGTAAATATGGAACTGACCGATCATGGATACCAATTAAAAGAAAAAGAAAATAACAATTGTAATATCGTTTTTTTTTCTTATATGACCGAAGATGTGAAACTGACCGATAATTCGTATTTTACCCCATGGCGATGGTGGAGAATGGTCCGGTGTTTCTTATTCTGTTATTTCGCGGTTGGCTTACTTTGAAATTAAAGAAAAAGAATAGATCACCGTAATAACCATTGAGTAATGATGTAATATAACACGTGTTACGTAATGTTGTACATACTGTTTGGTTAGCGTAATCATAAAAGTAGCGTGAAAAACACGATAAAGAATTTGAAAGCTAATTTACGTTATAAGAATATGTACGTGACTTGGTTGCAGGCGAACATATATCTTTACTAATATATGTGAACTGAACTTTCAAAATATTGTATGTTAGTAGGTTTTATTTTAAATAATGAACATGAATGAATATACAATAAGATTATATTAAAATCTCTATATATGAGATAAGAAAATAAAACTCATGGTCAACCTTAATAAATAAGAAAATAAAAAGAATTCGAAAACATAGTATTGACCTTTATCAAAATAGTTTGCATTGTATTGAAGCAGTTCCTTTATTTTAAAGGTGTGTACTGTTCTTCAGTAGAACAAAATTAGGAGTTGTTTTTGATTAATTGAATCATAAAATGTACTCTTCTATCTAATTAATTATCCATTTAACCCCAAACATTTAAACCAAGGTTATATTTTCTCTGATACTAAAACATGCAGGCCCGATTAACTAACTTAATCACTTACAAGACTTCCTCCCTGAAACATATTCGTAATTTAACGGCAATGCGGTTGAACCCCTTACGGTTGAGGCAAATTTGTCCGCAACAATGAAAAAATAACGGATTGAAATGATCTATTTATGAATAACCCTAGAGTTTAATAACCCTAGAGTTTAATAACCCTTGGTAACCCTAGTGTAACAATAGGTCTAAACCAGTAGCTACACCGCAGGTCATGACCAGGTCCGTTAGAGGTCTCCTGTTATATTTTCTAGGCATTTAACCTGCAGTTATATAACTTGTTACCTCAATTCTTAAATCACATCACTAAATTTGTACTATTCTCATTAGTGTCACAAACTTGCCTGTGATTAAGTTAATAATTACTATTATTTTAATTTATAACCATAGCTGAAGCTAATACAGAATTTCGTTGATAATAAGCAATTACAATAAATAACTACAACTGTAATAAATATCCCCTCCTAAAAGTTTGATGTTAGAACATTGCTTCAATTTACTGCAACATTTAACACCACTAATATATACAATAAATGTTATGAATTATTATAAGGAAAATGCTGATCTTTTATATTAACTAAAAGGAAATAGTTCAAATCAGAATGGACCAAAATGACATTTAAAGTGAGGAGGTGATTACGATTTATTATATTGATTCTAAATAAATGCATAGGGATTAACACTGTAGATATTTTATAATATATTGTAGGTATCGAATGAATGTTCACATCGTATTGTGGCCATGAAATGATTCATTTTCAAAGTTGCTCCAATTGAAGGTCGCGCCAAATCAATTTGATTGATCTAATTTAGTCACGACTTTGCAATGTATCTGTGGGATCCAGACCATATGTCTTATGGATAGATACAACATACTATTTTAAAGCAACGAAAAAAACTTCAATTTCTTCTATTATACCACAATACAAAAGAATTCATATTAAATATCACGGAAATTTACTGCCTCAACGAGTTTATTTATTTGTAAATATCATCAGTTCGTTTAATAATTTACAAAAATAGGAAAAGTCAAACGTCGGACAATAAGGCACGTGATAGCCAAAATAGATATAAAACTTTTACAGGAACTGTGTTGGAATAACATCAAAGATATAAGTTAAAATGTTATTCATTCATGCGTTAAGTTATACGAGGTGGAAACTGTAAAACTGGAAATAGGAAAACTAGCTAAGAATCTTAATGTCATTTATCTAAAGTTTCCTGAAATGAAATGTGAATTATTTTCACTTTGAAACTTGATTTGGCATTTCATTTTTAAAAACGAAATGATATAAGAGTAAAACTATAATTTTATTAAATAAAATCATGAAATAAAGTTTAAAAATTTAGTTTTAGGTAAATTAATTTGAAAAAATGGAGGATGAAATAAAAAATTGGTTACAAATTAACCAATCTTGTGTGCTTTATTTCACAGAAAAGCGCATATACCAATGCAGCAAGCATTATTCCTGGGCTATTAAGGGAATAACCCAGGGAAGAAGGATATGGGTATAGACGAACATTTTTCGACCAAAGAAATTATGTTTTAGTAACGTTACTATGAAAAGTATATAATTTTAATGCATATATTTAATAATATCTTAAAAGATCAATTCATTATAATAAACTAAGCACAAACAATGTAACCAACTGAATATCATTCTGCTGTAGCCATTAGAAATACTTTAGTTATCCTAGAACTATTCAATGTTATCCCAGAGTATTCCAAACATTGATTTCTGCAGGGTATAAGATTGGCTACATAAAGATACATATATATCCACGGAGTATATAACAGGGTATGTATGTACCTATACGGTGTATATAGGGATCAAAGTTCGAGGAAAACTCCAAAGTAACAAAGCAACGTACATACCCCTCACTTCCTCCATATTGTAGAGATCTCTCCAATTGAAATATTTTTGTAATTAAAGAGACACACGAACACGCTGGTATTACAGTTCGAATTTGGTAATCAAATCTATAAAGGAACTTGATTTAGTTGGTTTGGATACAATGAAGAATTTGTGTGAAGACTTTTGTGGTTGACTAATTAGGTACAATGCTTTGTGACTAAATTATAACAATGATTTTCAGATCAATTCGCTTCACCATGCATCGTCAGTTGCGAAGGTTCAACGGAGGAGAATGTTGCTTCAGAAAAATTCCACTTCATCGGAATAATAAAATTAGAACATTTTTGAAGGTTGTATAGAAGCAGTTGTGACATTTAAAGCAAATGAATATGTAATAAGTTGGCCAGGGGCAGAAAGGCGAGACTGAGTTATGAAATACTCAGGCGATGGCTGACTGGAGTTGGTTAAAGTCAACTATTGATTTAATTAATTAATTAATTAATGGGTCAATGATTGCTTGATTTTTATGGAAAAATACCGTCTTATTTTTTTTTCTTTTTAAATGTTGTCTTATTGATTATTTTTAAATATTGCTTAAAATTATTAATGTCGAAATTAAATGAATACTTAAATGAATTAATGATTGAATTGATTGATGCTCAAATTTATTAGTGTAAAAATAAATTAAGACAATAATTATCTAATTAAATTTAAGCTTCATTAAATGAATTATTGGTTAAATTAATTAATGCTTAAACTTATAAGTGTAAAAATAAATTAGTTACATCAAATTTAATTATTCAATCTGAATCTTCCACCAATTATGAATCCTTTTAGAATCTAATTTATAACTGAAATAATTATACAGAACTAACCCAATTCCTTAGCAATTATTCACAATTATTCTATACCGTATAATAATGTAATTAATGTTTTATATTTCTATTCCAAAGAACCAATCCCTGCAAGGCGCCATTAGCTTCTCACTCACCTCTGGCAAATGGACGCGGCTTTGCTCCAAGAGTGACGGATGTTGAAGAATTTGTAGCAACTCTCGCCCCGCAAAACCCAATCTGAGGGAAGAAAGAAAACACGGTGAGGGTAAGGCAAATACGAGGGGAAAACGATCATTTCAAGGGAAGATAAGAATAAGATATGAACAGTTCTGAATGGGGATTTATTTGTTTAATATTACCACTTAAATGAAGCTTCTGACCAAATTGGAGGGAAAAGGTCAGATGTAAACATTTATAAATTAAAAACGATATACTTTATATTTCCATTTGTTTTTAAGACAAGTGTGTTAACATTTCAGTTTCTTATTTCAATGTGCTTTTATACTATTAACTATAAAGTCAATAGTAATAAAATCACATAAGATAAAAACATACAATGAATAATTTTATTTCAACTTTGAGGTCTCGACCAATCTAGGTCTCAACATAAATTACTCTGTCCATAAAATTTAATTAATAATTAATTTGCAAGACCATACAATACACATTCATAATACTTAAGGTCAACATTCTACTACATATCTAACTAACGCCAACCGGTTTTCTCTCTCACGGTTTCGATATTTAAAACTATATACTGTAATACGAAGAATGGTTATAATTAATACGAATTTTACTTTCAATCTTTAAATTTGATTTGTTTGAATTGAATGGATATCTCATTGCTGAAACAACCTAGTGAGTAGAAATTATGAATTTTGATCTTTTCAGTCAATTGTTTTCTCAATCCTACCATACCCAGAAATAAAGTAATGGCGGGGCTAAAGAATATACCAAATAGGTTTTCTATTAACTATTACTATGTTAGCTGACCTCACCCTAGTTTTCTCACTGGGTATTACTCTCTCATCGTATTGGTGAGTAAAGAAAACTATTACCATCTCACAAAGTAAAAGTAAACATTTTTAGCAAGTACACAAGCTTTGGAAAGTTCACTCACTGGCTCACGAACGTGCCAAATTGTACTTTATGAGCCATCGCTACGATAGAAACAGTGTTGTTAAATAAAACCGATTGGAAGATGTCTACACTTTATATCAAACCTAAAAACAAAGCATTGTTCACTGGTAGTGATATAAAAGCTACTCTAATTAGAAACAAGTGGTATTAAATATGGAAAATCGATCTAAAACAAATAATAAACATGTGTGTTGCAAAATTATAAAAAAAAAATCAATTTCCTCCCTGAGAATCGAATACAAGATTAAACTATTGTAATGTTTTTGTCTATTTAACTGGAGTCCATGCACATGTAATTAATTTCTATTATCATTTATTTTACAGTTAAGGGCAAAAATGTGATTTTAATTCTTTGATAGAGTTTATGAATGTTGATAAAAAATACTTATTCAAATACAATGAAAACTAGTCATCGAATTTTTTTCTCAATCGTTTTATATTTTGTGCACAAAATTCCAAAAGAGGGTAATGGAAATACAAGTTTTATAAAAAGTATAAAGTGTCTTCGGTTGTTTGAAATAAGTAAAGTTAGACCAAGTCAAAAGTACCAACTCTAATTTTTGAGAATGCATGTCTGGTGTCAATTAAAGGGACGTGTTGCAATTAACACTAAGGCACGTGAGAACTGAAAGCAACTCACCTGAAAATGACATACTCTTAGAATGCACTTCTAGTTCGATAGTTGGTTACAGTACTCATATTAATATGATATATAGTAAGTATGTGCAATTTATTATTATTACTTATAGTATTAAGTACCTATGGTATCTATATCATTCATATTATCGTATAATGATCAACATGTAGATTCTAAAGGCAGTGGATACATTTTTTGTGGGTTTATAGTTGTGTTATATAACAACATTTTAAAATTAAATATTGAATGAACTAATAGAAAAGTTCATTAATTCAATCTATGCAATTCACAAGAGCATAAAGAAACTCATTCACAAAGGAAATTATAAATTGAAAATCTGAACCATATGGTTCACAATGAGTTGGTTCGTGTGCAGTGAGATCACAATTGCTTAGCGAAGTGGGTCACTGAACCATTATTGATTTGCTATACACTTGCAATACACTATTGTAAATACTCACTAAAGCGATCTATTCGATCTAACCGTTTGAGAGGCTCCCATTGAGTATATGCTCTGCATGCTCTGTTAACTCTGTTAGCGCATAACAGTGCTTGAGAGGCAAATTCAACAGGTTGTTAGATGCCACACAGTGATACAACTAATATTGTGATAGATGCAGAAGAAGAATAGTAAAAGCAGTACGTAAAGTTTTGGTAAGCTCATAGATTTCAACGCTGAAAAAGGTAGCAAGACCAATTTTTATTTCAAACTACATTTTCCTTTTCAAAAGTTATAAAGGTTTTACTATTCAAAATAGGTCTTCAACCAAATCAAAAATTTGTTTGAAATTTTCATGACAGATAATACATTAGAATTATTCTGTACATCAATACCTCTTTGCTCTGTGCAGTACTGAGTTTCACTACACGAGATAAATAAGCCTATTGTTCGCCATAGTGATTGACTAACGGTCTTCTATGAGTCCATAGGTTGAAAAATGAGAAACGAGAGTCATGGAGAGAAGATATATATCTGCAACCATCGCTATTTTATCGACTGAGGAATTGTTCGATAAAGTGAAACCCGTCATTATATCAAGCATGGTAGGAAGAATATTGTGTCAACCCATTGTAAAGTTCTGCTAAGTTATTGTATATTGTTCTTAAATATATTTATTAGAAATCACAGAGAATTAATATATGATTAATGTAAATATTTTTATATTATTATTAGATAAAAATATATGTAAGTAGTAGAATGAATAAGTCAATCTTATATATTAACTAATAAAACTATGGTATTTTTACTCTTTAAATTGGTATATTTAAAAGCATTTATTTCCCTATTTTAATAAACATCATCAGATATAGAAGTGTCATCATTCTTTAAGAATAATACCTCAACATTCTACCATTTTAAATAATGTGTCTGTATCGAACAAATTATCTGAACCATTTTCCAGTTTCAGTTCGAGTGTCCAGTAGCCACTCCTATGTGAGATGACTGTGTCCGGAACACACTCAGGGTGCAAGAATGTTGCTGTCATTGAAACGAAGGGCATGAGAGGCATATGTCACCATTATAGGGTAGCGAACTAGTGTAAAGGCCAGCTATAGGTAAGACTCTAAAAATGTATTATTCAGTAATTACGAGGAGGTTAGTTTTGTGATACCATATTGCAGGTAGACATCGGGTGAAGTTAGTTTCCTTTAGCGACCCTGTGGAACGAGTCCCTCATCCTACATTGCAAGCAGTTATCCTTCGGGATATATTCATTCCTTCATGTCTGTGTATGTGTTAGGATTGTGACAAAGATATAAGCAGTATATCTATCTGGTCTATTGCTTTGTACTTTGGAATTTACCAAACAAAACTTACATCCCAAAATAATACATTTCTATAAACTGAAGCCTACAGCATATTAACATTAAATTTTCAATTAATCATTACAGATTGTGCATGTACATATCTTTCAGAAGATAAACTAAGTTAAGAACACTCCTTTAACATATTTGTATTAAGCAGTTACGGCCTTGAATGAAAATAAAGAATATTCCGTAATTATAATTAAATATAAAAATTTCTGAATCTCCTTTATATTTAATTACATTAAAAAAGTTGTTTAATTTGTTATTCAGGTAAATGTTTCATCTATTAATTCTTTAACAAATGTCAAATAAACTAAACAAACAAAATAATTATAACACCTACTCATATATTCTTATATTAATATCTTTCTAGTATTTCAACCTGTTTGTGTTATCACATAAATTATGTATGAAAATTAGGCAAATTGGTAAAAAAAACATTATAATTAATATTTTCCCGATTGATGACCATAAAAATATAACTGTTGATCATAATAAATTTCTTTTTACATTTTGATAATTCCATATCATATATAAAATTATTAACATGTAAAAAATTGCTCCAACTTTTTCATGAACTTTAGAAATTGAATATTTAGATGTTCTAAAAGTAGGCGTATGTGGTTTAATATCTACCTACAAATAGAACCTACAACCTACATGGCGATTTAACTCCTATAAGGATTTCTATTAGAATCAGGTCACTGTACAGAGTACCTATTAAGGACTTGTAAGCATATAATAGTCATACATTCAATGTAACTAAGGGGAGTGTACGTGAGAGACTTTGAACTCTCTAATAAAAAGTCACTCTAAACACATTCATGAGACGTTAATTAGAGAATAATTTTTAATGGAGAAAAATGATGTTTTTTTAAAAGTAAGAGAATATAAAAAAAGATTCTCAACTATCTGATTCTCAAGATTCTCAAATATTCGAGCATTAAATTTCCTGTTAATTCTCTTTTTGATGGTAATTTATGTTCAATAAATAAATAAATATATAAATTATATCTATTGTACATCAGAACATGTTTTAAAATCAAATACAATGAATCATATCTTGATTCTTAAAATAAGTTAAAAATAACTTTATAGCTAAATAGTTTTAGCCTTTACATGTGAATAACTTCATAAAAACTTCACATGAAGGTAAGTAAGGCAATGTAGATGTGAAATGAAGGCAAAAAATGGTAAACAAATTCGCGTTTTCATTTCCAACTGAAAAACCTTGACATCTAATATAATCTACTTACAAGACACACAAATATTTCATGTTAATTTATAGATACTTTTTGCTATAGATTTACATTGTTTCTGTTTCTAGTTATTTGACTTATCCAACTGGTATTTAACATTAAAAACACTTTTATATCTAAACCACGTACAATGTTGACATTCAATTTTTTTTTGAAATTTATAATCGGGTGAATGTCAAGAAAACTTCCGTAAAGTGTTTATTGAGAATTAGAATTTAAAATTTATATATTGATAATACTTTAATTATATTAAATAATATGTGTATATAATGATCAGTGTAGTTAGTTATTTTGATTGTTTATAATTATATTTAATTTAATATAATTTTACCAAAAATTAGTTCGTAATTCTCTCTTAATTTGAATTAATAATTAATATGACAAATAATAATTAAAGAAACCAGTATTTTATGTAGAAATTACCAAATTATCAATCATTATCTTACTTTGTTAGTAATTTGTATTCGATTGGTGATGTTATTAAATTAATATTATTAACGTTTTAATATAATTATGCTGACTGAATGGATCACCATTTCCATGAAATATTACTGTATAAGAATAACCTTTAAAACTATTTTCTTACTATTAAAATTCTCCTTTTGGTCTGGCAACGTTTGATCTTTGCTATTTTTTACTTAACCAAAATGATTCTTTTCCAAAAAGTCTTTGTCCAGAATATGTAATTGTTGATTTAAAGTTTTCTTTGTAAGTTCGTGAGCCACACCCTCCAAAGAGTGTCTCATTAGGTGTCTCAGGTGAGACGTAAGAGGTCACTGTACCAGGCCACATCACTTTACAATGTCTCCATCTACCAAATGTCACGTACCGAATGTTTTTATAGATATAGATAAATAGATATAAAGAAAAGTTCTATTTGTTTTTCTAATAAATATTCTGCAATTACTATAATAAAGTGATTTAAATTCTATATTTAACACATTGCCCTATAGTAATCAGTTCATAAATAGTAAATAGCTTCTAATTTTCGAAATATAATAACTAATATTTTTACTCACCATCTGGGCAGTTGAAAATATCTCGATTCTGAAAAAAATAAGACACAAAATTATTTAGAGATTTATAAATCGTATTCACAAAATGTCATAATTATTCAATTTCTATATTTAACTATTATTTACAAATAAATACGTTCTACTAAACGAAATACATATTTTGAAGATTATTTTTAATGAACAAACGTTGCTAAGGGAACCATTTCAAGATTCCATGAAATTCAATTGGTAGATTTCGCCGTATTGAAAATAAATTAGTTAAGTCGGTTCTGGTATATTAATGCATTAAATTATTAAGGAGTTAATGATACATTATCAAAATTATATCAAATTAATGAATAAAGTAACTAATTTGATTATACCAAATAAACTCTATGGTGTATAGCTACTAATATGAAATCAAAACAATTACAACTACACAAACTGACTTGTGAATAAAACTTTCACTGAAACCATTATGTAGAACTAGAAAAGTGGACAGGAGTGTAAGTGTAACGTAACATTGTAAGTGCAACGTAACATTGTGAGTGTAACGTAACATTGTGAGTGTAACGTAACATTGTGAGTGTAACGTAACATTGTAAGTGTAAAGTAACATTGTGAGTGTAACGTAACATTGTGAGTGTAACGTAACATTGTGAGTGTAAAGTAACATTGTGAGTGTAACGTAACATTGTGAGTGTAACGTAACATTGTAAGTGTAAAGTAACATTGTGAGTGTAACGTAACATTGTGAGTGTAACGTAACAATGTAAGTTTAACGTAACTTAGTGTAGTGTAATTACAACATTCAAAGAGCAAGAACTAAATCACTCTAGTTTTCCCTTCAACAAAAACTGCAGTCGGGACCAATTGATTTCCTTTGGAGATGAGATGAAATTCTTACGTAATTAACCTCTGAGAAAGTAGTGATAAAAAGTAGGGTATTTAGTTACATTAGGTGTGATGGTGGGGTAAGTTACGAATTAGCGGTCGGTTTCACATCTTGTGTCATATAAGAAAAAACTATATAATAATTATTTTATCGTTTTTTTTTTTTCTCATATGACCGAAGATGTAAAACCGACCGATAATTCATAACTTACCCTATCGTATTGTTATGATAGTAATGCATAGTAACACATTATCACTAATAAAGTATTTTAAATAACTGTTGGCATTGCCACCAATTTCTAATTAACAGATTGATTTAACCGCAATGCGTCACTTACCGGAGTTTGCGCCACTGCTTGACGCAATATTAGCGCAGAGAAGAGGATGGCGCACAGCAGGGAGCAGCGCCCCGACATCTAAAAGAGGAAAAGAAAGATAAGTTTCATATACACTGTTTTAGGTAACATTCATATTTATATTAACTTTGGTTGCCTGCAACGGGTTCAAACAAAATATAACATTAGAAAACTTATCAAAATTTATGACTGGAATTAATTGAATTTGAATATAATTGTAATTTATATTTTAAATTAGTATCTTTCACAATAAATGTATACCAAGAAGATATTTATATTGATTGTTACAAAACATTCTCTACTTTTCACGCTAAACAATTTTTTTTCAACCCAAATTGTCCAATTTAGTTTCTATATAATTGTACGTCTCTCAGACCGCCTGTAGCTTTCCATCGACTCAAAGGAAGAATAATAACAGGGTGGTGGAGAGGCAATGTCCATCCTACAGTCAATGGGACTGACTCTATAGTCATTGCTCTTCTTTATTTCATTTACTCCTATAGTGATAGTATAAGAAGAATTCCATTGACATTCCACTATCAAGTGATGAATAAAACCATCATTGGCTCCTGTCTATGAATTTTATAACAGATGTTTGAATAATTCGAATAGTAATTTCCTATAGGCCTAACCTCTTGACTAACTTTTAGAATGACTAATCATTTCCTTCCCAATTAGGCCACAAGAGTGTTCGTTTCACAGATGTCTGGTTTGTAACACCAGCAGGAAGGTAAAGAAATGGTGACGGTGTAACGCACCTGCCGCCTCCATAGTGTTACTATGAGCGTTACAGGCCGTCCATAGAGAGAGAGAGAGAGTAACGGTTAGTAACCACAGTAAGGGTTGTAGTTACTCGTGAGTGAGTGTTCGGTTGAACTCTTAACAATCACTGTAGTTAACGTCTGACCATATAATGATAGAATGCACACAGTGAATAGCAAGTAGGTTATTTATTCCTATATTTGGATTAGGAGATTTCAACGCCGTGGATTACTACTTCATTGATCTGATTTGAATTTTAGTGCAATATTCTACTGAAAAGAATACCTGTGCCACATCATTAATTAAGAAAGTGGGTCACTCGTTATCGAATAAATCATTAATTTAGTTAATAGATTACATAAATATACCATTATTGAAAGGTAAGTGTTCCTTTAATAGATTCTCAAACAATAAAATGTAAAATGATTAGGGTAAAAGAAATACTAGTAATTATAATTTGAAATCCCACTGCCCCATTACCAAGGTATTTCTCGAAATGGTGAATGTGCTATTTTGGTGGAGTAAATCACGACATGTGTTTTATTCGTCAACAAATTCCATTGATCACGAGTTTAACGGTAAATGTTCCTTTGCTGAAGCAAATTAGGCAACGTAATACCTACTTTGTGACCCCTTGTGAGCAGGCTAGAGGATTCAGTTCATTACATTGCTGACTCTGGCTCAACATTGTAAGATTGGAAGAATACAGTATACAAATCAAGAAGGAAAAACCATAGATAGAACTTTTCTTACTATATTTTGTATGTATATTTTACTGTGATAAAAAAATTCAAGCTTAGGAATTTATTCATATTTAAAAAAATATAAAAATTAATTGATTTAATACTAATGACACAGAACAGGCACAACAATGGCACAGAATATGGCACAGAACTGTCACAATAATGGCACTATATTAGACATACAATAAATCACAGTGCATACATCCGTTAATATATTAAATCCCATTAAACACAAAGACAAACCTTGCACTTGCCCTACATTGAACAAGAGAATCACTACAAGATGGTAAGCAGGACTCATTTCCTTCGTGAGTTTGCAACTTTATCAATGAATGTTAAATTAATAAAAGATAGGAAAAGAGGACATTCTAAGTCATTGAAAAGGGAAGGTGCTTAAGAAATGCTCGGAGGCATCGAAGTGAAAGGTAAATGCTATAACAGGTTGATTACATATCAGGGTATGACAATATCATGCTAACTTTATGTATAAGCATGTTACAACACATACCGATAAACATGTTCTCTTAATACATTATTTATGTTGTTTCATGTTACATAATCTAATATTTGATGAGATTCTAAGAATATTGCAAATTATACATTAAACTTATTTCACTTACTAAAAATTACAATACAAACTCGATATGTAAAGTGCATATGAAACTACAAAAGTATTTATAATTAGATATTTTCAGTCTGTAGACAACAGGATTTAAGAAATGAAGTTTTTTCAAGCAGGATTAGATGCCACCTAGTATCAAATGTAAGTGACTCCGAGTCAAGACTCATTGTCCCAAAGTAAGCCAATTGTTAACCACTAGTGAGACTGAGCCAGAAACAATTGGCACCTTAATGGAGTGATCACATCTACCTGACTTCATCCATCGTAGAACTCATTGGAGTGACTCATTAGTGCAAATCAGTGAGTCAACACACTGTGGATGTGGGAACTCACCTAGAGCTTTCTCCGAGAGAGTATCCGCCCAGTGAGTGTGAGAGTAACTCTACTAACTGTAGATTATTGGGGACAGTAATCTGTGAGTTGGTTAGCGAAAGCAGAGGCGTAGCGATCTACTGTGAAGTCGCTAGCAAACATATTTTTTGACAAATATGTATTTTATACGTAGGGTAAATTACGAATTATCGGTCAGTTTCACATCTTCGATCATATAAGAAAAAACGATATAATAATTATTATAATATCGTTTTTTCTTATATGATCGAAGATGTGAAACTGACCGATAATTCGTAACTTACCCTATATTGGTAACAATCATCTTTATCGAACTGTTTAAATTTGTCCAACTGTATATTCCCGAATCTATATAACCATATATCGGTCATCCTTAGAAATACTATTCAGATTGATGATAACTATTTTTTCATAACAATTTCGTTCTGTCATCCTTCTCACCTCCACAATATTTATTATCTAGAATGGTGAAACATGTCTTGGTTGATTGAAGCGGTTACCTCTCTCACATTATGAGCAGACTGTATCTTAATGGCTAATTTATCAGCCAAACTTCCGATACAAGTAACTGTAGAACTGTGATTTATTTGCTAATAAATAGTAATTGCATACATATAAATTGGAAGGAGAGAACTCATTTCAATGTCGGTGTATAATCTTGTATTAAAGTAAGATGAATCAGAAGGAAATATGAAATTTTGAAATTTCTTTCTTTTGTTTAGGTCGCATGAATATGAAGATGAATGAAAAACTTGTCAAAATTAAGTTTTATTGAATTTTGGTGAATGGTTCAGCAAATAATTGATTTGATAAGAAATAAAGAAATGAAATTTAAAATGAAGTCATTGCAAATAATTTGTTTACATTGAAGCCGAGACAAAGCCCTTCTACATAATAAACAACTCTTTCTCTGCGTGAGTTTATGAATTAAAATAGCAACTTTTAGTATCCGATGTTGGGAAGAAAGTTATTTCTGGGTCGATAAGATTGCTCCACTTTCCGACTTTTAATTCACAATCAGTTTGTAAAGATAATTAATGGTGAGAAAACAATTTGTTAGATAGCATAACTGAGGTTCAGATTTTGAATTTAGGTTATCGAAATGAATGGAATTAGTATATAGGAATGGCGTGACATAGATGTTCTGTTTCACTGATTGGTGAGAAGGTTTATCAACATCCCCAGTAATTACAGTGTTGGTAATTAGTTCGGTGACATCATTCACAGTTAGGTACTACCATGAAAAAAAGAAACTATGGTAGGTAATAAACAAATTATTGTATACAAGATATACTAGAAACCTAATAAAATGAATTAAAAAGTCTATTAGATTAAACTTGTAGAGAAAATGGAAGGATCTAGTAGATATGGTTAAACCAGGGAAATATTTATCTTATAGTACAAACCGCAATGAAATCTTCTCCAGATATCGAGAAGAAGTCAACTGAAATTATGTTGGTAATGACATGGAATTAAAGTTGGTACGCTTGGTCTAGATTGGTACTTTCCAATAGGTACTTCTGTCAACTATGGCACACACCTTTGAAATTAAAGGAAAACTAGGATAAACACGTTCCAAATGGAGAATTTTACGATTGAATTCCCAAATTTCATAATATTGATATCTCTCTTTGAACTATAGTGTAAATGAATCCAGGTTTTGGGAGAAGAGGCATGGAAATATTAATATTATTTAACCTTGGTAATCACCTAATATTGTGTTAACTAATTAGATTTACCAATATGCAATATATCGAATACAAAAGTAGGTACATTTTTTAACATATATCTAAACAAAACGTTCTGTGAATATAACAATAGAAATTCAAATATAGTTTCACGACATTTATTTTTCATTTAAATACCAAAATGAAATTAATTGACGACTTTTTTTAGTGAATGCCCTTGATAATAAGAAACTCCCTCGAAATACATAGCACCATTTCGTGTAAGTATTTTCAAAGGAAATATTGTACAAGAGACAAATCCAGTGTAACGCAGTCAATTTCACAATAACATGGGAAATATCTCACTGTCTTAACTCATGCATGAAAAACAGATAAAATGGAATGAAATAAATATGGCAATCATGTTATTTTGTAACGTAATCGTTATGTATAAGTGAATGAAAATGGAATCATTTCAATATAATTAACTAGTATTAAGTTAATTTTAAATTAACTAGCGAAAAAAATAAAGAATTACCGATGATCCTGTTAAATTCAATAAATATATCAATAGTGTTCAATTTTAAATAGCTCAATACATGTTCCACACAATGACAATAATACATAATAGCTGAATAATAGGTACCGATATTCCTACAGAGTGTTACCTAACTGTAATACCATAGCGTTACGTGAAGATAGAAGTATCCGGTGAATAAAAGTCCATAATAACAACGCATGTGACATAAGAGTTCATTTATTTTGCATAGAATGCAGAACACAATAGACAAATTAGGGACCTTTTCCCAGGTGGAACACCTTTTCTCAACCGTTATACGATCTATAGAATCTGTAAGGTTTTGAACTCTGAACTCTACTGTAGATCATGAGAACCTTAGGTTTGATCTATGTGCCACTATGGAGTAGTTGAACTATTGTATAACTATGTAGTAAGAAGGTTATTCACTAATTAGTAAAAGGCTTCATAATGTATATTAAGGCTAAATATCATTATTTGTTTCCTTATCCGGTTAGTACTTAACTTCTGCGATACTTAATTTGAATTAATTTGTGAGGAAATATCAGTTTGAATTTATCATTATTTTTTTCTTAAAGTATGTTAATCCCTGTTTTTGAATAATCAATGTCGTCCACACCATCAAACTTTTTAAATTTGAAACCAAAATTACTCTAATTTGAAATAAAAATTACTTTAATTTGAAACCAAATGATTGTAATTTAAAATAGGGAGGGATAATTTGCCTAAGAATTACTGCAACATAATACAGAAGGTAATGCACATATTACTGAGACTATTTTAGTATATAAATGATGTATATCCATGATTATTTAGACTATGAAGAAACGTGCTCAATTAGGTGTAGAAAGTGGCCAAGAGGACATTGACTTCAATATTAAAAAGGTCCGATAGCATAAAAATAACCACATAGTGAAGAAAAAAGAGCCTTTTAGCAGGAAGTTGAGTTAGAAGTAGGTACATCACCTAGTTATTTATCACCACCTAGTTACTGCCTGTGTCACCTCAGACCGGATTGTTAACCTTGTTCTTTACTATCTAAAAAAAGCTATCGATTGAGGTAACTATATACTATTTAGGTCTTGAATCGAACAGTTTATAATATAGCTAACAGAAAATATATTTAATCGATACCAAAATGATTCCACAGATATAACCTTCATTCCAAAATGTCATGAGAATGAACATTAAGGCTGGAATTTAGAGGGAAATGTAGTAATGGAATGAGTAGGAACATCTGGAATTAATCCAAGATATTACACCAACAATAAGCCTGGTAAGATTCTTTATAATAGGCAGATCCTCTGTCAGAATTTCAAAAACAATCGTCATGATAAATCTTTATGATTATTATTAGCTATTTATCGTCGTTCATAGATTATTTTCTTCATCATTCATTTTTAATTTTCCAGACTGGGTGTATACAGTCTATAGTAGAGATAATGACTCTGCCCCAAAATGAATGGCAACTAACCTTTCAAAGTCAATATCATCTAATGCCACACCATTCGTAGGACTGCCGTAAACGTTCGTACCTACGATGGTACGTGACTGCGGTAGAAGTGAAGCAGATCAATCAGGTGCAATTAAGCCAATACTAATTAAGCCGATTATAACCAATCAGAAATGTATGGTATAATATATGTCTGTCGCTTACTTTTTAAATATAAATTTATATGAACTGGTTTTCACTTTTCCTTCATATTATAGGAGCTAGTTTTTGTTCCTGATGAAATAGGAGAGTAGCAATGATTAGAATTATTCTTAATTTTTAAACTAAAATTCTATTATCACAGGAAAAAGAATGTAAATATAATTTATGTTAGATTTTTAGGTTATACCTTTTGAATTGTATTAATATTTATTTACATTTGTTACAAAGAATATATTCAGTAAATTAAGAGATATATACACATAAAATTTCCCATGCTATATTATGCACTTTATTTCTATATGTATCTCTCTCCCTCCCTTTCTTATTCTCCTCTCTCCTTTTCTTCCTTCATCTCTTTTCTCTCTCTAGGTCTCAGATTCACGACTTTCTTTTCTAAATAGATTTAAAATTCTTTGTCTGTTGAATTGTGAGAGAATAATAATAACGAAACACAAGGTTCTACCTGCTAGAAGTGAAGCTAACACATCGCACAGACTGGTACACGCGTCCTGTTAAAAATGATGACATTTAGAATGCATCATTTTATTGACAATTAATTCTTATAATTGTATATATCTCTACCTCAATTTTTTGAATTAATAAACTCAAATTTAACTTTAATATTGAAACCCTTTAATTAACTCAGACCTGAATAATTTGGTATTCATACTACCCAGCTGTTTGTCATTTAATGTGACGGACAGACAGACATAGCTTTTATTCATTGCAATATTGTTATCATATTAATTTATTAAAGTACTTCATAAATATTTTTTGTCTTTGAAATATTCATTTCATAAAAAAAATTCGATAGACAACAAAACTTATTCAAAACTTCAAAATTAGTGAAGGTATGAGATTCGATTCCTAACAAAGAAATTAAAATCGTGAAATTTAGTATTGCATCAATAATTGTTACATAGGTTTCGTTACCGTTAATCTTTTCAGTATTGATTTAATGTAATTAACTATCATCACCATGGTAGACTATATATTAAATTGTGTTATCCATGCTCAGCTATAATCCCTGTAAGCCGTATTAATGTATTTCCAGAAAAGATGGCAGTGGTTTAAAATATAGTGACATGAGCAGGTATGACTCGAGTCATCTTGCAACTCTCTCCGAAACACTCGCAAGATCACTCCTCACGCCGCGTCCAACTCACTCACCGGTTCGACAAATGTTATTTAAATGAAAAACCTGAATAACTTACCGTTCGCTATTTTATTTATTGAATTGAAATGATAGCTTACCTTGACTAGAAGAAATTGAATAATCCAAACTGGGGCGTAAACCTAATTTCTGACACTATCACTGCACACACCGCTCGGCACGGTAACTCATGGCCAACTGCCAGACGTCTTAGAACATTTCGAGAACAGGCGACCTGCCGTTCAGAGGTGGGGGAGCGGGGGATGGGGGGAGGTGGAGCTGTCTTATGGAGGGGGAGGTGAACTCTCATACCGCCTGAAGGTATAATAGGAGGCATTACCAAGGAGCTAGGCGTACAATTGGAGGATAATTCAGATCTGAAAAGGAAAATTTATAGTATCAAAGATATTGTAAGTTGATAGCCTTAGTATTTCTAGTTAATCATACTTTGATGTAATTAATGATATTGAAATTATTCATTGATTTGATAGGAATTACTAAAAGATGTTACAATTTCATTTCACTAATTTTTCTGTGGTGCAGGTCAAGTGGATGTACACTGTACAGGTTTTGTTTATTGGTTTTCACACTGTAAGTTCACTAACACAAGTCTATGGCTAAAGAATGTGTGGATCAGTCACTCACGCAGTCATTGTAACTATACAGTGACTCACGCAGTGACTGTAACTATACAGTGACACACGCAGTGACTGTAACTATACAGTGACTCACGCAGTGACTGTAACTATACAGTGACTCACGCAGTGACTGTAACTATACAGTGACTCACGCAGTGACTGTAACTATACAGTGACACACGCAGTGACTGTAACTATACAGTGACTCACGCAGTGACTGTAACTATACAGTGACTCACTCAGTGACTGTAACTATACAGTGACTCACGCAGTGACTGTAACTATACAGTGACTCACTCAGTGACTGTAACTATACAGTGACACACGCAGTGACTGTAACTATACAGTGACACACGCAGTGACTGTAACTATACAGTGACTCACGCAGTGACTGTAACTATACAGTGACACACGCAGTGACTGTAACTATACAGTGACTCACGCAGTGACTGTCTCTATACAGTGACTCACGCAGTGACTTGTGACTGTATGTATACAGTGACTCACGCAGTGACTGGTGACTGTAACTATACAGTGACTCACGCAGTGACTGTAACTATACAGTGACTCACGCAGTGACTGTAACTATACAGTGACTCACGCAGTGACTGTAACTATACAGTGACTCACGCAGTGACTGTAACTATACAGTGACTCACGCAGTGACTGTAACTATACAGTCACTCACGCAGTGACTTGTGACTGTATGTATACAGTGACTCACGCAGTGACTGGTGACTGTAACTATACAGTGACTCACGCAGTGACTGTAACTATACAGTGACTCACGCAGTGACTGTAACTATACAGTGATTCCCGCAGTGACTGTAACTATACATTGACTCCCGCAGTGACTGGTGACTGTGTGTATACAGTGACTCACGCAGTGACTGGTGACTGTATATATACAGTGACTCACGCAGTGAGTGATGACTGTATATATACAGTGACTCACACAGTGAGTGATGACTGTATATATACAGTGACTCTCGCAGTGACTGGTGACTGTAACTGTACAGTGACTCACGCAGTGACTGATGACTATATATATACAGTGACTCACGCAGTGACTGGTGACTGTACCTGTACAGTGACTCACGCAGTGACTGATGACTGTATATATACAGTGACTCACGCAGTGACTGGTGACTGTACCTGTACAGTGACTCACGCAGTGACTGATGACTGTATATATACAGTGACTCACGCAGTGACTGGTGACTGTACCTGTACAGTGACTCACGCAGTGACTGATGACTGTATATTGTATACAGTGACTCACGTAGTGACTGGGGACTGTATGTATAAACACATGTTGATTGAGTGAATAACTCCTGTATACACGTCTCTATGCCAGCAAATAATTCATTATACGTTATTTTTTGGATTACGAGATTGGCCGTCTATTAATAATGATATTTAAAAAAAACAGTAACCTTTTACAAACGTCTGATTTTACTTCAAAAATTAACATAGCAACTTAATAGTAAGATTAATTTTGTACTTTGACTCTTTTCTCTGATAGTGCATCATCACAGTGACTCTTTTCTCTGATAGTACATCATCACAGTGACTCTTTTCTTTGATAGTACATCATCACAGTGACTCTTTTCTCTGATAGTACATCATCACAGTGACTCTTTTCTCTGATAGTACATCAACACAGTGACTTTTCTCTGATAGTACATCATAACAGTGACTCTTTTCCCTGATAGTACATCACCACAGTGACACTTTTCTCTGATAGTACATCATCACAGTGACTCTTTTCTCTGATAGTACATCATCACAGTGACTCTTTTCTCTGATAGTACATCATCACAGTGACTCTTTTCTCTGATAGTACATCATCACAGTGACTCTTTTCTCTGGTATTACATCATCACAGTGACTCTTTTCTCTGATAGTACACCATCACAGTGACTCTTTTCTCTGATAGTACATCATCACAGTGACTCTTTTCTCTGATAGTACATCATCACAGTGACTCTTTTCTCTGGTATTACATCATCACAGTGACTCTTTTCTCTGATAGTACACCATCACAGTGACTCTTTTCTCTGATAGTACATCATCACAGTGACTCTTTTCTCTGATAGTACATCATCACAGTGACTCTTTTCTCTGATAGTACATCATCACAGTGACTCTTTTCTCTGATAGTACATCATCATAGTGACTCTCTTCACTGATAGTACACTGTGACATTTAAGTCATGTTCAACAATAATGACTTTCATTTGGCTGAAACACTCAGGACAAACTTTCTCAAATGAAATTCAAAGGAGGCACATTTTCCACGGTGAAAAGTTTACCCAAAGAACAACATACGATAGTTAGTTAGTTAGTTAGTTAGTAAGTTAGTTAGTTAGTTACTATGACGTAAGAACAACAATCAAACAGTTGCTGCTTGTATCTTCTTCTGTCACCGAACTTTTTTTTTTTACTTTTTTTTGGAATTTCCCATCTTTCTTGTCATGATGTTAACATTAAAAGGGATAGTACATACATACAGCTTTATACAGCTCTAGGCAGATGCTATATCAGGAAATATACCTCAGAGGCAACTTGTTGAAAGGTCAGGTTCTCTGTCGATAGCTGTATAATGAGATTTTTGTATTCGTAAACATTAAAAAATGGTTGGAGCAATAACATGTTTTGTATAGGTTGTTTTATATTCAATCTCGTATATCAATGGAAATTATATATCGAATGTTAATGTGATTGTTATGTAATAATTATTAATGTTCATGTATTGACAATCTATGCTAACCAACTTTGAGCTGATATCAATATGATGTAACATTTACAAAATTGAAAACATTTAAAAGGATTAAGTTTAAATAGAAATTAATTTAAGAATAACAATTATTGACAATGTATGTAAAAAACATATCCTATTGGGTAATGAACATTTTACTAGATTTTAAATTTATCTTATTAATGGATTAAATATTTCGAATGAATATTATCATATACTATGGTGAGTATGAATGTCAGAATACATTCGTAGTGTAGAAATCTGGTATCTACAATAGATAATAATAATATATGTATTCTGATAGTCATAAGCAAACCTTGTTTATAATATTGTTCATTTGAAATCTGAAATTTGGTAATTTGTAGACTAAAATAAGTATCCAGTAATATTGGTACTTTACTTTCGTTAGGTTAGTGTCGAATAAACTTAAAATTGTAAAATTTGATCCATTAAAAGAAAAACAATTCGAACTTTAATAATCAACTAAAATTTACAAAGAAGTTTCATTGAATGAAATTTATGTTATGACATATATTTGCATTATTATAATGGTCCATTTATCTCAATAAAATGATATACTACCTATAAAACATCTCTCTATCTATGAGCTAGAGCTTCATGTCTCTCTTAGAGAATTATCTCAGACCAGTCTTTTATAACACAATTCTTATATCCTTTTTATCAAAGGTATGTTGCACAACCACAGCTTATCGTCTGAAAAGTGGCTCAAAGAGTGACCCACTAAATGTTGCTGGTGCCTCCAGAGCAATCTAGAAGAGGTTAGGCCTAACCTGAGTGCCCCTGGCGCATGATTTAGTGTTCAGAATATCAGAGGATTTTAGTGTATCAAGAACATTAAAGGCTTCACAGCCCTGATGAAAATCAGCGAAATTATCGATAGAATATCCCGCTAGAAGCTTTCTTTTATACCACGATTAACTTTTAACAAGCAAAACTTTTTTTATTCCAAGTAAAACAAAAAGGAATCAGAAAGGAAATTAAGTTGAACTTATACGTTTCATTGATTTCAATATCATTTAGAAAATGTAAGGAAATATTATAACAGTTCACTATTCATGGTTCAAGTTTTTCAATGGATTAAAGCATGACATAATAGCCGCTAAAGACACACAGTTGCATGTGATATCACACGCCGAAGCAGTTTCTAATGACCGTACTTTCGTAGACAAACATGTTGCCGTTATAGAATGGTTACCTAGCGTGAGGAGTACGTTACTCACGTAAGGAGTGAGTAGCGATGATGCGGACAGATGAAAGTATAACACCTTACGGTGAGTGTTGATGTACCTATAGGACAATGTACCTAGAGAGGAATGATATACCTATAGAAGAATGATATACCTATTGAATAAATATATATCCCCATAGCAAATGGTATACATATGCCTACTTTGTTAAAAATGTACATCATAATAAATTAATGCTTCAATCACCAAATATATGCAAAATATTTAATTGAACAACAAACAAATATATATTTAGAGATATATTTAGTATCCATCTATCCTAAAAAAAATTATTTTATTTAGTTACTTCATAACTAATATGTTCTTCATATCTCCTAAGTTATTCTCTAATTTCTTTTTATTCTGAGAACAGTGTAAGTCATATAAAATATCATAGTACTCTCTTTAATATCATGTTTTTATCATTGTACTGAGATGAAGACACGTACGTACGTTGGTAGCGATAGACACAAAATAAAAAATAGTGACTTGACCTCGACTACTGAGAGCCTCAGTCCTTTCTACACCAAACCTCTAAGTTACCACTGAGGATATTTAAGCATTGAACTGCCTACCTTGAGATGGCACTACGATCGACAGAGGGATTGACCAATGGTGGCACACTAGGCAATGATGAGACACTGGCCATTCATTTTCTAGTTAAAGTCTTGCCTAAAGAACATAGTATATACATAGCAACAAGAGATTATAATAGGAGAACTGATTATGTGTTTAAATAAATTTTACAAATCTCTAGTAGTACACTGAAGTTTCAAGTCACTTAAAAATAAATTCGAAAAGGTATTTCTTAAGGATTTCAGAAACCATTCACCAAATATTGCGTAACGTCTCAGGTTAATTCAATAGTAGAGAAATAGATTAGAGTTCTGTAGCCAGGAAGTGTTCTCGATAGGAAGATTAGGAAACTTTCAGCGAGATATGTTACTGAGGAGAGAGAATGCTATGGCCTGGTACTTAGATAACTACTTTAAGGGTTTACCAGCTAGAAGAAGATGTAGAAAACACTAAATCT
Source organism: Caprella mutica (assembly GCA_947561585.1). Lineage (NCBI taxonomy): Eukaryota > Metazoa > Arthropoda > Malacostraca > Amphipoda > Caprellidae > Caprella > Caprella mutica. Next base: position 220,443 of record CANNZV010000486.1, on the reverse strand, counting down.
CTTCATCGTGATTATACAATATAGTTGGCTTTAATGTATTTAATGGAAAAATGTTGTATTTAATATAAAAATTACCACTTTAGAATATTGGAAAAAGTATCAAAGTTTAAATAATTGTTTATGTTAATAAAATAAGATGTATTTTAATAAAAAAATATTATTTGGCTGATTGATATTAATTAAATTATATTTTTTTGTTATTTCATATATTAAGTTATAAAATATATTATTATTTTTGTGAAATTCTTAACAGCAATTCAAAGGTTAGTCGGAAGTCACAGTATAAAATTATGTATACATTAAATAGTTACTGAATTAATTTGAGTATTCATGAGCTTATCCATGCAAGAAATTTATATAGAGCATCTCTTATTCCAAATTATGCATTTTTGAACGCTTTATATTGATTTCACATTGAGAGTTAATGTTGATTTATATTTCCTCATATATATTATGTAAAATTATTTATTAATCACTGAATAAAGAAAATGTGAGAATATTTTTCATTTAATTCAATTATTTATAATGATGCATTATCATAATCATAACTGTAGTTTCAATAAGCATATCGTCAAAATGATAACACTTTTCATATATCAATTAAATTTTCAAAATAAATGATAATTATTATTCCAGGCTCAACTTTTTCGCATGTTTCAATTGAAAAAAAAATTGTTATTGAAATCTTTTATTGAATTGATATCAGATTAAATTGACTTCCTAGCTAACAGCTGCTTGCCTAACGTATTATTAGTGTTCTGAATGAGTATAGTATAGAATTTATTAGGGGCGATTTCCCACAACATTCTAAAATATTTCCGAAATCTCACCCAACAATATTCAAATATTCCATAAATTATACTACAACAATCTACGAATATTCCCTGAATATCCCACAAGTATCAAAATATTCCCTATATCTTTCTAAACAGTAACCAAATATTCTGTAAATGTACCACAACATTTCCCAGATACTCCCTAAATCTGCCAAACATTCCCCAGATATTACTTAAATCTATCACGATATTCCCCAAATATTCCCTTAAATTTATCACGATATTCCCCAACCATTCCCCAACTGTGGGTAGATTTCTTCTCTCAGGACAATTCCCCATTAGTCCTGATGCGATGTTGTTTAATGTTCCTCCAAGTGAAAGTAACTGAATGTAACTACAAAGGTAGGCATCAATGCAATGTACTCTCCAATGAAAAATCCTGCACTCGGCCTACACTTAATAACAGCTATGGCGGAGTGAAGAGGAGTATACCAAATGAATGATGATTTGACTATGTCAATTAGACATACGTACAACGTGAATTCCAACGCAGGCTGTACACCATACAGTGCCAATTTATTACAGAACACTATTAATCAAAATTATTTCACAAGGAAGGCCAAATCTATCTTTCTGTATTATACCGTGACTAAATTTATTTTTCGAAAAATATATGCAAATCAAAAACGGCATCTCCAAATATTGCATAAATCTAACATAACGTGGACAGTTGGCTTGTATATTGAAATGAATTAAAAAAATAACATTCCCAAAACTCATAATTATTTCCCATTTCTAATTTGTATATTATTCATATGAAATAATCATATTAGATATCAATTATTAATCAATCGTACGTTTCACAATACCATTAATGCTGGATAATAATTTCAAAATAAACACAACAATTTCAAAATTCACAATTAAATACACATAGAACATTGTGCTATTAGCACAGTTCTTACACCATAATGTAACCACAAAGCTAGTAAAGAGGTTAAAGTTATTCTCTGTGAACTCTGTGGTATACCTTGCACAAACCTGTCCTGTGACCCACAATTATAGAGTCAACCGTTACCGAGTCTACTGGTAAAGCAATGCAACCATGGGAATAGACTGGATAAAAGGGGAAATATTTAAACATGCTCTGTATCAAGTATAGGAGGATATACTGTAACATGCTCTTTATTAAATATAAGGGGAATATTGAAACAGGCTCTGTATCAAATTTAAGACAAAATAGTAAAATATGCTCTTTATCAAATAATATATTAGGAAATATTTAAACATAGTCTGTATCGTACATATAAGAGGATATATATGCTCTGTATTAAACACAAGTTTAAAAATATATAAATAAATAAAGAACAAAAGTTACAGAACATAACCTTCCACGATTTTGCAATGGTAAATATTGAAATGTGTTCCGTATCATATATATAAGAGGAAATATTTGAACACACTCTCTCAATTGTATAAAAGAGGAAACATATAAAAAATAAGACGTACTATGCATTAAATAAAAACTTAATATAAACAAGGTTGCATGAAAATAATATGTTAATTATAATAGAATTTTACTTTAAACCTTCAGGACCGGAGGTATCATGGACACCAATTAAAATCGAAAATGTGGAACCGTTAGATAATTCAATCGGAGCAAACCATGTTTATCAAATTAATATAATTTTCAAATATATTCAAGTTGATTGTACTTGTAATGTTAAAATTTGCACTAATGTATTATCATTCCTTGAAAATATTTAAATAATGAATGCATTTAAGAAATATCTGAAACAAAGGACAAATAGAGCAAACATCTTGAAATAACTGTAACTGTAACTCAAATATATTAAAATACATAAACTTATTCAAATTCCTTCATAGTGGTTTGAACTCTGGACTTCCGGTTCTACTGCTTCGTATATATATTACTCTGTTATTTTGGTCATGGAATTAAATGGTATAATAAATGTTAAAGCGAGACATTTTTCTACAGGAAAATACACATTGCGTATTATTATTTAGGGTGATCTTCAATTCCATTGAAAATATTTTTTTAGATCTTTTCTGTGTCACATATAAGAAAATAATGTGAATAAAAAGAGCTTCTTTACCCAGTTTAATATGAACCACTTTCCTCGTATTCATTATTATCTCCTATGCCACTTTTGTTAATAACTGACAATGTTGATGTCATTAAAATTGATGATATTTTCATAGCTAACAATATGAGTTTCTTTACTGAGGTCATTTGCGATGCTCAAATAATAAGGTCAATTCATTCCTTTTATTTTCACATACCAAAATTTTGACGTGTCTTCAAGAAATATATTTAAGTTAGTTAATACTACAATTAGTTTATACCTTTGATAATTATAAAGGAAAAACTAATAATTAATTTGTGGCAGTATCCATACTAATATAAATAATTAAACAAACATAGTTTTGACTTTTGAAAGTAAAAAAAAAAATAGTTACATCAGTATATATGTATTGATAGTAAGTACCTGCATTTAACTATACACTTAAACCAATTATATTAATGAAATTCTCAATGCATGAATAACAAGCACCGTACTACACTAACATTATAATGTTAAGAATAATAGATAGTGTAACATTTCTTATGATAGACTAGTGAGTCACTCACTCGTCAAAAATGACGGGCTGTAATTTTGGTTACTCTTAAAATTTCGGATTTTATATAAAAAAATATTCGATTTTTTTTTTGTTATCTAAATTTGTTATTTTTCTGTTATTCTAATTTGGGTCACCAAGATTTCTCTATAGTGCATTTACCCATTAAAAATTAAGGACTATAATAATTTTAATATTGTAATAATTGTAATAAAATATTCCAGATTTTTCATAAATTTCTTTTCATTTTTTTAATCTCTGAATTTTATTGTAAATTCGGATATTCTTATAATTCCAGAATTTTTTTAAATTTCATTTTTTATAAATTCCTGATTTTGTGAAACCCTGCATTCTTCGAAATAAATACCGCAATTTTTGAAATCTCACAATTTTTTAAATCCCGCATCTTTTAAAAAAATCCCGTTTTTTTCGAATTCCCGATTATTTTTTAAAACCTGCATTTTTTTGATATCACACATATTTTTAAATCACGCTTTTTTTGATATTCCGCAATTATTGTATCCCACATATTTGTATCTCTTTTTTTATTTGGATTCTTTTATCTTGCAACCAATTAACAGACAAATACACACTATTAATATATAACTACTCATAGGGTGATAACAACGAAATTAATTAAAACTCGTAGATTGACTTTACAATTACTATTAGATTCATGAATTGAGATTAAGGTTTTCTTTACATTATCAACATTGAGACCATTTGATGATACCAATTCTGCGAGTGTGAGTTGGTTAGCTTTGACCTCAGTCATTCGATCTGGTTAGGTACAACCCTAGTAAAGACAAACTGGTTTGGTGAGTAGTTTTCCTGGTTAGGGTATTTAAACCAACTAACAACTTCAACTGTATGGATAAAACTGCGAGCACTTTGATGATTAGGATAATTATTTCAACATATTAAGTATGTTCTTCCTTCCAGATAATATCACACTCGAAGATTTGCATTCAAATTATCATATTTTGTATACTTTAAAGATTTAGCAAATTCATTATTAAGTTAAAGTTGAAATTTCATCATTTTGGCTAAAAACAGTTTGATATTGTCAGGCTTCAGAAAATTGTTCGCCGTATTGTACTCATTTATATCTTAATCTCCTCCTTCTTTTACACTTTATCTCCTATATACGTTTTTAAAATGAGTTATTCTTGTAATGAATTAATATTTTCCTTAAATTTCATTCCAACATATTAATGGTGTTTGCATGAATTAAATTTATTTACTTTTATCATTTGTCTTTTATTCATTAATCTTTCTTGAATTGTGTGCTGTTCATGAAGCTATTTTCATAAATTACTTTTCTCTGAAATTCCTTATGTTCGAACTGATTCCGACACTATCGCTATAACAAAGAAAGGTAAATTAGACACTTAACCCCTTATTGAATTATTAATAAAATGTTCATGTAGTCATTGTTCCCGTTTGACCCAAAGAATTAATTTGGTATCACCTAGTGCACTCCTCGTGTCATTTCCTCATGAACTTCTGAACTCTGATGACATGGAGTAGTGTTCTTCACTGACGTACTGTTAGCTTACCTCACGGTTAACGTTATACTTTACACAATGAGCAATGACTCCAGAGAACAGCTATGTTAGTGATCGAGTACGTAGCTAGGTATTGAGTTATTTTAAGAACAAATTTTTACCTTACTCTGATAAAATTTGAGTTTTATATTTATTTGTAACCCAAACTTATATCTCCTTACATACTTACATTATATACATTACGATGATTATAATTCTGAGCTCTGAATTTACAGTAATCTAAATTAATTAAATGTACATAGTCATCATTTCATTAATCAATATCAGTGATTCTCGATAGTATATTGTTGCGACATAGTAGTAGTAAGCTATCGGTGCTAATTGCATCACTAAGGTATCGGTATCTGTAGCACGCATCCTGTTCCAGTGTTGCTTCATCATCAGTTGGGAATGTTGTTCCGATATTGCAATGATGTCACAATACCCTCCTAGCTTGAAAGAGTGTACAGTATAGCTGATCTGTTTCTTTTTCGTATGGATTAAATATATTAATAATTAGATGACGTAATTAACTATAGTCAGATAATCTATTATGAAAATACTATAGCGTAAATAAATTAATTAAATTAAAAAAAAAAATTCTTTATTTTTTATAAATTGATTTTAATAGTAGAATAGAAAATAATGTAACAACAATTTTTAACATTCAATTATATCTATAACTTTAAAATAGATGAATCATAACTTCCGTCGTGTAAGGAGAAAGTTTATTTCTGAGTAGCTGTATCAAATATAAATAGTATGACGTAGCATATACGTGTCGTACATTCATTATTATATCTCCTACTGTATTCTTGGTAGCTACTATAATTATAGACGTACTACCTATTAATAAGTAATATCGTACTGTTTGAGTCAACTGAAATTGTATTATAGTCTATTTGGACTATTAATATAGAGGTTATATTACACGTTACTAATGTTGATCATGAGAATGTACATAAATTCTTCTACTAGCGTAGTGGTTCTTAACCTTTTTGGAGGTACCTAACCCCAGAAGCTTCATATATGCATTCACCGAACCCTTGTAGTTGGAAAATAAAATGTTCTTTTTCTCCATCCAAATAAAACCATAAGTACATAACTATTGCATATACTGTATTAGTTAATAACTGTGTCATGCATCATTTGTACACTAAATCAATATGCTCAATGATCAAAACATGAATTTCGCTTATAAATAAAAAACCTAATGAACCAAACTGCCGAACCCCTGAAACTGTCTCACCGAACCCCTAGGGTTCGATCGAACACAGGTTAAGAACCACTGTAACTAGCGCCTGACGACTACTTTGTCACATTTAAACAATATTAATACATCAAAAATCAATTTAATATACAGTAAAATACATGGTTTAGGTTTTTTTTTAATTTATTCATTAAAATCTTAGAATAATCCTAGTATATAGTATATAATAAAATTTGTCATATAGATATAGCATCCCTATAATTTGTTCAACATGAATTCCAAGAAAAGTATTTTTGTCTAACAAGTTATAAGTAGATTGAGTATATCTCTACCTTGGAAAGAAATTCCTACCATTATACCTACCTAACTACCTACCTTAATACCCACCTACCTCTATCCCTACCTACTTCTAACACTAACAACCTCGACATCCCTACCTCTATCGGATAGATGTAGGTAGGAATGTCGATGTTGGTAGGGATGTCGATGTTGATAGGGATGTCGATGTTGATAGGGATGTCGATGTTGGTAGGGATGTCGATGTTGATAAGGATGTCGATGTTGGTAGGGATGTCGATGTTGGTAGGGATGTCGATGTTGGTAGGGATGTCGATGTCGGTAGGAATGTCGATGTCGGTAGAGATGTCGAGGTTGGTAGGGATGTCGAGGTTGGTAGGGATACACTGAGTTTATCCCTACCCACCTCCACCCCTACCTACTTTTATCCATACCTACCTCTCTCCCTACCTACCCACGTACTCCTTCCTTGTCGTCCCTTTCATAGAAAGGTGTGCCCCAGGCCATATCTTCAGGGCTTGGTAGCGTGTTAGCAGATATCTTTGCTGTACTATACACTATAAGGTGTCGTAGCTCTATCCCTTGTAATATACCTTCACATTCTATAGCAATGTATGATACATAACTACTACTGTATATAATCTGGTAGGTTTTAAGTACAGGGCTGTACTTTAGTAAACGTCTTTATTACTCTTAAATTCTTCGAAGGATATATTTTAAAAGCTCAGTTTATATCAGGTATAATTAAGAATTTACTGATTGTAAAGTGCACTTGAAAACTATATTTTTGAATGTGATTTATTAGGTTTTTTATTTACTTCCTTCATGATCGTCAAAATATCAAATCTATAAAAATTTTCAACTCAATTTTAAATAGTATTAGGTTAAATAGGTTTACATATCCTATGCGTCCGAAAAAATTATTCTCAACTTAATTTTATTAATTTGGAAACTTATTGTTCATATTCTTGATTTTCCACTTTTTTGAATAAAGTTTATAAACTGTGCTTTGTAACTCTGTATGTTGGTAAGACAGTTCCTAGAATGACGTCAGTTAGTATTATATATATTTGTCCAGGAAATAGTAAATACTATTTCTAAAACTAGAACTCAATACCCATCTCCGTTGATATTTCTCTCATATATTCAAATGTCAATTGAGTTTATGGTACATTCTTATTTAAATAAACTCGTAAATATAAGGTCTAATTTACTCAATTTTATTAAATATAAATACCATTACACTTAATTTATTGTCATTGAATTTCTATATAGTATTATTAAATGCAAGAAATAGTTATTATCTAATTTTGAAAAGTAATTTAAATAAGTGTTCAATATAATTATATAGTGTCTTTTTAACGTCAGGAGAGCTAGTATCAGGTTTGTATCCTGTATCACCTGTGAGCCAGCCGTAGGTAACGCGTTCATTTTTTCATATTAATTAATTGAATTCCAATTTATTTAAGAAAATCGCAATTAATTTTACAGACAAATATCATCATTCATATAGACGAACTAATGCAAAAAATAATAATAACTACAGCTCATTACTGTGAAATCTACATTAAGTATCGATACTTATACTTATTCCTTTGAAAGTAATATAAACACTTTATTCTGACATCCATTTACGGTCACAGTACTCGTATAGTGGGTATAAACGTAACCCATGTTATGTCAATCGGAAATTTCAAAAAGAAAGATGGATTCAGAAGCTATTTTAACACCCACTTCCCGAGAACTATGAATGTCTGAGTAGGCACTGCAACGTTCATGTACTTTTATAAGTAAATTCAATTTCTTTGTTTTAATGAATAGAATAAGTACGCATTATAACTATTGTACACTGCTGATACTAATCAACCACAAGTATTATTAAAATCATATACATATTGAATTTAGAGACATGTTATGTAATATATTAGTCAGCCCGAGAAAACTACGCAATTCTCTTTCATAAAGTTCATAGAAAACATTTCTATTTTCTTTGTAATTTGTTCTACTGCATTTATTAAATATTTTACTCCATTATAATATTTTTCAAATTATTATTTGAAAATTCGCTTCATCGTTTTTTTAAATACAGAATAATTCAGTTCTTAACGCTAGAGTTACAAAGTTGTCAATTTGACTGTTTTTTTCTTTAGCTAAATAAATAAATTATCTGGGTAGACGAAAGGAAGATACTTTTAAAGAGTTATATTTGCACGTTCGTACAGCCTAATAACCTAAATAATATGCATTAGGTTACAAATGAAAGTTAGTGAAACATCTTAGATATTCTTATGGCCAAAACACCTCACAGAGCTGATCCAGAATTTGAAACTTTAGATTTACATAGGATAGATTTAATATAGGATACATTTTGATATAGGATATATTTTATTAAAGTATAAATTGGAAAATAGTAGCTACTATACCTTTTTCAAATAAATTTCATCAAATTGAAATATCATTTCATCAAATTGAAAGAGTATTTCATCAAATTGAAAGAGCATTTCATCAAATTGAAAGAGCATTTCATCAAATTGAAAGAGCATTTCATCAAATTGATAGAGGCCGTAATAAAGAAGGTATTAAAAAAGCATTTGATGAATTCCAAAAAGGTTTATCTGTCAGAAAAGCTGCTGAAATTGGAGGTGTAGCAAGATCTACACTTATGGACTATACTTTAAACATTCGATGAAATATTTAAGATTTAAATAACTACTTTTGGTGAGTTTCAAGAAAAAGGAAATAGTCATAACCAAAAGTGAAAGGAAATAGTTTTCACATCAACAAAAGAAATATCTAAAGCTATCGCCGATAACTGAGATAAGTACTCAAACATATTAAACTCTGACGGCTACTCAAAACAAGGGTTTCCAGAGTCTCCAGCAACTATTCAATTTATTGTCTGAGGATGGGAGTGGAATCAACTGGAGGATCAACAATCTCAGTGGCATCACGTATCTGACGGATGTTCTTGGAGATATGGAGACTGTGAGTGCTCATGGAAATATATTTGTAAAAGACATAATCAGAAAATTGGATTAATTAAAGGTTTTTGGTACATATTGATTGAGTTCACTTTGGAAGTGTTCGACCCACTTCCAAAGGTTCAAGCTGTACAACCGAAGTCAAGGCCCCTTTTATTATATATTTAAAGTTTATTCAGCTTGTACCAATTTAAATTCGTCCTGTTCTTTCAAAATTTTAACATATTAATTGTTGTGGTTATAACAACAATTATAACAAGAATATTTTGTGTGTTGATTGAATATATTTTGCCAGTTGACTTTGTTTTTCATTCTGTGATTTGCATGACCATTCTAAAAGCAATTTCAATGAAAGAGGAACATTGCTATTGGCCTCAAGTAATTCTCTTTTCAAACAATTTCTATGTTGAGTGTAAAGAGGACACATCATCAGAGTAATAGTTACCAGGACTTCTAGAAGACTCCTATTTCTGAAATGTGAATTTGGGCCACTCAATCACACCATGTTCTCATGGATGCCAAATAGCTAAATTTTGTGATAATTACACCTCCACTACCCAGGCAGCAAGGATTTATTCCTGGGATATTAAGGGAATATCCCAGGAATATATCCTTCTTCCCAGGGTTATTCCCTCAATATCCCAGGAATAATGCTTGCTACCTGGGTATATTAATGTTATCTTATTACTTTTTATTTCAGATGGTGTTCATCAAACTTTGGAGATAAACACTTGCCATTCAACTATGGATGTGAATATTGCTTAAAAGGATTCTCTTTCTATTCATTATATTATATGGCTATGAATCTTATTTAATGAGTGCAGTTCACTATTTATTTTGTCCAAAGGAAATATATTATAGGTTTAGTCGGAAGATTTTCATATCAATTATTCATATGATTGTTATTCAGATTCAAATATGGGAACAATGTATTAATTTATGATAACTATTGTTGAATAGATTCATAATCTCATATAGTTACTGCATTCCCTAATGCTAGCTATATAAAATCTTATCTTTCTGTTTCCATTTTTATTAAAGTTTTACAATTATATGTAATGTATGTGTGGGGGCAGGGGGTCTGATTATCAGACTAGGGGTTTTAAACATTATTGCCGATCCCCCCTTCATTGTCCCGAGGCTACCCTTAGGTAGGCCTTCTTTTTGTTATATTGCAGGTCTTAGGTTTTGTTTAGTTTGGCGCTCTTTTTCTTCAGCTTCCCTTTGTATCTCTCCTCAAATTCTTCTTCTTATTTCCTCTTCCTTCTGCCTTGCTATATCCATGGATAAGCAGACTGACTGTGTAGGTCTCTTATCCATGGGTGTCTATTCTTGCCATCCATGCGCTGAGTCGACTCGGTTACCTGTGGTAGCCGAGTAGTCGACCTAGTGCATGGAGCGTACTTTCACTGTCCCCTCTTCTAAGAAGGCCTTCTTCTCTTCATGTCTCTTTGTATCACCTCGTAGTGGATAGGGACAACTTTTAAACCTTGAATATAATAATAATAATAATGTAATGTATGTGTTTGGGAAAATCATATCTTAGAATTTGAAAATGTGTAGCAGTCTGAAGAGCTTCACAAAATTGTATTGCTGCAGTATGAAATGGTATCTAAAGTAGCAGCTACATTCAATTTATGGTCTAAACTTTATACTATTTCCAGGGGAAATTCTGTACGAGATGAATAAGCTAAGCCACGCTGAAAAAGACATGGCAGATAAAGCAGAACTTCTCCATCATCAGCGAACTATTTCATCAACAAGCAACACTACTAATCTGTTTGATGGCATCACTGCCATTTAAAACAAGTGATGATCTCAATAGAGTGGATGACATTCTTCCCAATAGCTCTTCCCGTCAAATAGCGTGAGTATTTACATACTTATTTTAGGCATCAAGCTTTTCAAATAATTCGTAAATAATGTTCGGTTTTGATTATAAATACGAAGGAAAAATACGAAGGTAGGCTAAAGTTGATGGATTGTGGAAGTGAGCATGAGCTATGCTACTAAGATTATAAAATTGATTAATTCCAATTAAATGTCATGAATAATTCTTCAGTGAAAATCGTGATGAATTAATTATTATTTTTTTTAAACTGGTTCAACTTCTTTGGTTCGACTATTTTCCTAGAATGAAAATTGACATATTTTTCAATGTTTTCTTAAAGGTAGTGTCACTGTAAATTTGGTGCAAAGATATTTAATATTGTTGTGAATGTTACTGAAACATTAATTGTCCCATTTCAGGAGAGATTTGTGTATTCAATTGATGGGTTTAATGTAAAAGACCACACAAGAAGAGTTTTTGGCAAAATTCCTGTCGCCAGGAATTTCTACTTTCAAGTGGAGGGAAAGAGAGCATCTAACAATTTCTTCCCCTTCAAGCTATCAAATGTAAGTCATACGAGTAGCTAGTTGTCATATTTTTCTGTTAAAAGCATTAAGCCCTTAACTCAGTAAGGGCTTAACATTAACTCCTCAACATTAATCAACAGCTCTATCAATACAAACCCTTTTGGTATAAAATTCATTTTTTATTATACATGACGCATGCGTTAATATCCCAGTCATTTGTATTATGATTTCAAAGAAATGTTTTTATATGTATCAAGAGTTATTTTGTTTTTCCTTCTTTTTTGAAATATGTTTATCATTTTTTTGATATACCTGACAGTTTAGGAGGATAGCATTGTGTGTAGTATAACTGTGACTTTTCATGACATTTCCTATAGTTGGTGATTGTAGGCACTGAATAGCTTATCTGTATCCGTGAGACTGTCAACACTAATTTAGCTTTTCACAAACTCACTAACGTTCGTCATTTTCTTACTATTCAAATATTTCTCTTGATTCATAAACAATTACGATAACAAGATCTAAAATTTCCTTTAATTTCCTTTTGACGTCAAAGATATGGCCTTTGGTTCCGAAGCAGACGTTAAACCCCTACTAAATTAAATTAAAGTTATTAAGTTAATAATTTTTTTTCAACAGCTGGCATTATTTCAAGAGGAGATTATGATGAAAAGGCCATAGAAGAAGTTATAAAGACTTGTTATGCATCGACTCATCGCTTGAAGAGAATAAATGAACTATTAAAATTCTTGTAATAAATAGGTAGTCCTTTTAGGTAGGTATTCACTACCGTTATTTTGCTAAAAAAAATTATTTCTATGCTGTTTGTTTCATAATTACATTTATTTATCATTAAAGGAATTGTATTCAATACTTGTTTTACTTCTAATTGCTCCAAGAGTGTCTCGAAATCTGTCCATGGTGGATGGAAATAATAGGAGCTTTCCCTTGGACTAGACTCTTGTGTTAGTTAGTCCTTATTCATTATCTTTCATTTCCATCTATTATTTTTGTGTTAGGTAGGCTCATGATATAATTTACTAGTATCCCCTCTTCATTTTCCTCTTCCATATGTGAATGCTGTCACCGGTGCTTGTGTCCCTTTTCGTCACATTAACTGGAGTAGCTTTTCTACATCCATGAGTTTTGCCGCAGACTGGTGATAGGTGATCGACTTTGTTCATGTAGCTTTATTTTTGTATGACTGCTTCTTCCCAGTCCCTTGTATTCAATAATTCTAAAGGTAGTTTCTTTTCGCGTCTTCTAAGGACCTATTGTAGACGTTCACAGGACGTCCTTTACTCGCCCGAAAAAGACGTTCACGGGACGTCCTGAGGATGTCTAGGGGACCATTTGCTCGACGTCCTACTTCCGCCAAAAGCGGGTGCAACCCACGTCCCCAAGACGTTCGTTACGGACGTCCTCCGGACGTATTTTTGGTCGAGAAAAAACGTTTATGGGACGTCCTCGGGACGTCTAATTGTTATTAGGGAAGTATAAGATGGCATTCTACACAAATTGATGACGTCATTGGATGAAAAATAACTCTTTACTGGAACCATATTTTTGAGAAATGTAATGGAAAATGAGATGTACATATGAAGTTATATAATAATTAATGTCTTTAAATATTAAAAAATATAGTAATATTGAATATATGCACGTTACCATGCATTTTGCACGGGTAACCACTAGTCTCTATAATATAATACGCTATATCTGTCTGTATAGGTGCATGTATGTGTGTATGTGTGTTACTTAGAGAAATATTACTCACAAACGGTTATACCTAGAAACTTGAAAATTTACAACTTTTTAGAAAGTTGTGTTGAATTTAACGTGTTAAAAATATTTTCCGATATTCAAACGAGTTTTCGAATTATTAACACTTGATTTATAATGGGATAGATAGGAATTAATTCGACATACTTTCCAGGATATTTTCAGAGACTATCCAACAGAATGGGCTGAAATTTTCTCGAAACCTTCGGCCTATGGCCCCACAGAACGCTATTGATTTGTTTTATAAAATTCCAATGGGTTTTTGAATTATTCGAATTTTAATTTTTAATGGAATAGATAGGGATTTAATTCAAATCGGCAAATACATGGCAACATACGAAATAAATAAAAAAAAGTTGCATTAATCGAATCGGAAAAATATCTACATTATGTAAAAATGGTCTACAAAAATAACTGTGTTAACGGTTTTTTGAAATTTGAAGTACTTTTTGAGATAGAATGAAATTCTACGCTGGTTATCATTTTTTCTAACGAAAATAAATAACATATTTTGCAAAATTGAAATTATAATAATTTATTTTAATGGGTCTTTCCCATTTGACGACCCCCACCAGATTTAATTCAAATTACTTTTTATATATGTATTTTTGTTCATAGAATCCGAAAATCAAAACCGTTTTTTGTAGAAACGAATAGTTTTTGAGATTTGAGAGTAACTCGTATTTTCACGCATTTAGGCCAATTTTGGTCAAAGATAGCCTTAATGTACTTTGTTGTGTCCGCTAGTTTGTTGTACTGCACACTTCATGATTGTTTAATGACCGGCAGTGGGGTATGGGGGGCGGCACGCCCCCCTTTACACATATATCAGCTTTGAAGTAATAAATTGAAAATATCACGGAAACTGGAAATATATCTCATATATGTATTTAGGGGGGCGTGCCGCCCCCCGAACCTCCCTGCCAGGTCATTATTCAATCATGAAGTGTGTCGTACAACAAACTATCAGATAAAACAAACTACATTACTGTTTCATGTAAAAAATCTATACTGTTTAAGTAATTTCAATGCAAACACCAGTTTTTTCAAAGCTCTCAATCCTTCAGTAATACATAGGAAATAGAAAACTTTAACCCTCATATCTAAAAACTATTAGTTTCTACAAAAAACGGATTCGATTTTCAGATTCTATGGACAAAAATACATAGAAATAAGTTAATTTAAATTGAATCTGGTGGGGGTCGTCAAATGGGAAAGACCCATTTTAATATTGATATTGACTGGTGGGAATTTAAATATATTTGAAATAAATGATATTTAGAATATTTATTATCAAATTATAACGAATTTTGCATAATAATATTAATTAATATCAGCTCCTGCCTATATAGGTATTGTGATTTTATTTCTTCAATTTCAAGCATTGAACTGATCGATGTAGCTAATTATTTTAATTTTTAAGAATGTGATTATGTGAATAATGTTTGTAATTTGTAGTCATTTATACAGCTATCTTATATAGTAATTTATGATGTATTTGACAGTATTCTACATAAATTGATGACGTCATGGGACGGAAAAAAATTCTTTACTGGTACCTATATCTTATGAAATGTAGTGGAAAACGGGACATGTATTGTATAGGATGTACTTAAATATTAATATAGCACTTAAATATTAATATTAAAAATATATAATAATATATGCACGTTACCGTGAATATTGCACGGGTACCCACAAGTTAATAATAATAAACAAAAAGATAGATAGCTGAAATAGAAAGACGGTATCCAACATACAACCATTGGTCATAAATTTCATTGTCAGGTCCAGGTTTTCCACCTTTCTCCTGATGATGAATAGAAATCTTTCTATTCGAAATCTTGAAACCTGATAAAAATATTAAATAACCTCATAATAATATGGATTTCCCGTTGAGTTTGAATCTTTTCCATCAAATATTGGGACAATATGACTCAAAGGATATGGTTACTTTGAATAAACTTATCAATAAATTTCATAATTAGTATATTAACTTTCACACACACCCACACACACTACACCCCACCCAACTCTCTAAGATTATCATTCAGGCTAAGTGTAGCTCAATAGGCCGCATAAGGCATGGGTCTGAAGTTACGGTACTAGGACAAAACGCCTACGGACAAAATACCTACAGACAAAAAGCCTAACGGACACAATGCCTAAAGGACAAAATGCCTAAAGGACAAAAAGCCTAAAGGACAAAATGCCTAATGGACAAAATGTCCATTAGGACCTCAATGAAGGTAGTTACCTCAGACCCATACCTTCTGCGGCCTTTGGAGCTACCTTTAGCCTGAATGATAATCTGAGAGAGTTGGGTGGAGTGTGCGTTGTCTGTAGGTGGTTCTGATGCGCTATTGTCGGAAATTCGGTTTTCAGTTCTCTCGCTGTCGTTACTGAGTGTGGTTGACTTATGTTGTACTCCGGAGTCATAGGTGGTCGTTTGTCATTGTTTGTGGTGAATTTCGAAGCTTTGTTGTTAACTGATTTAAAGTGATACATTGAAAGAAGAAAACTAAGTAAGGTAAGCCAGTTTGTCATTAGAATTACAGTATCTTGTATTCATAGTCAGTTAATTTATATCCTGGATATATCATATGTATTATTTGAATTTATCTCGTATCCAGGATACATTGAAGGAACAAATTATTATGTATCAAGGATACTACTTATAAACTTTGTTTCTTTCTTGTTCACTTTCTTAATTAAGAGAACAATAATACTATACCAATTACAATATTCTTTATAAGATCTTTTTTCTATTATAATGCTCTTTTTTCATATTTTTAAAAGTCGAATTTAGCACTTTCAAGAAATAAAAACAAAAACTTAGAATTTGATACAATTTTAACAAAATTTATGTTTACATGTTTACAAATTGAAACTTAACGTAGCAGGTTTAAAATAACAAGCGTAATAAAAACGTAATAACAAGCGTAATAAAAGCGTAATAACAAGCGTGATAAAAACGTGACTGGTAACTAATACCTACCATAGGCTGATCCTTATCTTTTGTTTCCGTACAGTCAGTCACAATAGTCCCTAGGCCTAATCCTCTGTAATTCTTGTGAGAATGTCTGTAATTGCTGTGCACTGTATTTATGTCAGGGACTGTACTTTAATAAGAGTATAACATGGAGAGAAAAAGTCATCCCTTCATAGGCCTGAATGATGTTAAAATGAATTTGATGAATTATTTTGAACATTAATGATTTATATTCGATGCATGATTATATATTCAAATCATGATTTATTTCAGCAGGTTTAGATGGACTTTTTAAAATTGTTAATTGAATAAAGTGAATCTAAGATTTTTTTTTTCAAATTATGATGCAAAATATCGACGCGAAATTGGTTGACAGGAAAATTTAACGACAGGAAAATTTATCGATAGGAAAATTTATCGACAGAATAATTTATCGACAGGAAAAAATTACAACAGGGAAATTTATCGACAGGAACATTTGTCGCCAGGTACATTTTTCTCGGCATGATTCATTTTTCTAATATTGTTTATGATAATAACTTGAAAGAACTAGTAATACTAACTTGAGTTAGTTAAGAGAATTCAAAAAGTTCTTCAACGTTATTGTCCCAATCGATCAAAGTGGTTTGACTCACAATTTAACTTAATTGTAAAACTTTACGCAATCTGAAAATTTTGGGTACACATTTGTTCAAATGCTGGATTTTCAATTCTTCGTTTTTTAGTTAGAATTGGAGCTTTTCATTAATATTTGTAACTAACATCTTCAAAATAAAGAATGAATCATAAAATTTCTTCATTAAATTATTTATTACTTTGTGCTAACAAAATATTTCCAAATTAATAGTATTTGAAGGAATTAAATTGATCAATATTGTATTAAGTTTTTAAAGATTATACTGTATAACCAGTTCAAAATAGTATTACAAGTTCAATAAAGTTATAAACACGAACAATATTAGGAATGAATCAAGATAAAAAAAAGATTGGCCTCTCGAGAAATATTCCTTTCACTAAATGTTCCAGCGGATAAACTTTCCTGTCGACTATTGCTGTCCAAAAAATTATATGGATCTCGATTAAAGTTTTTCAATAGTTTTTATTAAATTAATTTTTATTAATTAGTATTTTTCGAGAAAAACAAATATTGTGTTCGAATTTTTCGTACACTTATATAATACATGCTTACTCAATGTCTTTTTAAACGTTTCAATTTCCTTACACAAACGTTCGCACCTCATTTCCCAGGTATGGCTGATGTTCAAAGCAATGAGGCCTCTACACAGGCACATGACACACCTTCCTCAGCCAATGTGGGAGAAAAAGAATGTTTTGATTGCAAGAAGCAGTTCGGTGCATCAGATCATGTACTGAGACTTCCCTGCAATCACAATTGCTTAACCTGCTTGTCTGAACAAGAAGCTGAAAAACCACATACTGAACAACCCACGTAAGTAATGAGCACAATCAATTTCATTACATTTTATAAGAATAGTAAATAAAAAGGTTTAAATAAGTAGCGATAGTTCTCTTCATTCTGTATGGTTTCAGTTTCCATTCAGTATGTATGATCATTGTTTTAAGACATTCATTTCAAACAAAACGTTTATTTCAAATATTGAGTGAAATGAAATTGAAAATCAAATTTCATTGGATACATCTGAGATAGAATAATATATTTTACCGATACCAAACTATAAATATTTACCATATTTCTACTATTCCTAGTGTTCTAACTTTGTGGGCACTTCACTCAGACCATAGAGTAATGTCTATTTTTGAAGAGTAATTTTATCATTCACTTTTTTCTTAAGAAGTACATCTATTTCAAACTACAATAACTCAAATTTTACTTCTTCAGGATTTAGATTGTTAAGCTATAACACTATGTTTATTTTCCAGTTCTGGTAGACAATGCAAGCGAGATTTTCCGACAATTGAAATGTCAGTGAATTCAAGAACACTTTTGAACAAAGAAGAAGACGGAGACTTCATAGAAATATCTCTAGAGCCATTGTTTAATTATGCCAAAAGTGCAGTTGCTAAATTTGTAGCTCTTTGCACCACTTTTTGGCATCATTTTCTCACTTCATCACAATCATTTTGGGAAGTAACCAAGGAATGTTTAATGTACATCTTTGCCGTGTATGCCAAAATTCGTCTCTTGGTTTGGGGGTAAGTACACAACAGTGTTAGGTCACTTCAATCGGTAACTAATTGAAAAAGTCAAAAGATACAGTTGCTTATTTTAGAATATCCACATACTCTAATATTTTGTTACCACGAGAAAAACAAGAACAATTTAATCTTAGAGAGAATTTTAGCCTCTTGGACCCCCGAACTGTTGTAATTTGTATTATATATTGTTCATCTTTTAGCATATTTATCATTTATTAATGCTACTTACCATTGTAAATGTTAATGCTAGTATCATACTCTTCAACTAAGAGGTCATTTGTGTTAGGTAGGCTCTATTTACCATCACATCTTCATTTTATTCTTTCATAAATGAGTGCATGCATTCACCGGTGCAATTGTGTCTCTTTTGGTCACATTTTTGGTAAGCAAATGCACTTATGCAGTAGCCTTTCTGCATCCTTGAGCATTGCCATCGACTGGTTGTAGTTGACTTTGTTCATGGAGCTACTATCCTAGAGACTGCTACTTCGATGTACATTGTATTTAGTTTTTCCGCTTTTTGTTATTGCTATGTCCTTCGGTTTCGAAACATATGTTAAACCCCTACTGGATTATTTATTGCGTCTTTCATTAAGAGATTGACTTTTATTTCCAAAAAAATTAACCAACCTGTATCTAATATTAATTGTTTAGCTTTTCCAGAGAGTTGCAGCGGCTGAGGTCCTCCACGCTATTTAAAGAAACAGTTCCTGTAATTAGGAACAACTTTGGATCAATTACTATATTCGTCTATCACATCATCCGCAAGTTGTTCATTGATTTACCAAATGATAAACCGGTTAGTTTTGGAGAATAATATGTATATCCTGTTATATATTTGCTGAGCACTATATTTCTTAATGTCCATTTTTTGTAACTTACTCATTAATTTCTTTTTTAGGACACATTTGAAGAAGTTAATAATTATATTTATTATGCCATCTTGATCTACTTTCTGGTGGGATCTCTCACCAACATTGCCTGGCTTATTGTACTTGCATCAAAAGTTATTTATCTGGAATATCAATTTGACAGGTAAGTTTACACCATCAAAATATTGCCAGGTAGCGTGGCAGTACACTCACAATACTCAGATAATGAGTGCTAATGGTGTGCAGGCAGAGTTTTGAAAGACAAAGTATAGAAAGTAAAGTATAGAGGGACAAAGTATAGAAATTAGAGTATAGAAGGACAAAGTATAAAAAGTAAAGTATAGAAGGACAAAGTATAGAAAGACAAAATATAGAAAGTAAATTGTCGCTACCTCTAGTTACGTAAGAGTTTAAATCAGATTAAATAATATAATAGGGTTTGAACAGGGTTCATTGAAATAGTTAGGGAGTTTTATTAGTTTATTAATTATCTTACGATACAGATTAAGGTAGCTAACATATCAAAGGGATAGATAGGGTATAGAGTAGGGATCCATATCATTAGACATGATAGGAGTCCCAATGGGAGAGTGGGTATTAACACGAGCCAATGTATATCTCCAACTGAGTGTGAGCGTCACACTCTAAGTGAGTGTTGCCACTCCACTACACTCAACTAACTAACTGCCTCTCAAGGCATTGAGCGCTTGCTATTTATATGCTAACTATTACAGGGTAATCACGTGGACTCTACAAAATTATAGAAGGACAAAGTATAGAAAGTAAAGTATAGAAGGACAAAGTATTGGAAGTAAAGTATAGAAGGACAAAGTATTGGAAGTAAAGTATAGAAGGACAAAGTATAGGAAGTATGGTATAGAAGGACAAAGTATAGGAAGTAAAGTATAGAAGGACAAAGTATAGGAAGTAAAGTATAGAAGGACAAAGTATAGAAAGTAAAGTATAGAAGGACAAAGTATAGAAAGTAAAGTATAGAAGGACAAAGTATAGAAAGTAAAGTATAGAAGGACAAAGTATAGGAAGTAAAGTATAGAAGGACAAAGTATAGAAAGTGAAGTATTGAAGGACAAAGTATAGGAAGTAAAGTATAGAAGGAGTATAGGAAGTAAAGTAGGGGGTTTCACACACCCACACTCCTGCCTAATTATTGATAGTGACGAAATGTATACTTCAAGTTATGTAAATTGTAAAGGGTTAGGCCAAAGGTTCATTTGGGGGTAGGGTGGGAAGCGTACTCCCCTGTCCTGCTCCGATGTGCCCACCTACAATTGAGCCCAAGACAATATGACCCAGGATAATTGGGCCGCAAGACAATTCAGCCCATAAAAAAAGCGACATAATACAGTGTCTGTTTGTTATTGCAGTACCAATGGTGTTTAATTAAGTAAATACAGTAGAGTATGGTGAAAAATGGACTCTGATACCTTACGGAGTTATAAGATTTGGCCTTTGTATAAAAAATATCAATGTCCTGGGCTCCAAGAGCTCAATTGTTGGCAAGACCAATTGTCCGAACCCAATTTTCTGGACCCAACTGTTGGTTCACGAACAAAATTTGAATTTCAAGTTATGTGTAACAAATGCAATGTATGTTATTTTTTAAGTAAGGTGTCTCCATTCGTTAAATTTTCTATTTGACAAATTATTTTCTTTTCCATGAATTCGATCGAATTTTTTATACTTTCTATTCCTATATATTCTATACTTTCTCTTTCTATACTATATCCTTTTATACTATGTCCTTCAATACTTTGTCTTTCTATACTTTGTCTTTCTATACTTTGTCCTTCTATATACTTTGTCTTTCTATACTTTGTCCTCCTATACTTTCTCTTTCTATACTTTGTCCTCCTATACTTTCTCTTTCTATACTATATCCTTTTTATACTATGTCCTTCTATAATTTATCCTTCTATACTTTCTCTTTCTATACTTTGTCTTTCTATACTTTCTCTTTCTATACTTTGTCTTTCTATACTTTCTCTTTCTATACTTTGTCTTTCTATACTTTGTCTTTCTATTCTTTGTCTTTCTATACTTTGTCTTTCTATACTTTCTCTTTCTATACTTTGTCTTTCTATACTTTCTCTTTCTATACTTTGTCTTTCTATTCTTTGTCTTTCTATACTTTCTCTTTCTATACTTTCTCTTTCTATACTTTCTCTTTCTATACTTTCTCTTTCTATTCTTTGTCTTTCTATACTTTGTCTTTCTATACTTTGTCTTTCTATACTTTCTCTTTCTATACTTTGTCTTTCTATTCTTTGTCTTTCTATTCTTTCTCTTTCTATACTTTCTCTTTCTATACTTTCTCTTTCTATACTTTGTCTTTCTATTCTTTGTCTTTCTATACTTTGTCTTTCTATACTTTCTCTTTCTATACTTTCTCTTTCTATACTTTCTCTTTCTATACTTTGTCTTTCTATTCTTTGTCTTTCTATACTTTGTCTTTCTATACTTTCTCTTTCTATACTTTGTCTTTCTATACTTTCTTTTTCTATACTTTGTCTTTCTATACTTTGTCTTTCTATACTTTGTCTTTCTATTCTTTGTCTTTCTATACTTTGTCTTTCTATATTTTGTCTTTCTATACTTTCTCTTTCTATACTTTGTCTTTCTATACTTTGTCTTTCTATACTTTCTCTTTCTATACTTTGTCTTTCTATACTTTCTCTTTCTATTCTTTGTCTTTCTATACTTTCTCTTTCTATACTTTGTCTTTCTATACTTTCTCTTTCTATACTTTGTCTTTCTATACTTTGCCTTTCTATACTTTGTCTTTCTATACTTTGTCTTTCTATACTTTCTCTTTCTATACTTTGTCTTTTTATACTTTGTCTTTCTATACTTTGTCTTTCTATACTTTGTCTTTCTATACTTTGTCTTTCTATACTTTCTCTTTATATACTTTGTCTTTCTATACTTTCTCTTCCTATACTTTGTCTTTCTATACTTTGTCTTTCTATACTTTCTCTTCCTATACTTTGTCTTTCTATACTTTCTCTTCCTATACTTTGTCTTTCTATACTTTCTCTTTCTATACTTTCTCTTTCTATACTTTGTCTTTCTATACTTTCTCTTCCTATACTTTGTCTTTCTATACTTTCTCTTTCTATACTTTGTCTTTCTATACTTTCTCTTCCTATACTTTGTCTTTCTATTCTTTGTCCTAGTATCGGTGCTAACATATGTCAAATCTGAAATCTCTAAAGGTCCGATGGTTTCATGACATATGTATAAGGTCTGCTTTCCGAATAGTATGAGTGAAACATCGGATCCTTTCCTTGTCCAATAGTGACAAAATGGGCCCACCTACAATTGAGCCTAAGACGATTTGTCCCAGGCAAATCATTGTAAGGAAAAAATTTATAGTTGAAAATAAAGTACATAATGAATGGTTAAAACAATTATCGAAGATATAAATAAAGTGCACAGTGTAGAGTTAATATAGCCTTAGTAGTTGGTAATTAATTGCACAGTGTTAATTCAAAAGTGCATAGAGAAGGGTTAGAACAACCATCAATAGTTTTAAATAAATTTTCTCAATGTTGCTAATTCTTTTCCCATCTCACTCTACTTTTTTCTCCCCTCAGTTTGGAGTACGAAGAAATAGAGATGGTATCTATGAAACCTCAACTATATTTAGAGAGAGTAACTACGCAGTCATGGCACCTATATTTGTTATGGTTAAGTTTGTATTATATTCAAAAAAAACTTCAGAGTACTTTGTGAAATTCTCCACTACCGTATAGTGGTGTACTTCGTAAAGTGCAGGGGTTATGAAGCTCTTGAACGTACTAAAAATTTTCATATTTGAATAAAAGTGTGAATTTGATATGCTGTTTTATTGTCGTGTAACAATGTGATATTTTTTCTTTAGTATTCAATATATATATTCGTAAATTTTGCGCAAAATCTTTATGGCCAATATTTGTAATATTACAATGTATATTACTGTATTGTGCATTAATTTGGTTTGGCAATATTCCTCATATTTTCTTTAAACTAAAATTTATCGATATTTATTTTAAAATTACATGAAATCTGCAGTTTTTATTTTTCCTGAAGCATTTCTTCACATTTCAAACCCGAATATTTCAAACTTTCTTTTGTGACCTTATATGACCACTAGACAGTATATTTTGTTTGCTCAGTTGACCACAATTGAAGAAATCAACTGCATGTAACAGTATCAATTATTCTCAGAGAAAAAGTATGAATATTTATTTTTAACAGATACTTTTCATTTAATTTCTAATTCATTATTAATAAAAAAAGCTACTTTTGCATAATATTAGAAATAAAAGTCCATACAGGAGAATAAGACAATCTCGGCTGTTAATACAAAAAAGGAGCAGTATTCTTTTCTTGACCAAAGTTACGAGAACGTCAAGGTGGCGTCGAGTTGCACCCTAACCATACAATAAATCAACAATATATCTCAATATATTGAAGCTATTGTACTAATTATCTGTATTATTTCTATTTCGCACGAAGCTATTGTTGGTATGTATGATGGTATCTCTTGTGAGGCAAGCATTTTGGCGCCATTGATATATTTAAATGAGCTAAAATTTACATTACCATATGTAACATATTCTTCTTATCATAAATTCCAGGATTGAATATGAGAACAAGTTCTATGTTTGGATGTATGAACACTTTCCAATGAAAAATCTACAAATCCAAATTCGAAATATCAACACTCGATTTATAATTGGATACATAGGAATTAATTCAACATACTTTCCGGGATATTTTCAGAGACTATTCAACAGAATAGGCTGAAATTTTCTCGAAACCTTCGGTCTATGGTCCTACAGAACGCTATTAATTTGTTTTATAAAATTCCTATGGGTTTTTGAATTATTCGAATTTTAATTTTTAATGGATTAGATAGGGATTTAATTCAAATCGGCAAATACATGGCAACATACGAAATAAATAAAAAAAAGTTGCATTAATCGAATCGGAAAAATATCTACATTATGTAAAAATGGTCTACAAAAATGACTGTGTTAACGGTTTTTTGAAATTTGAAGTACTTTTTGAGATAGAATGAAATTCTACGCTGGTTATCATTTTTTCTAACGAAAATAAATAACATATTTTGCAAAATTGAAATTATAATAATTTATTTTAATGGGTCTTTCCCATTTGACGACCCCCACCAGATTTAATTCAAATTACTTTTTTTATATGTATTTTTGTTCATAGAATCCGAAAATCAAAACCGTTTTTTGTAGAAACGAATAGTTTTTGAGATTTGAGAGTAACTCGTATTTTCACGCATTTAGACCAATTTTCGTCAAAGATAGCCTTAATGTACTTTGTTGTGTCCGATAGTTTGTTGTACTGCACACTTCATGATTGTTTAATGACCGGCAGTGGGGTATGGGGGGCGGCACGCCCCCCTTTACACATATATCAGCTTTGAAGTAATAAATTGAAAATATCACGGAAACTGGAAATATATCCCATATATGTATTTAGGGGGGCGTGCCGCCCCCCGAACCCCCCTGCCAGGTCATTATTCAATCATGAAGTGTGTCGTACAACAAACTATCAGATACAACAAACTACATTACTGTTTCATGTAAAAAATCTATACTGTTTAAGTAATTTCAATGCAAACACCAGTTTTTTCAAAGCTCTCAATCCTTCAGTAATACATAGGAAATAGAAAACTTTAACCCTCATATCTCAAAAACTATTAGTTTCTACAAAAAACGGATTCGATTTTCAGATTCTATGGACAAAAATACATAGAAATAAGTTAATTTAAATTGAATCTGGTGGGGGTCGTCAAATGGGAAAGACCCATTTTAATATTGATATTGACTGGTGGGAATTTAAATAAATTTGAAATAAATGATATTTAGAATATTTATTATCAAATTATAACGAATTTTGCATAATAATATTAATTAATTTAAATGAATTAAATATCAGCTCCTACCTATATATAGGTATTTTGATTTTATTTCTTCTATTTCAAGCATTGAACTGATCGATGTAGCCAATTATTTTAATTTTTAAGAATGTGATTATTTGAATGATATTGTAATTTGTGGTCATTTATACAGCTATCTTATATAATAATTTATGATGTATTTTACAGTATTCTACATAAATTGATGACGTCATGGGACGGAAAAAAATTCTTTACTGGTACCTATATCTTATGAAATGTAGTGGAAAACGGCAAGGTTCATAGACTATAACAGGTTAAACGAATGGGGGAAAAATTGCCATTGAGAAGACAATATTTTCTGTCTTTTTTCTTGAATATCTCTTAAACGGTAGATTAAACTAGGGCGTGAGTCAAACTAGAATTCTTTAGAATTTAATAATCTATCGAATGGTACAAAAAATATTTCAAAGAAATGGTTTTTACCACTGTTAAAAGAACAAAAAGCTAACCGTTGACTAATGGGCACTGGTCAACATTTTCATCTGCTTTAATTACTGTAACATAATATTGCAATAATGAAATAAGAAATAAACAATGTAAAATGTCAATTATTTGTAACATAGGTTTCATAGGTTTTAATCTAAAGATAAAGTTTTCATATAAAGAATTTGTAGACTCAGCTCTTAGTAACATTTTGTACTATTTCTCTTCGTTTAACCTGTTATAGTCTATGAACCTTGGAAAACGGGACATGTATTGTATAGGATGTACTTAAATATTAATATTAAAAATATATAATAATATATGCACGTTACCGTGCATTTTGCACGGGTACCCACTAGTTAATAATAATAAACAAAAAGATAGATAGCTGAAATAGAAAGACGGTATCCAACATACAACTATAGGTGATAAAATTCATTGTCAGGTCCAGGTTTTCCACCTTTGTTCTGATGATGAATAGAAATCTTTCTATTCGATAGCTTGAAACCTGATAAAAACCATCAACGTTGAGTTTAAATAATCTCATAATAATATGAATTTCCCGTTGAGTTTGAATCTTTTCCATCAAATATTGGGACAATATGACTCAAAGGAATATGGTTACTTTGAATAAACTTATCAATAAATTTCATAATTAGTATATTAACTTTCACACACACCCACACACACTACACCCCACCCAACTCTCTAAGATTATCATTCAGGCTAAGTGTAGCTCAAAAGGCCGAATAAGGCATGGGTCTGAAGTTACGGTACTAGGACAAAACGCCTACGGACACAATGCCTAAAGGACAAAATGCCTAAAGGACAAAATGACTAAAGGACAAAAAGCCTAACGGACACAATGCCTAAAGGACAAAATGCCTAATGGACAAAATGTCCATTAGGACCTCAATGAAGGTAGTTACCTCAGACCCATACCTTCTGCGGCCTTTGGAGCTACCTTTAGCCTGAATGATAATCTGAGAGAGTTGGGTGGAGTGTGCGTTGTGTGTAGGTGGTTCTGATGCGCTATTGTCGGAAATTCGGTTTTCAGCTATAACTTCCTTGGTTTTCAGTTCTCTCGCTGTCGTTACTGAGTGAGGTTGACATCTGTTGTACTCCGGAGTCATAGGTGGTCGTTTGTCATTGTTGGACGTGAATTTCGAAGCTTTGTTGTCAACTGATTTAAAGTGATACATTGAAAGAAGAAAACTAAGTAAGGTAAGCCAGTTTGTCATTAGAATTACAGTATCTTGTATTCATAGTCAGTTAATTTATATCCTGGATATATCATATGTATTATTTGAATTTATCTCGTATCCAGGATACATTGAAGGAACAAATTATTATGTATCAAGGATACTACTTATAAACTTTGTTTCTTTCTTGTTCACTTTCTTAATTAAGAGAACAATAATACTATACCAATTACAATATTCTTTATAAGATCTTTTATCTATTATAATGCTCTTTTTTCATATATTTGAAAGTCTAATTTAGCACTTTCAAGAAATAAAAACAAAAACTTAGAATTTGATACAATTTTAACAAAATTTATGTTTACATGTTTACAAATTGAAACTTAACGTAGCAGGTTTAACATAACAAGCGTAATAAAAACGTAATAACAAGCGTAATAATAACGTGGCTGGTAACTAATACCTACCATAGGCTGATCCTTATCTTTTGTTTCCGTACAGTCAGTCACAATATAGTCCCTAGGCCTAATCCTCTGTAATTCTTGTGAGAATGTCTGTAATTGCTGTGCACTGTATTTATGTCAGGGACTGTACTTTAATAAGAGTATAACATGGAGAGAAAAAGTCATCTCTTCATAGGCCTGAATGATGTTAAAATGAATTTGATGAATTATTTTGAACATTAATGATTTATATTCGATGCATGATTATATATTCAAATCATGATTTATTTCAGCAGGTTTAGATTGACTTTTTAAAATTGTTAATTGAATAAAGTGAATCTAGGAATTTTTTTTTCAAATTATGATGCAAAATATCGACGCAAAATTGGTTGACAGGAAAATTTATCGACAGGAAAATTTATTAACAGCTAAATTTATCGATAGGAAAATTTATCGTCAGGAAAATTTATCGACAGGAAAATTTATCGACAGGAAAATTTATCGACAGGAACATTTGTCGCCAGGTACATTTTTTTCGGCATGATTCATTTTTCTAATATTGTTTATGATAATAACTTGAAAGAACTAGTAATACTAGCTTGAGTTAGTTAAGAGAATTCAAAAAGTTCTTCAACGTTATTGCCTCAATCGATCAAAGTGGTTTGACTCACAATTTAACTTAATTGTAAAATTTTACGCAATCTGAAAATTTTGGGTACACATTTGTTCAAATGCTGGATTTTCAATTCTTCGTTTTTAGTTAGAATTGGAGCTTTTCATTAATATTTGTAACTAACATCTTCAAAATAAAGAATAAATCATAAAATTTCTTCATTAAATTATTTATTACTTTGTGCTAACAAAATATTTCCAAATTAATAGTATTTGAAGTAATTAAATTGATCAATATTGTATTAAGTTTTTAAAGATTATACTGTATAACCAGCTCAAAATAGTATTACAAGTTCAATAAAGTTATAAACACGAACAATATTAGGAATGAATCAAGACAAAAAAAAAAAGATTGGCCTCTCTTAGGAATGAATCAAGGCAAAAAAAAAGATTGGCCTCTAGAGAAATATTCCTTTCACTAAATGTTCCAGCGGATAAACTTTCCTGTCGACTATTGCTGTCCAAAAAATTATATGGAACTCGATTAAAGTTTTTCAATAGTTTTTATTAAATTAATTTTTATTAATTAGTATTATTCGAGAAAAACAAATATTGTGTTCGAATTTTTCGTACACTTATATAATACATGCTTACTCAATGTCTTTTTAAACGTTTCAATTTCCTTACACAAACGTTCGCACCTAATTTCCCAGGTATGGCTGATGTTCAAAGCAATGAGGCCTCTACACAGGCACATGACACACCTTCCTCAGCCAATGTGGGAGAAAAAGATTGTTTTGATTGCAAGAAGCAGTTCGGTGCATCAGATCATGTACTGAGACTTCCCTGCAATCACAATTGCTTAACCTGCTTGTCTGAACAAGAAGCTGAAAAACCACTTACTGAACAACCCACGTAAGTAATGAGCACAATCAATTTCATTACATTTTATAAGAATAGTAAATAAAAAGGTTTAAATAAGTAGCGATAGTTCTCTTCATTCTGTTTGGTTTCAGTTTCCATTCAGTATGTATGATCATTGTTTTAAGAAATTCATTTCAGACAAAGCGTTTATTTCAAATATTGAGTGAAATGA
Organism: Caprella mutica; assembly: GCA_947561585.1. Taxonomy (NCBI): domain Eukaryota; kingdom Metazoa; phylum Arthropoda; class Malacostraca; order Amphipoda; family Caprellidae; genus Caprella; species Caprella mutica. Next base: position 191,039 of record CANNZV010000486.1, on the reverse strand, counting down.
AATTGAAAATCAAATCTCATTGGATACATCTGAGATAGAATAATATATTTTACCGATACCAAACTATAAATATTTACCATATTTCTACTATTCCTAGTGTTCTAACTTTGTGGGCACTTCACTCAGACCATGGAGTAATGTCTATTTTTAAAGAGTAATTTTATCATTCACTTTTTTCTTATGAAGTACATCTATTTCAAACTACAATAACTCAAATTTTACTTCTTCAGGATTTAGATTGTTAAGCTATAACTCTATGTTTATTTTCCAGTTCTGGTAGACAATGCAAGCGAGATTTTCCGACAATTGAAATGTCAGTGAATTCAAGAACACTTTTGAACAAAGAAGAAGAAGAAATATCTCTAGAGCCATTGTTTAATTATACCAAAAGTGCAGTTGCTAAATTTGTAGCTCTTTGCACCACTTTTTGGCATCATTTTCTCACTTCATCACAATCATTTTGGGAAGTAACCAAGGAATACTTAATGTACATCTTTGCCGTGTATGCCAAAATTCGTCTCTTGGTTTGGGGGTAAGTACACAACAGTGTTAGGTCACTTCAATCGGTAACTAATTGAAAAAGTCAAAAGATACAGTTGCTTATTTTAGAATATCCACATACTCTAATATTTTGTTACCACGAGAAAAACAAGAACAATTTAATCTTAGAGAGAATTTTAGCCTCTTGGACCCCCGAACTGTTGTAATTTGTATTATATATTGTTCATCTTTTAGCATATTTATCATTTATTAATGCTACTTACCATTGTAAATGTTAATGCTAGTATCATACTCTTCAACTAAGAGGTCATTTGTGTTAGGTAGGCTCTATTTACCATCACATCTTCATTTTATTCTTTCATAAATGAGTGCATGCATTCACCGGTGCAATTGTGTCTCTTTTGGTCACATTTTTGGTAAGCAAATGCACTTATGCAGTAGCCTTTCTGCATCCTTGAGCATTGCCATCGACTGGTTGTAGTTGACTTTGTTCATGGAGCTACTATCCTAGAGACTGCTACTTCGATGTACATTGTATTTAGTTTTTCCGCTTTTTGTTATTGCTATGTCCTTCGGTTTCGAAACATATGTTAAACCCCTACTGGATTATTTATTGCGTCTTTCATTAAGAGATTGACTTTTATTTCCAAAAAAATTAACCAAGCTGTATCTAATATTAATTGTTTAGCTTTTCCAGAGAGTTGCAGCGGCTGAGGTCCTCCACGCTATTTAAAGAAACAGTTCCTGTAATTATGAACAACTATGGATCAATTACTATATTCGTCTATCACATCATCCGCAAGTTGTTCATTGATTTACCAAATGATAAACCGGTTAGTTTTGGAAAATAATATGTATATCCTGTTATATATTTGCTGAGCACTATATTTCTTAATGTCCATTTTTTGTAACTTACTCATTAATTTCTTTTTTAGGACACATTTGAAGAAGTTAATAATTATATTTATTATGCCATCTTGATCTACTTTCTGGTGGGATCTCTCACCAACATTGCCTGGCTTATTGTACTTGCATCAAAAGTTATTTATCTGGAATATCAATTTGACAGGTAAGTTTACACCATCAAAATATTGCCAGGTAGCGTGGCAGTACGCTCACAATACTCAGATAATGAGTGCTAATGGTGTGCAGGCAGAGTTTTGAAAGACAAAGTATAGAAAGCAAAGTATAGAGGGACAAAGTATAGAAATTAGAGTATAGAAGGACAAAGTATTAAAAGTAAAGTATAGAAAGACAAAATATAGAAAGTAAATTATAGAAGGACAAAGTATAGAAAGTAAAGTATAGAAGGACAAAGTATAGAAAGACAAAATATAGAAAGTAAAGTATAGAAGGACAAAGTATTGGAAGTAAAGTATAGAAGGACAAAGTATAGGAAGTAAGGTATAGAAGGACAAAGTATAGGAAGTAAAGTATAGAAGGACAAAGTATAGGAAGTAAAGTACAGAAGGACAAAGTATAGAAAGTAAAGTATAGAAGGACAAAGTATTGGAAGTAAAGTATAGAAAAACAAAGTATAGAAAGTGAAGTATAGAAGGACAAAGTATAGAAAGTAAAGTATAGAAGGACAAAGTATAGAAAGTAAAGTATAGAAGGACAAAGTATAGGAAGTAAAGTATAGAAGGACAAAGTATAGGAAGTAAAGTATAGAAGGACAAAGTATAGGAAGTAAAGTATAGAAGGAGTATAGGAAGTAAAGTAGGGGGGGGGGGGGTTCACACACCCACACTCCTGCCTAATTATTGATAGTGACGAAATGTATACTTCAAGTTATGTAAATTGTAAAGGGTTAGGCCAAAGGTTCATTTGGGGGTAGGGTGGGAAGCGTACTCCCCTGTCCTGCTCCGATGTGCCCACCTACAATTGAGCCCAAGACAATATGACCCAGGATAATTGGGCCGCAAGACAATTCAGCCCATAAAAAAAGCGACATAATACAGTGTCTGTTTGTTATTGCAGTACCAATGGTGTTTAATTAAGTAAATACAGTAAAGTATGGTGAAAAATGGACTCTGATACCTTACGGAGTTATAAGATTTGGCCTTTGTATAAAAAATATCAATGTCTTGGGCTCCAAGAGCTCAATTGTTGGCAAGACCAATTGTCCGAACCCAATTTTCTGGACCCAACTGTTGGTTCACGAACAAAATTTGAATTTCAAGTTATGTGTAACAAATGCAATGTATGTTATTTTTTAAGTAAGGTGTCTCCATTCGTTAAATTTTCTATTTGACAAATTAATTTCTTTTCCATAAATTCGATCGAATTTTTTATACTTTCTATTCCTATATATTCTATAATTTCTCTTTCTATACTATATCCTTTTATACTATGTCCTTATATACTTTGTCCTTCTATACTTTGTCTTTCTATACTTTGTCCTTCTATATACTTTGTCTTTCTATATTTTGTCCTCCTATACTTTCTCTTTCTATACTATATCCTTTTTATACTATGTCCTTCTATAATTTATCCTTCTATACTTTCTCTTTCTATACTTTGTCTTTCTATACTTTGTCTTTCTATACTTTGTCTTCCTATACTTTCTCTTTCTATACTATATCCTTTTTATACTATGTCCTTCTATAATTTATCCTTCTATACTTTCTCTTTCTATACTTTGTCTTTCTATACTTTCTCTTTCTATACTTTGTCTTTCTATACTTTGTCTTTCTATACTTTGTCTTTCTATTCTTTGTCTTTCTATTCTTTGTCTTTCTATACTTTGTCTTTCTATACTTTCTCTTTCTATACTTTGTCTTTCTATACTTTGTCTTTCTATACTTTGTCTTTCTATACTTTGTCTTTCTATACTTTCTCTTTCTATACTTTGTCTTTCTATTCTTTGTCTTTCTATACTTTCTCTTTCTATACTTTCTCTTTCTATACTTTCTCTTTCTATACTTTCTCTTTCTATAGTTTGTCTTTCTATTCTTTGTCCTAGTATCGGTGCTAACATATGTCAATCTGAAATCTCTAAAGGTCCGATGGTTTCATGACATATGTATTAGGTCTGCTTTTCGAATAGTATGAGTGAAACATCGGATCCTTTCCTGGTCCAATAGTGACAAAGTGGGCCCACCTACAATTGAGCATAAGACGATTTGTCCCAGGCAAATCATTGTAAGGAAAAAATTTATAGTTGAAAATAAAGTACATAATGAATGGTTAAAACAATTATCGAAGATATAAATAAAGTGCACAGTGTAGAGTTAATATAGCCATAGTAGTTGGTAATTAATTGCACAGTGTTAATTCAAAAGTGCATAGAGAAGGGTTAGAACAACCATCAATAGTTTTAAATAAATTTTCTCAATGTTGCTAATTCTTTTCCCATCTCACTCTACTTTTTTCTCCCCTCAGTTTGGAGTACGAAGAAATAGAGATGGTATCTATGAAACCTCAACTATATTTAGAGAGAGTAACTACGCAGTCATGGCACCTATATTTGTTATGGTTAAGTTTGTATTATATTCAAAAAAGACTTCAGAGTACTTTGTGAAATTCTCCACTACCGTATAGTGGTGTACTTCGTAAAGTGCAGGGGTTATGAAGCTCTTGAACGTACTCAAAATTTTCATATTTGAATAAAAGTGTGAATTTGATATGCTGTTTTATTGTCGTGTAACAATGTGATATTTTTTCTTTAGTATTCAATATATATATATTCATAAATTTTGCGCAAAATCTTTATGGCCAATATTTGTAATATTACAATGTATATTACTGTATTGTGCATTAATTTGGTTTGGCAATATTCCTCATATTTTCTTTAAACTAAAATTTATCGATATTTATTTTGAAATTACATGAAATCTGCAGTTTTTATTTTTCCTGAAGCATTTCTTCACATTTCAAACCCGAATATTTCAAGCTTTCTTTTGTGACCTTATATGACCATTAGACAGTATATTTTGTTTGCTCAGTTGACCACAATTGAAGAAATCAACTGCATGTAACAGTATCAATTATTCTCAGAGAAAAAGTATGAATATTTATTTTTAACAGATACTTTTCATTTAATTTCTAATTCATTATTAATAAAAAAAGCTACTTTTGCATAATATTAGAAATAAAAGTCCATACAGGAGAATAAGACAATCTCGGCTGTTAATACAAAAAAGGAGCAGTATTCTTTTCTTGACCAAAGTTACGAGAACGTCAAGGTGGCGTCTTGTTGCACCCTAACCATACAATAAATCAACAATATATCTCAATATTTTGAAGCTATTGTACTAATTATCTGTATTATTTCTATTTCGCACGAAGCTATTGTTGGTATGTATGATGGTATCTCTTGTGAGACAAGCATTTTGGCGCCATTGATATATTTAAATGAGCTAAAATTTACATTAACATATGTAACATATTCTTCTTATCATAAATTCCAGGATTGAATATGAGAACAAGTTCTATATTTGGATGTATGAACACTTTCCAATGAAAAATCTACAAATCCAAATTCGAAATATCAACACTTGATTTATAATGGGATACATAGGAATTAATTCGACATACTTTCCAGGATATTTTCAGAGACTATCCAACAGAATGGGCTGAAATTTTCTGGAAACATCCAGCCTATGCTCCTACAGAACACTATTGATTTGTTTCACGAAATTCAAACAGGTTTTTGAATTATTCAAATTTTAGATTTCAATGGAATAGATAGGGATTTAATTCAAATTGTTAAATACATGGCAACATACGAAATAAAAATAAAAAAAAATTTGCATAATCGAATCCAAAAAAAAACTACTATATGTAAAAATGGTCTACAAAAATGTTTTCGTTAACCGTGATTTTGAAATTCGAAGTACTTTTCGAGATATGACGAAAATTAGAAAATAAAATTCAACGCTGGTTATCATTTTTTCTCTCACGAAAATAAATGACATATTTTGAACTATTGAAAATATAACAATTAATTTTAATATTGATATTGACAGATGGGAATATGAATAAATATTCAAAATGAATTATATTTAAAATATTTATAATCAAATTATGACGAATTTTACATAATTATATTAATTAATTTAAATAAATGGAATATCAGCTGCTACCGATGTATGGTGATTTTATTTATTCTATTTCAAACATTGAACTGATCGATGTAGCTAATTGTTTTATTTTTTCATAATCTGATTATTGGAATTATGTTTATAATTTGTAGTTATCTATACAGCTATTTTGTATAATAATTTATGATCTATACTACACTATTCTACACAAATTGATGACGTCACGGGACAGAAAACTACTCTTTACTGGTACCTAATTCCTATGAAATGTAATGGAAAACAGGATGTGTAATGTGTATGAACAAACACAATAAGTAATGTACGTACTAAAATATTAATATTAAAAAATACATAGTAATATATACACGCTACCGTGCATTTTGCACGGGTAACCACTAGTCTCTATAATATAATACGCTACGTCTTTATGTGTGTATGTCTGTGGGTTACTTGGAGCAATATTACTCACAAACGGTTAGACCCAGAGACTGTAAAATTTTCAACTTTTTAGAAAGTGGTGTCGAATTGAACGTGTTAAAGGGATTTTTCGAAATTCAAACGGGTTTTCGAATTATTAACACTTGATTTATAATGGGATAGATATAAATTAATTCGACATACATTCAAGGATATTTTCAGAGACTATCCAACAGAATGGGCTGAAATTTTCTGAAAACCTTCGGTCTATGGTCCTACAGAACGCTATTGATTTGTTTTACGTAATTCGAACAGGTTTTTGAATTACTTGAATTTATAGTTGTAATGGAATAGATAGGGATTTAATTCAAATCGGTAAATATATTGTAACATACGTACGAAATATTTTAAGAAATAAAATTTGTATTAATCAAATCGAAAAAATATCTACAATATGTAAAAATGTTCTACAAAAATGACTGCGATAACCGTTTTCCGAAATTTGAAGTACTTTTCAAGATATAACAAAAATTAGAAAATTAAAAATAAAATTCTACGCTGGTTATCATTTTCGGTCACGAAAATAAATGACATATTTTTCATGTTTGAAAATATAATAATTAATTCTAATTTTGATATAACTATATTTAAAATATATTTAATTAAATAATAACGAATTATACATTTTTATATTAATTAATTTAAATAAATGGAATATCAGCTGCTACCTTTATATGACGATCATATTTCTTCTATTTCAAGCATTGAACTGATCGATGTAGCTAATTGTTTTACTTTTTCATAATGTTATTATTTAAACAATGTTTATAATTTAAAGTTATTTATACAGCTATCTTATATAATAATTTATGATCTATACGACAGTATTCTACACAAATTGATGACGTCACGGGGCAGAAAATTACTCTTTACTGGTACCTAATTCTTATGAAATGTAATGGAAAACGGGATGTTAAATGTGTATGAACAAACACAATAAGTAATGTACTGAAATAGTTATATTAAAAAATATATAATATTATATACACACTACCGTGCATTTTGTACGGGTATCCATATAGTCTCTATAATATAATACGCTAGATCTGTCTGTGTGTATGTGTGTGTTACTTGGAGCAATATTACTCACAAACGGTTGGACCCAGAGACTTGAAAATTTACAACTTTTTAGAAAGTCGTGTCGAATTAAACGTGTCAAAAGGATTTTCTGAAATTCGAACTGGTTTTCGAATTATTAATACTTGATTTATAATGGGATAGATAGGAATTAATTCGACATACTTTCCAGGATTTTTTCAGAGACTATCCAACAGAATGAGCTGAAATTTTCTGGAAACCTCCGGCCTATGGTCCTACAGAACGCTATGGATTTGTTTTACGAAATTCGAACGGGTTTTTGAATTATTCGAATTTTAATTTTTAATGGAATACATAGGGATTCAATTCAAATCTGGAGATACTTATCGTAACATACGAAATAAATAAAAAAATAAAATTTGCATTAATCGAATCGAAAAATATCTACAATATGTAAAAATGGTCTACAAAAATTACTGCGTAAACCTTTTTTTATAAATTCGAGATATTGCCATTTATTTTCGTGCCACAGGTTGCGTACCCCCCCCCCCCCCATGCTAAAATAGGCTTAGCCTCCCATTTTTGGTAGATGGTTTCGTCGTTGCCTTGGGGGACCTTTGAGTTCTCTAGCCGGGACCAAAAGCTCCCTTTTTGCTCATATATATATATATATATTTTTAAATTTTCAACATTCAATCGTTTACTTCATCATCTTGGTAACTTTTTTACTCAAATCGTAGACTCAATGGGGGTTGGTCCTACAGAATAATTTATTGAATCTAATATGCTTAGCTCGAAATTACCAGATCGTCAAGTGAGCTTTTTTTGAATTTCAATCTCAAACTTTTTTCCTAATTAAATAAAAAAAAATTGAGATCGAAATTTTCGCCCCCCATGGAAGAGGGGGAGGGGCAAATGAAAAATTTACAAGAGCAACTTCAAAGATTTGGAGCCTTTTACACCTGATGTCAAAACCTCAGTTCAATCGGACGAGTATTATTGGTAGCTAGCAAAACCACTAGATATTGAAATATTGTTATCCAAATTATTAGTTATCAATTATTATTAAGATCTATATATAAATTATTATATCAGCATATATAATAAGGAGTTATATATTCTAGCATTGATGATAAATATCTCTAATATTATTTAAAGTAATAAAGTAAATAAACTAATTAGAGGAACAAGTTACTCTGCAAGTTAATTTAAAAGATAATCGACTATGAATTTCTCAATTAATTATGTTGAAGACAGGCAACTTGCTAGGGGCATACTTAATAATCAAATTTTGTTACGGTTTCTCTATGCAATTATAATTTTACTTGAAGACGATCCAAGAAAACGGATCGAAATATCGTGAATTACTAAATTTTATGAATCCAGCAAAGTCATTAATATCCCGCTGAGAAAAATAATATAAGTATCTCCAGGTAGCATTGATTCTCAGGCCAATGTTGTCCCAATAGTTGCAATGTTGTCCCAATATTGGCTTAAGAATCATTGCTAACTGGGTCATTTATATTAAAGAAATTCTTCTCTTCGAAATGACACCATCAGTGAGTGTCACTCTTTAAAATTAATATCATAATCTGTAGAATGATGAACATTAATATATAATTCATTATTATTGGATGTAAATAATATATTCGATTATATATGAACTGTTGGTGCATCAGATTTGATGAAGGTTAAACATTTTAACTCTTGAGAGTTACATGACGATAATGTTCTGCCAGAAGCAGTTGGCAGATGATATTTTCATTACAGGCTGACAGTTCACAGCGAAGAGTAACGATGTCTTACGGATTTCTGAGATAAGGGACATTTATATTTTACCTATTTTTGTATCAATTAATTAAATGCTAGGAATAGAATATGCATTGGAGATGAATGAAAATAGGGTAAATAGTTAAATGGTAGATAAATCGAAAATATTTTATTTGTATATAGTAATTGAAATTGCATCAGTTGCAACGTACTTTAGTTATAATATTGCTACAAAATACATTAAATGAACTTTTTTATTCATAATAAGTAGTGCCCAGACTCTTAGTACTATAAACATTCTTTTGGGTCTAGTAAATAGGTATTGTAGATACCTATATTGTTGATTGTAGATAATAGGTTCAAAGATTTTGAACCTTCAAAAACTCTTTTGTTCCTTAGTAGAGAAATGATTTAGTTAAGATAAAAATGAAAGGTTAATAATAAAAAGTTGTAATTAAAAAGTTGTTTTATGAGTGCGGCAGTTTAAGTGTTAGACTGTTTAAAGAAAAATGGTGAACTATAAATAAGTAATTAATTAATCCCTTAATTTATATAACTTTTAATCTATCAGTTCCTAGTAAAGTTATTTAAATTTATCGGAAGAGTAAAATTAAATTGAATTTCATGGAACGAAACAAATTCAAATTAAATTTGAAATTTCATAACAGGTTTTTGAATCCTCAGCATATGTAGGGTTTTCATGACACCGATATATGATTGTTGAATGATCAATCATTAACTCAAGGTGTTATTTACAGTTTTTTTAAAAAAAACTACTTCAATTTAAGACATTTCTTCTCAGCAATACTCCAATAGTAAAGATGGAGGCAAGCAGTGAAGCTTGGGTTTCATGTACCTTTTCCCAATCTGGGTTGGATAGTTCATCCGATCTGGTGAAAGAAGATCACCCAGACCTGTCTTTCATCCAGTGCATTGCTCTTGCCATGGCTTTGGATTGGGTCTATTTGGTGATTCTTGGAACGACCAGAGGCTGTACTTTCTATGAGTTCAACGCCTATGCTGTCGGTGCAGTTACCAGAGACTCTATCGGAGGAGACAATCGATGCAAAACTCCTGACAGAGCCATTGGTGAGAAATTTAAAGGGTATAGGTACATAATTTTTGTTATTGTTGAAGTTAATATTTTTTAATATAAGCGGAACAATCTGTCTCTCTAAGGTTGTCTCCATGATAATTCACTTCATCCTGTTCTACATGTTTTAAATGAACTGGAATACTGCTCAATTTTGAAGGAGAAGCACATCTGCACAGAGAGTGGCAATTTTGAGTGGCAAGGTACTGTATTTGCAATCTCTTAGTACATACGATTCGAAATTGACATATTCATATAACATGTTAAATAAATAAATTATAATATATTGAATGAATAATTTTGGTAGATTTTAAATAAATACGTTTGGGGTGGAATGCTGACTTTTAGGTTTCTATATCTCTAAATGGGGCAACCGGCCAGTGCTACTGTAGATTCCTAGCGATAATTTGTGCAATTTACAATATAATTAATTCTTTGAACTTATGGGGAAAAAATTGTAGCATAAACTTTCCTTAAGATTCATCGAAATCTACCCTCTCTGGTTAAGCTGATGGTTATTATTTTCTAAAATTGAAGTCTATAATTCCATTCATGACTGAAATTGTCAAAAAATACCTGAGTCGATGAATCTAAAGAAAAGTGTACATTACAATTGATATGTTATTAGAAGATGATTGTACTGTTTTCAATTCTATTATTTATCTTAACTCTGACAGCAAAATGACATGAATTATCTATTTTAATTGCACTGAAATTATTCAATTTTCAGTCAAGAATAGGAGATAACAATAATATAAGAGCTAATTTTATAACAGCGGCCATAAGGACTCAAAGGGATTTACAGATAAGAATTTGATATAGTATATATATTCTTCATATGATTATTTAATATGATAAATAATGATTTATATGATAAATATGATATAAAGATGATAAACGTCATAAAGATGATAAATATCATAATTATCATATTATATTACACGAATGTTTAAGAATGATAAATAATCGATTAATTAAATATATAATATATTTATCTGTATTAATTGATAATTTAATACCTAATTGACGCTTCATCCTGAATATTCCTCATTCTTATAGCTTTGTTTTTTTAATGAAACCTAATCGAAAGAACTTGAACTTGTAGAGACTATTTACTGAATACTCAGTGTCATATTTCTACAGCATCATCTAGTCCTACTCCTCCACTAACATCCTGCAGCTCTCCCTTTGTACAAGAGTCAGTTGGCTGCATGCACATCAATGAGGACTGCTGGGGGAATGTGACACAGCTTGATAAGATCTGTCAGTTTTTGGGTGGAAAAATGGCTTCCCCAAGAACTAACGCTGACTTTGTGGCTTTGAAGAACTATCTAACGACAGGTGAGAAAATAATAATTTGAAATCCATTGTTACAAATTTTAAAAACAATGAATGCGTTGATTATTAATTATTAAATACTATAGAGAAATCAACTCATCTACAATTTCTGTAAAATTAGTTTATAATTCATTTATTTCTTCAGTAATATTATAATATTAATTAATTTTGCAGTTTCTAAACCAAATACAATTCCAAATATGAAAACAGAATTTATTTACAAAACATTTCTTCGGGTGATAACACAGGAATTAATGCCTTACAGAATACACTGACAGCAACGATCAGTTTTATGCCGGTGTGCAGTATGACTCAGTGACGGGTTCTTGGATTTGGATGGAAAACGGACGCAGTACCGAAAGCAGCGAGTGGGAGAGTCCGCCATCTGCAACCGCGGGATGCGTTCAAATGGCTTTTTGGACTCAATACAAATTAGACCTTGTTCCAGATTGTGAATTTAAAATGCTACTCTGCACGGCCGATCTTACTTAAAATAACAAATTCGAATTTCTTCATCTAAATGTGGTCTTATATCTATGGTAGTTTTCGTTTAAATTATTTGAACTGAATCGTGACATATAGTCAGTCATGTTTATTTCTTTAAAGTAGTCATGTTTATTAACTAGTCATATTTAGTAAGTTCATGTTTTCGAATTAAATCCTGTTTATTAATTTAGAATGCTTAATAAGTTAAAGACGCATAAGAAGTTAAAAAATGTACATATAGAAACCAAAGCATTTATATACACTAAATATTGAGATCCTGGTCAATTCAACCGTAAGAGTTTTATTTAATATCTGTCGATTCTCTGTAGATTATTTTATATACGTATATATGATGGAAAAGTTTTTTTAATGGTTAATTGGAAGGCCATCAACTGTAATACCCGTGACTGATATTGTGATGAGCCTGAGGGTACTTTTACATTAAATGCACTTTCTATGATTTTGTTCGCCCTTGACTACTCTAATATGATTCGGTCAGTTGCAACAATATTGTATTTATTCCTGTGAATTTAGATGAATAAGGTGAAAATAATATATACAAAATTAGTTAATAGTGGTATGATTATTGCACATTCAATTGAAATAAATTTATATTCTTATATATTTATATCAACAATACTGTAATTAATTTCATTTTTATGGAACATATAGTTTAATTAGAATAATTATATGACTTCTTAAAAATCCTAATAAAATGATGAATTGAAAAGTAAAATGTATAACATAAAAGAGAACTTCACTTAACTATAGTTTTTGTGAGACAATTTATTATACAGTTAAAGGGAAAAAATTGTCAGCGTATGGGAATATCATTTAAAACTAAGAATCCCTATAAAAAATGAATTAATTAAGATCTGGATAGCTGATGATTTTCTAAATTTTGGTGAATTTTATTCGATTGTATACCTAATATCTAACCGCATTCATTGATGTAAAGTGTATTGGAATTAATTTTGAAATAAAGTTATGAATTATTTAAGATGGTACCTGTCTGTTGGTGTGTTGATAGTTTGTGTTGTGCTTTGCCCCGAGGGGACGAGCAAAAGAACCACACAACCTTTCGAAACGAGAGGCACTGAACGTGACCGTGTGGCTGATGTGAAATAGAACACAGTGAACGTCTTGATTAACTCATAAACTTGTTAATAAAATTTAATTACACTATTGAATGCGGTTAGCTATTGAGCATCCATATTTATGAATATCTTTTAAACCCCGTACGAATAACACAGGAATATTTCGTTGATAAGCTGAGTTAGATTAGCGCTCCCTTTACTTTAGTTGTCTATTCGTAACTATTCTTTCGATTCTAGTTACCCAAATAAGAAAGACAAATTAAAATTCTTCAAACCTTACCCCGTACACGGTTGCTTACAACCTGCCTGTATCCAGATTGCCGTCCCAAAATAACGCCACCCTACAGCACGGGTTAAATCGATATAAATTAATAAACAGTCAGTGAGTCACATTGCTTAATTAATGAACATGAATGTTCTTTTAATTAACTATATTAGGTTACTAACTTATTTTTTGGGTAACTTTATTAATTTTGGAATCTAAAATACATCTTAGTTCTATATATTTTGTTTCAAATCAGTCAAAATGATGATATTGATGCTGAAAATGGGATTTCTCTTCATCTTAGGATTTTCATTTCCCGTTGAAATATAACAGACCTTTACGAAAGTTTATAAGTTTTATGAACCTTAATAAGATGTTCTATGGAAGTTGTAATACGATTACAGTAAAAAAAATTTCAAACTTTAAAATGAACCTCGCAAATTATATAACTTGCACAATAGGTGAAGTTAATCCGAAAAAAAATACAACTTTGATGTCCGCAGTGAACTTCATTTTCATTGCGGATACATTAATTTTTCGAAAAAACATAATATGTTAGACATATGATTATAGAGATTCCACTACATTCATTTTTACTTCTTACCTGATCGGAATGATGTCAGCAATAATTTGAAAATATCTTCAATGTTGGGAAATCTATGTTAACTTACTCATTGTCATTTATAGATAAAATACTTTTATTAATTATAAATATACAGTGATTGATAAAACTTGCACCAAATTCACCTAAATCATTACCGACACCAAATAAGGAAATAAAACAATCATCATTTCTGGTAGGCATCTCTTAAACTTTTGTTAAAATAGGGAATCAAATTATTATTATGTCCATGCTTCAAATTTTAAGAGTAATTGAAAGCCACAGCTTTTAAAATGTACCTGCCTAAATCTTGTTAGATAAAAGTTATCGGTAATTGACTGTCGAATAAAGTAAGAGTTCTTTGGTTGACTCGAGCCTTCGACCCTTCATGCAAATGTAGCCTGAAGCACCAAAATTCACCATACACTGTACCAATACCTGGAGTGGATTCAAATTCGAATTTTCCTTAAAATAGACATAATGCTAGTGATGGAGATCATTTGGTCTCAATTGTAAATTTATATTCAATGGAGATGAACAAATTATTAAGCATAGCATCGGCTAAGAATATAATAAATTAATAAATATTAAATAGATAAGTGGAGTCTGTTTATGTCTTGTTTCTTGAAATGATCTTAGGTGAATAGACTTCAGTGATATCCAAATCCACCATGGTGTTTGTGTCCACCATGATGACCATACCCTCCGTGATGTTTGTGACCTCCGTGGTGTTTGTGACCTCCATGGTGTTTGTGTCCTCCATGGTGTTTATAACCTCCGTGATGTTTGTGTCCTCCATGGTGTTTGTGTCCTCCATGGTGTTTATAACCTCCGTGGTGTTTGTGTCCTCCATGGTGTTTGTGTCCTCCATGATGCTTGTAACCTCCGTGGTGTTTGTGTCCTCCATGGTGCTTAAATACCACGATATGTTTGTGGCCTCCATGATGTTTGTAGCCTCCATGGTGCTTGTGCCCACCATGATGTTTGTAACCTCCATGATGTTTGTGACCCCCATGGTGCTTGTGAACCGAATGATGTTTGTACCCACCATGATGATGTCCTCCATGATGTTTGTACCCCCCATGATGGTGTCCTCCATGGTGGCCATACCCAGCCAGAGCCTCTGGTCCGGGATCTGCAGACCTCTCCACCCTCTTCAGACTGGATTCTTCAAGATCATTTTCCCCGTTGGATTGTCCTGCAACTGAAACCAGTGCGACAACTAGGCACAGCAGGAACTGAAAAAGAGGAACGGTATTGCTGTTAAGGTAAGGAAACACTTTTACTCTTAATAATCAGATAATAGCAGAACAACTCCAGAAGTTGTTTACTGTAATAGGTAGTATTCAGCACAAATGTTCGCAAACCTATATTCGCGGATTCGTTTGGACCGACAAGTTGGTCTTATGAACGGATTCGGACCGAGGTCAAAAAAGATTCGAACTTCCGTGTGTCGAAAAGACTTTTTTTCAATTTGAACCCCCCCCCCCCCTGTATCACGAAATAAATTTGAAACAACGAACCAAACTTGTGGTGATGCTTGGAGCACTTCTGATAATTCGGTCATTCGACATTTTCCGATCTATTCGGGGTGCCACTTTAGTTCTTCTTGAGCTGAATCTTACCCTTTTCTCATGGAGTTACTCTCAAATGTAATCAATCTAGTTCCTATCTTTTAATATAGCTTTTTCATAAAATGTAGAATTTATTAACAGGTGCTGTATACGTTTCTAACTGAAACTGGACATGTTCAATTTACTTTCTGAACATGTAAATTACATGTATAATGTACTGACGCAACCGCCCTCCAATCTATCACTATATACACTGATACAGTATTATAAATTACCACGAATAAATTGTTTCAAATTGTATTATTAATCTGTTATTCTACTAACTATTTGTTTAATATATAATGTAGATATCTTTAAAAAAAATTATTATTAATCGAAAATCTTTCCATTTAGTTTAGGAAAGAATAAAATTTAGGTTTGCAAAATGTTATTGGAGATAAGATGCGTAGGCTCGTGGACAAATTTTCGGAATAAATGCAGTACATTATATACTATTAAATTTATATTATATTTATGAATTGAAGAGCAAATGGAATGACAAAAAGTGAACATCCTTTTTCTTTCGAATTAATCAATATTCATAATCAATATCCTAATTTTTATTAACTTTAAGCAAAATACATAGGACTAAAAAGTGTTTTAGATACCAAAAGTAACGGATATAATTTTGAAACAAATAAAATCGTATCATATAAAAATATTGAGTAATTAAAATCCAAAATAGTTAAATTGGAAAAGTTTTCCTATTAATCATGAGCTGGAGCTTGTGATTATTTGTGTATATAAATTCCAATAAACGAATATCACACTACATAGAAGTTTTAAATTTTTTGCAATTTTCTTCTTTTACTTTGTGATTACGAATTGAACTAAATGGTGGGAGGCTATAGAGTAAGCTTGGTATTCCCTCACGCTTAAAATTTTTCATGTTTAACTACATCTTATTTCAACAAATTTAAATAGACTGGCACTGTTTAGATATATAAAAATATTTGTCATTTCACTTTCTTTTCAATTCATTAATAACTTAATAAGATTTCGCAGACTGAAACCAAATTAACGCAAATTAATGTTTTAATATCAATGAATTAATTTATTTAAAAAAAATTCTTCTTCATTGCAAAACTTCATTCAAAATACGTAACAAGAAATCTGTATTAAAGACTTACTTGACTTTTCATGTTGGTGGATATCTCTGGTTACTCAGCTCAAAACTGATGCTCACTCTTCCAAAGTTCTCATTTATATACAGAAACTAACTCTAGGGTTTGGAAATCCTTGACCTTCTTAACTCGCAAATTATTACTGATAATAAAAACAAATTTACCATAAAATTGACTTTTCTATGTACATTAGCGTATGCAATTAATTCCATTGTTCCGCTTAATATCACTCTACGTGATGTCTATAATCTCTATTTTTCAGAAATAGCTAAGTCAGTGCTTTGGATCAGCTGACCGTGATAAAGTCTCCGTAATTTTTTTTATGGTTACGAACCTGAAGCTCTACCAACCAGAACCATAAAATAGGTCACTTTTTATACTGATTTATAGCTTTCTTTCTTAAATTGATTTATATGATATAATACTAAATTATAAAAATTATTTTTATTTCTTTTTAATAAATTATATATGTATAAATTAATTCTAAATTTGAATCAATATCAAACTACTATCAATTTTTTTTTCTTCAAGAAAAAAAAAAGTACAAACCGATTGAAGAAGTAATTAACATTGAAATTAAGCCTGAAGGTAAAGGTTACACTCGACATCATTGTTTTCTCCTTTAATTAAACATTAAATAATGGTCTACTATTTCATCATAGTACATAATTTATGCACATTAAATATTGAAGTAGATCTATCAAACAAATAATATTTAATTTCATTGAAATGTTTATTCTTAGCTGTATAACTATTACCTTCAAAGAAGTTTATTCTTGTGTAATTTATTTATAAGATTTCATAAGTTAAAACCTATAATTACTATCGAAATTAATTAAATATAGAAAAATGAATAAATAATAAAAATATTTATGCAAAGAGTATTTTTGAAATAATATTTATACATCGTTATTCAGAATGCAAAAAAAAAATATGAATATAATTTTATAAGTAAACTGTATGATAACTATTTTTTTTTTTGTA
This sequence comes from Caprella mutica, assembly GCA_947561585.1. NCBI lineage: Eukaryota > Metazoa > Arthropoda > Malacostraca > Amphipoda > Caprellidae > Caprella > Caprella mutica. The sequence continues at coordinate 173,607 of CANNZV010000486.1, read as the reverse complement.
AAAACCACAATTTGTAGAAATATAAATTATTAATTGGTGTTCAAATTCTATAAAATATACAGCTATTATGAATGAAATTAATGGGTGGAAATTATAACAAATTTAATCATAGGTCCATAACACAAAAGATTTTTTATAAATTAAATTAAACCCAACTTAAAAAATAAATGTTATTGCTCACCAGTTATTGCATAATTTGATCCATTTTAATTATAGCTTCAGATTCAGATTATGCAATATATCAAAATAATGTACCATAATTAACATAGATTTATTTAATATCGTCACTGTGAGGTGAATTATGTAATCATATGACCAACATTTTATTCATATTATCCACAAGATTAACTCTACATGCTTTGTTACACTAGCTGCAGGTATATATTGTATAACAATTTATTACGATACTAATTTAACCATAACATAATTATATTTTTTAATGTACCATGCATGAGCATACAGTATATTTACAAAAAAAAGATTATCAACCATTTATTATTATCAAGTAAGTACACTTAATTGTATTGCTATAAAAACATAATGTAACTTAATTCAAACAAAAAAAGCATCTTATGCTACATAATGATACTTTATATGTATTTACAGGCCTAGAAATATATTAGAATTTTTTTTAATTGTTATCATATATTGAAAATTAGTTTGTGAAATCAATGTAAATATAAAAAAAAATTGTATTTTATATCACAATGAAAGATCTATCACAAATCTAAACAATCCAAAATAAACAAATCCAAGATATGAAAAATCATCTATAAAGACGTTCATTTAGCTTACATTAAGTTATCAATAATGTTGTTGCTGGCTAGAAATAATATCATACATTACATGAAAAACTCTGTATAACACTTATTTTATATGTTATGATCCATCAGCCGATCTGCACAGACTGCGCTAACGATGGATTCATCGTTATCGCAGACATCGATGGATAGCGCAACGCTCTAAGTGGAAGGTATGGAAAAAGCAGAAAGTATACATTTACCATTATCGAAACCACTTGGAGAAGGGGAAAAGCCTCCCCAGAACTCCTGAGCTGTTAACTTAACATTATATAATTATTTAAGAGATGCCATCGACCGATAGCGCAAATCAGCTGACGGCGCATAACAAGTATAAATGTGAGATTAGCTTCATCTGCCCCAGTCTTGTTTGATGATATCAGATGCTTTTTCGCCAATCATGATGGTGGGAGTGTTGGTGTTACCTGACACTAGGATTGGCATGATGGAGGCGTCTACCACTCGCAGACCAGTCACTCCGTACACTCTGTGGAATCAATGGTATTATCAATAAAAATAAGCATGCTTTTTAATTAAGTAGGGTGATTAACAAAAATATATTTATTAATTATTGAAAATCTACTCGACTGAATAATATTCAAAGGTTGTTTTCTATTTTTTTACGCATTAAATCTTAGAAATTGAAGAATATAATACGTAGTCTGCTCTTTGACCTACAGTGTAGTCTTGCTATCTGCTAATTAGATAGCTGATAATTTCTTTCAATTAGTCTCACAATTTCATTTAATTAAATCTGTTATTTGTGCTTTTTGGTTTGATAAATCGAGAAATATTCAAATTAGTTTATTCAGTGTTTGGAGAATATAATACCATCTTGCAACATAACAGTCAATTTTCAATGCTGTAAAACTGTGGCTTGAAATCTCCTAAAAGAGCTAGGTACATAGGAAAGCAAAATAACTAGAGGATGGTTTTAAAGTTGATAGGTCTGTGATGAACACTCACTGTAACCTGGGATTAACCACAGCGGTTGAATCGTTAGCAATGCCCATCTTGCAGGTTCCTGAGGGATGGTACGCTGAAGAAACAAGATGGCGGGCGAAGCACTCCCAGTAGGAGCGACTATTGTACCTAGTAGCCTCACATCCGGGCAAATGCTGTTAGAGAGAGTTAGATAAGATGGATAATATTTTATCATTTAGAAAATAGTGTTTCCATGTGTTGTAAGTATGAAAAAAGGCCCTCATAAAACTTCAAACGGACCTTGTTGAAAAATTTTGTTCTCAAGCTTCCTCTCATTGCTTTGGTGTTTGTTATTTTGATGGCCATTCTAATTCCTGGAAGGAATAATGGTTTGATTAGATATTATAATATTTTAAATGTAAAAATGACTCTTATGATAATAAGTATCCCGTCGTGAAAGTATGCAATCAATGTTAGTTGACGACAATAGCAAACTACTATTTTAATCTAAAAAATTATACACAGAGAAATATAAGGAAATTCTAAATAAAATAGTCAGCTTTGAGATATCTTTTCGAATATTTTTTCAATTGGCTTTTATTTTAAGAGATCTGCATTCATTCATTGTTTGTCATTTTAGTATATTTTTTTCCGATTCATTGGTAATGCGGTTTACTGCAAAAAACTTTAACAACCCACGAAACACAAACCTAAATTCCTACGAAATACAAACCTAGAATAATTGTTGAATATAAATGAATTTCACGTTTTACCTAATAATAATTAGAAGTAGTATAGTTTTAAATTCACAGCTAGATTAGTCATCACCTTCTAACATGATGTCCAAATCTTCTTTGTGACTCAAGAAATTAGGGTTTATGAGTGGTGGAACCAATGGGTCACTGGATGCTAGTCTCACAAACCCTCTGCTCTTCGGCACTGCTACGATTGGACCAATATTCAGACCATCTCTGAACCTGATGCTTCTGAAGTAACCTCTGGAAAACTGAAGGAGATAGAATCGTCACTCCCCTCACAGAATTTAGGTTTCAGGTCAAGTTCTATTTTAATTTAATATTTTTCATTATCTTAGCACTAATGTACGACAATATGATAATATTATGTACTGCAATCTATCATTTTCATCCAAAAAATTCTAATTCTTTTCATGACACCTGAAAACATATTCACAATCAAATTAGGAACAATTTCATTGGCTCTATATCCATTGTTTGAAACTATTTAGTATTTGATTTGAATCAGTTTGTATTCAATCATAAACGGCTGATAATTTATATAGATTCTTTGAGAACCTCGTTTGAAGTTCACATTTATCAGATGGAATTATATTTCAGTTATTCAGGATACAAAAGTTATACAGTTTGAAGTTAATATTCATGCTGATATAATACTAATTAATAAATAAAAGCTATCAAGTAACTCGGAGACATCTTGTAATCTAAAGTATATCGAACCCTTTCATCGTATCCCAAGCTGCGAGGTATCAAGTATCCACCATCTCGTCCAGGAGTGAAAGAGTTGACAACCATTTGAAGATCTGGCCAATAGGGATCAGGATTGTAGCCAACATTTATCCAAGCACTTGCCTCAGGACCACATGGAGCAGCTAACAAACCTGAGGGGATCGACCAATGTGATCTTTGACATGGAATCTAATATTCTCGTTAGTACAGTGCATGTATACATATTTAGAGACTGAGTAACAAGTTACTAGCCAAGTATATTCTTTTTATTCTTTTTAGGTATTGTGTTCATTCAAAATATAATCAAAATGTTTCAATTTAAATTATTAGTTTTATAACATATTTAATTTTGAATAAATCTGATAGAATGGATAGTGAATTTTCAAAGAGATAAGGAATTCGAATCATGACCCTAGGTAGCAACGTTGCTTATATAACATATTTTTGATGAGATTATAATATACATATTGAAGCTCTGGGTACCTTTTCGATGTTTGTGAAATTCATACACTGTGGAAGGGTTGAAGAGTTTCGTCAAATCATAGGTTGTCGAAGGTTTTGTAGTCCACGTCAACCCGAATAGCGCTGGGTGATCTTGAAAGTTTTCACCCACACCAGGTAAATGTACTATGTTTGGTATCTGAAAAATAACTTCTAAAATCCTCCAAATATAAAATAGTTCCTAATAAGATCCTTCACAATGAGTATTATCCATTGATTACATTGAATTTCTTCAAATGGTTGAAGTTCCCGATTCCAGAAAGTTGTAGTAAATGTGGAGATTCGAAAGCCCCAGCGCTCAGGATCACTTCACGAGATGCCCTTACTAACCTCCTCTGAAAATAAAGAATTGAAACAGGTCAAGAGAAATTAAATCAAAACTATTGACTAAATAGAAAACGTTTCATATGAAAAGAAATAAACTGTGAAGTCTCACCTTACCATTTTTCAAAAAGTAAACTCCTACAGCCCTCTTCTTCGAGTCCAGTTTGATCTGGAAAAAAGTGTTACTAATCAACAGCTGATATGGTGATTTGCACTACTAATTTTGAAATGAATAAAATATTCCAAATGTAAGTTTTTATTTGAGCTGGAGAAAGTCAATCAAATTGTAACTTACATCTTACCTGTATTGAATATTATAGGTAGTATATATATGAATAATTAAGAAGAATGTTAGTCATAGACAAACATCTGTAACTGGCCCAAGACAATTAGAAATGTGTTAAGCAGTTAATACTTTTTACTGTCTTAATTTAAATGTCAATTAAATCTACAAAAAGTGTTTCAAAACATTAACTTTGAGCAATCCTTGAAGCGCAACCAATAAAAGGAAAAATAAAAAACTATCAGGAAATTAAAAAAAGAAACAACAATCATAAAGATGCAAGAAGAACCAAACCATAATCAAGTTTAGAAACAATAGGAAATTTAAAAGGACTAATTACCCGAATAACATTGCATATTAAATCTTGTATGGGATTGCTAGGTATTTCCCCGCCATTGTGTTGATTAGGAATTGAAGATATCATGCTGACACCGAATTTTGAAATGTCACCACGTTGTACCAATAGCGGAAATATTCCTCTCACACTTGGCTATTTTGACTGCGTGCGTCATTGGGTTTTCTGAGAAATATTAGTTTAGCTCACCCTAACAACTCTGGCTCCTGTCAGTACCCTAAGGTTAGGTCTCCACATCACTGGTTTCAAATAGGCTTCAGCGGTGGAGCTCCTGACGCCATCTTTGGTGGTGATGTCTATGCTGCTGAAACCTGAGAAAAAAATAGAAAAAATGACATATCATCGTAATAGTTATTGCAATCTTAAAATGAAGATAAATAGTAATGTTCGAGCAAAGTTATAAAATTATTGTAAGATTAATTTTGGCCAAAATTTGCTTTTCTGAATTTTCTAATTTTTAATTGCTTCCTCACTCGTGTAGCAAGAAAACTGTATACAATTAAATATGTAGTATTCGAATCTTGCTTGATTAATTATAATTTTTTATCGAAGATACAAATTATGTACAGTATAAAACCACATTAATGCAGTGAAATAACATTTTAGCATATGTTTTATTCTGTTACCTATTTGATTAGCAGCATTTGGATCAATGATATCAAATCCCAGCTCTTTTCCCGCTCTCAAGAAAACGCTCTCTATTATCGTAGTGTGCGGTTTTTTCTCTACTGTTATTGGGCCGGAGTAACCATGGTAATAAGCTAAAAAAAATGAAGATACATTAATTTTAATTTTATAACAAAGTTCTAGAATACTTAAGTCTAATTGAACAAAAAATCTTTCAATACTTGAAAAACAATCCTCATGATAATATTAGATAAAGGAGTTGATTACTTACAATTATGTTCATTGGTTACACCTCTATAGTTTTCTAGTTTTTTGAAGTAGGGTAAGACATCTGCGTAACTCCATCCCTCGTTACCAAGTCGCGCCCATCTGTCGTAGTCTCTGCTGTTGCCGCGCACATGCATCAGGAAGTTGATGGCTGAGGAGCCGCCCAGAACTCTGCCACGAGGGTACGGTACTCTCTACGGGACAGGCAAATTAGAGACAGATATTGCAGGTAAGAATTACAGGTAAAAACTACAGGTAGGAATTACAGGTAAGAATTACAGGTAGGAATTACAGTTAGTGATGTACAGTAAGAATGAACTTTCAGAAATATTAGTGAGATATACTCATGTTAGACATATACAGTGAGAAATATAAAGTTATAAATATAGCTACAGTGATAAATATACAGTCAAAAATGTACTATGAGAAATATATAGAACCTTATTATATTTCATTCCTATATGACAGGATGTTTTTTTAGTAAAAAATTCATGAATGACATATAACTTTTATTAGACACATGAACAATATAAGTTTCTGTATGAGGGGCGGGGGATGGATTCACAATCAATAGTTTTAAAGTGAATTAATTGGTAATATTTTGTCATTTTCAAATTAATTATGAATGAATATGTAAAAGAAGAGAAAAAAGCTGAATAAGAATTAAAGTTACATGTAATAGAGGCAACATTATATCAGATGCCTCTTGAAAATACGGCTTGAATAGCAATTATGGGTATAATTATTGGAAGTAAGACAGTCCGACTGACCCACTCATCAATGTGTGTGTAGAAGTGACGTGTGTTGTATCTTATAGGAAGTATATCCAGTAGTTGCTGACCCTTATTATCACCGTGCAATCGATTAGATAAAACTACACTTTAACGCTTTCATAATTCTATGCTCACTGTAACGATATTTATTATTTTATCAACAACGATATGCACGTACCATTTTATCAATTGACTTACTTTAACCACGTGCAGTTTAATAATTATTTTAATTGGTATCCATGATATCTGCAGGTATCATGGATACCAATAAAAAATAAAAATAAATAATTATTATTATATCGTTTTTTCTTACGTGTCCGAAAATGTAGTACTGACCGATAATTAAGATCTTACCCTATATACTTTACCTAAGCATTGCTGTTTGTCTGCCTGTAAGGTCACACTAATTAACTGACAATCAATTGATAACATGGATTATAGGAAATACCTAACTTTTTGACATAATAATCTACGAACGTATTTTACATATCGCTCATTAATTTACAAGAAGAATGTAATAAACACAAAGAAATGTTATCCATATAGACATATGAATCTTGAAATACTTGTTATTTTAGTAAAAGTTTCATCATTCATTAATTGTAGCTCAAAATGAACCGCTAGAGAGGCTAAATATCGTTATAACGATATACCATTACATGTACGTAAATTACATGTGTTTAAATGCCTCTTCTGAAATATTGCTATTTTGCAGTTATGAAAATGTTCTCGCAAATGAACCGAATATACTATATTTTATTTGTGTGTTTAATGTGTATTTAATGACTGGAGATCGGGCTAATATTCTTTGAAAGCAATTCACAATTTTGCATATAGAAAGCTGTACTTGCAGCAAAGGGTGATGTAGAGTCTACCGGGTACGCAGGTAAATTGGGAGTATGTTTACCATACTAATTTAAATTTTATCACCTTAAAACCACATTGAAATGAAAAGGTCCTAATATACATGCGTTGCCCTATAAATTATGATGAATATTTACACCACCACATCCCTACATTCGTACTTTGACTGACTCACTTTCTTCTTGTAATGGTAAGATGAGTATTTCTGCGGAAGTGACTCATATCCCCAGTTAACCTGCGTCGCTTCGGGTAAGGTGAGGAACGGGTGCATCCCAGGAATCTTAGTTTCAGGGGTTGGTGTACCACCTGCCTCGATGAGAAGAACCTTCCAGTGAGGTACCTCTGACAACCGAGCTGCAACAACGCTGCCTGCAGATCCTGATCCAACTGTACAGATAGTTTAAAAAATTATATTTAAGAGTATCTTACAATAGAGTCTTATTAAGCTCCCCTCAGCGTTACTGTTTTATTATTTTAATATCAATTTTAGCTTTAACTGTTTAGGTAGTTCCTATTATAAAGAAGATGATAATTGATAGTATTGATCCACTAGCCCTTTGCTTTCTGTTAATATGAAAATTAGTGATAGACGGGTTGATGTTGACAATCGAATTCCATACGGATTAGATATTTCATTGTGTAGTATACTAACATTTCTAAATTTTATATTATCCTTTATTAATATTAAAAAGAGATGCTCTTTTAGAAATAGAAAAGAATGCTTAACTATACAGAGAGAATAACATATTTCAACGATTAAAGATTTCAAATACAATCGGATCCCTGTTATACAAAGTCATTTTCAGTTTGATACACAAAATCCGTTGTCATTTTCGCTGAAAAAAAATGTCTACTCACCGACAATGAAATCGTATCTCCGAGCAATAGCCCCTGACTTTGTTCCTGGGTATTCATTGCTACTTTGAAAATATAACAAAAATGAACAAAACCAACGAATCATCTGCAGTAGAACGCTCACTGACGTCATCTTCTCTTTCTTCCTCGTCGGTTATGGCTTCGTCCAATCCATAGTTAAGGAATGCCTTTATTTTAATGATAATCTTTCACACATATTTGTCAGGATGGATAATCTTGAATTAAAATGAACTGTTTGTTATTTGTCTATCATCTTAAAAGCGTAAAAAATAATATTGAGTTAGTACATACGTTTCGAATTGTGTTAACCTTTTTCATGTAATTTGACAATCAAAATTTGAACGAATAATCGTTGGCAGGTTAGTATGAGCATATTTTACATAAATTGCTTATGAATATATTGATTGTGAAGTTTTTTTATGATATTAAAGAAATAATTGATAGTTAATTTGTTTTCGAAATCAATTCTTATTGAATATTATTGTTCTTTGGATGTCCAATTATAACGCATCAGATTCTTTTTCACTCCATTTATTAAATGTTTCATTGATGAAATGTAATTAATTATCGAATAGAAGTACGGAATTGTTATCCTATATTCCTATTCCAATCACATCCTTTATAAATAGAATGAATAGAAAAAATTGGATGGATATCACACTGTTTATTTATTGCATTTAACTTACCAATTAAACAGTTTTTCAGCTAAATTATCATTATGTGCACTAACATCCCTAAAATCTTCATTTTTAGAGATAACCCTACATGTATACAATGAAAACCATAACATAACATTTCAATTTAACTAATCACCAAATCTATTTTTTGTAGGATATAAAATACGAATAACAGTCTTTCAATGAGAAATGTATGAAAACATCAAATACACTTAGAACCTATCAATAGTAGACAATGTAATTTTATGGAGAAAAGTTATGGTAATTTAACGAAATATTTTGTAATTCACACTTACATACCCATTTTTGTAATAAGGATTTAAAAAATTTAGGAAACGTGATGATAACCATTTTGGAATAATCAGCACTAGGACTTTTTCTCGCCGGACTTTTCCCCTCCGGACTTTTTCCCGTCAAGACTTTTTACCGCCGAAATTTTTCGCCGCCTGGACTATACCCTGCCGGACTTTTCCCCGCCAAATATTGTATCAATATTTTGTATTAATGTATAATTTTGATAAAAACAAACAATTTATGAATAGAAGACACATTTTAATAACAGACTTACACAGTAATACAGTCTGTTTCTTAGCATTTACCCGTATGTGTCCATATTGGTGGTTCTGACTTTAAGACTGTATACCTTTGTAAATTCCCACATAATTCAAGAATGCTACAAAGTACAGAACATTATGTCAATACGAAGGGATTACCAGAAGTCGCAAGATATTCTAAGGAGCTATACAATAATTTCTTTATTCCAGCTATATAGTTATACAATATACATAGCGTTAATTTATTTTTTTATAAAAAAATAGCGATCTATTTACTACTGGTTCAAATTAATTTTTTTATCCAAAATGCTAATAAATTTAATTGTATTTTATTGATTTGACAATAAATATAAAAGACTACACAATTAATGAACCAACAATATATCTTTATTAAACTTAATATTGGCCTCTTTTTATAGTTTTAAGCATATTTAGCATATTTAATATTCATACATTAAAAACCGACAATGGTTTAACCCTTAGGTACTATGGAAATACATACGTAAGTTATAAGTGTAGAAATCCTTAAATCAAGAATTTATTCTTTTCAAGTATAGTCAGTTTTGAGGACGAAATGAAAACAAATTTTATTAGTGGTAAAAGAATATAACTATTGATTCGAAAAACAATGAAACATGTATAGGCGTAATGTGGTCCATAAGTGAGGACTTCTGCTGTACCTAAATTATTTAAATTTACATTTCCTATTCAAAGTTTCAGTATTTGTAACTTTTTATATTGGTAAAAGTAAATTGGATCGGATCACTGGTAATAAGGAAGCATTACTGATATTTGTTAATTATATCAAAATTATTATTGGCTACAAAGGTAATAATGTAGAAAAATGAATGAGACCGAAATTTTATAATTATCATTCGTGGTAACAACATTCACACAGAGATTATATGTACATCCAAATACTTATAGAAACATTTAGCATAAAATAAATATTTTGCACGAGGTAGTAATCGAAAACAGCACAGAGACAATAAGACTGTTGTGCCACACGTGTGAAATAAGCTTTGTCCACAATCGTTATCAAATATAATTAGGGTTGATTGACACTTGAAATAGAGTAATAACAGTTAAAAAAGGCTTAGAATTTAAATTATTGGCTGGGAAAAGTCCGGCGGGGAATAATCCAGGCGGGGTAAAGTCTGGCGGGGAATAGTCGAGGCGGGGTGAAGTCCGGCGGGGAATAGTCCGTTTCCCAGTATAATCAATTTAATTTACCAATGAAGTTAATTCCTAAATTCGAGTACACTTCAAGTTATTAAATCACTTAAATGTATAAAAGTTCCACGGTCTACTATTTTTAAACCAAAAGAATTGACTCGATTTTCTTAGATTCATAACTTCTTCACTGATTCCAGTACCTAAATTTTAATTTTACTCGCATTTCATCTCACAAAATTATGAATAAAGAACCTCAAACTGCAAATGCCATGTCAGTACTGTAGAGGAAGTAACTTCTCTGCCCCAAGTCGAGAGAACATTACCTTGAATATAACATCAATTTTTGAGTGTGCATTGACACACTGAAATTGCCCGGCTAAGATACACTCTATTGCGTAAAGAAGAACTGACGCATTGAGATTCTCGTGATATTGTTCCGTGCTAAATTGCTGATATAGGCAACCGTATCTACCAGCGTGGAATCACGTGCCTCTTAGAAACAACCGTCTACGCGTCTACGACCCACGTAAAATCTTTGCAGCGTCCTCATTGCAAATAAAGGCTGGGTGCTGAAATATGCATATTAAAATAACTATTTCTACATTTCAGGTAATTCAAGCAAAGATCATTCGAATGAGACTGTGAAATTTTACTTTATTGTATCTTCTGTAATTAAATAATTGTCAGTAAGTATTCGTCGACAGCAGTAACACACTTCTCAATACGAGATGCAATATTATCAATTATTTTACCAAACATTGCACTGTTGATTGAAGCGATGGTTTTTGAAGGACTTTTTCAATTCATCAAGATATGTAGGATTTCACCTAACTACATTGCATGTCCTTGACGTGACCCAAGAAGAAGAAGTCTAGCGTAGGTCAGGCGATGTAGGCGGCCATAGAAAATGACTCCTAAATAGTGTTTTTAATCAAATTTTAATGTTTTAAGCTAATCGAGTCACTTTTCTTGCTAACAATAAACCCTTGAATTTTTTTATAAGTTTCAAAATATACATTGAAAATGTTATGGCAGTATATTTAGAACACTTTATACAATTTAACTTCACTTTCTCTCTATCATTAAATGTTTACATTTAAGCGCCCAATCTTTTGTGCGATATTATACAGGATGATACTCTTCATTTATTAATTGATTAAAGTTAACTTAGAAAAAAAATTTAATATTACCTACGTAATATCATATGCGTTGACATGTTAGTGTAGGTAAAATAAAACTACTTTTTTGTCCTAAAATCCCACTATTTTAGCATTTTTTAGGCTAATTCTAATCGATCTTAGGTGACGATGTCACAATTTTTCATCTGGGAGCGGATAAGACTCTCGCAATCCAAATAATTCTACTCCTACGTACGTTATTGCCATCGATATTATTTATGTTGAAATGTTTAGGTTGCTTTGAACTTTCACTTACGATTCGGAATTGTAATTTCTCAACTGAGGTGCATATGTTGCGGCAGAATTTCGAGAGCAAGAGTCAACGGAATATGTCACGGTGATATAAAATTCTCAATAAAAAGATATCGGTCAAATGCAATGACTTTTATTTCAAAATGTGTCATAATTCTGTTATACAAATATTCACTTAATACTTAAACTTGTACGGAGTCTGATATATTAATATACCTCATATTTTTAATGCTGTTTATAGAAATGTAGAAAAAATACTTTTTAATCTTAATAGTTGGAAATGTTTTGTTCCGTTCGTTGGAATCTTAGTATTGTAATAAATTCATAATATCAATTGAATTATAATAAAAAGAAATGAAATATCTAGATTTCATTTCTTTAAGCCTATTTTTTACAATGAAGTAAAGAAAAACTATAATTTTGAAGTAATTTCAATCGTTGTGTGGAACTTTTTTCATAATTTAACATTATATAAATTTATTTTTGTTACAGATTCCTCACTGATGAAATTTAATTTAATCCGAAAAGTTCACTCTGTCATGTATAAAAGGAAATGATTTCTACTGTTTTATTTAATTTTTTTTTTTTATTTAGGATAAATAAAATCCTTTCTATTAACACTATATAGTATCAATATAGGTTATATGTTTATAGTGTACTTATATTAGATATTAAATAATGAAAATATTAAATCTTAAGTTTTTTGTAGTTCTTTTTCCCATGATTAAGTTATTTAAGCTTAGTAATTCATAATCATAAACTTGTTCTTTTTCTTACAATGAATAATACGTAGAAATACCACTCAATTGAATACCTTTATAAAATGATTACTCCATGCAGTCAGTAATCATGTTAAAATAATTTAGTTCATTTAATTCATATTTATAGAATTTAAATAACTGAAAATAACTAAATTTCTATTGCACATGGAAAATAGAAATAGTTCTCATTTTCAATATAATGATGGTTAATATTAAAAACTGCATTATAACTATTTTTCTAATAATTGTATCCGGTTTCTTCTTTTATTTATTAAGAGGAGAAATGTAGTTTTCTGAAAATATAATCGCATCTATACCACAATTTTATTCAATTCAAACCGTATTTCATCATGGCTGGATATTCGACGCTACAACTTATCTGCACAATGCAACAGTTTCTTCTCTCCGAAAGTGTTACTGCTTATAAACGAACATTCAAGATCAGGTTCGACACTCCTAATGCTTGTTCTGTATAAACTTAATTAAGACGATGTGTCAAAAAATTCCAAACAACTGGCAATATTTCACCTTTAAAGCCAACTTGAAGACCAAGAACCGTAAGGACAGAGCAAAACATTGAAGCGATCGGAGGTATCGTTGAAAGTACTCCGAATTCATTAGTAACTGTTAGAGTGTTAGACGGACTGCACAACAAGAGGGGGTTAACTACGGTTCTGCTCGAAAAATTCTTAATATAGACTTATTGTTGAAACCCGTCCAAAGAATCAAATTGTTCAAAAACGGCATGCACCAGATTTCGACAAAAGAAGACAAATTGCTTTGTCGTTTATGGAAATATACAAAACGAATCCTAATTTCATGGGAGTTTTTACCATGTCAGATAAAGCCACTTCTGTTTGAATGGTACTCTTAATGAATAAAATTCAAGAATTTGGGTAAGTCGAAACCCTGAAAATATTCATGCCTTACCTTTTCATTCACAGCGGGTCTCAGTTTGGCGCAGAGTTATACGGCGCATGAAGTTATTCGACCCTATTGATTTCAAAATGTGGCTGTAATTGCAATCACTGTTAATTCAGAACGGTATTTAAAGATGCTCAATGATTATTTCTTCCCTATAGTACCAGAAAAAGGAGATGACTCATTATTATATCTAGCTAGCCAGTGCCACATGCCACAGACCAAGAGTTTCAATTAATGGCTTCTCTGAGTAATAAATTTCCTGGGATGTTAATTCTCAAATTTTATGATATTTAAAGGGCGACCATATCTCCCGATCAAACAGTTCCTGATTTTTATTTTGTGGGATTATTTGAAAAGCAAGGTTTGCAGGACCAACCGTCAAGGCAAAAATCATGGAAATAAAACAACAGAATTGATTGTGTAACGTAACAGAGAGTCATGTCATCGACCATCAAAGAATGCATTATATAATGTTTAGCAGTTCGTACCATTTCGCATCCGAAATTTTAAACTAGCTTTTTGAAATGTGGATTTCAGCTTTAAAATGTATATTACTTAATCAATAAATTCTATGTATAATGAGTGTTGTAAAACTGGCCATTATTAATACCCTCTAAATTATAGAAAAGTATATTGCTGAATGCTATATGATATATTATGTTATTTAATTTGAAAGGAATTTCCAATTTATTGATAAATAGACAAAACAATAATTTTTCAATGTAGTTTCAAACATAATTTATATATTCAGTGAATTCGTAAATTTCTAGAATATAACCTTAATCTTTTTAAAGATTTTATTACATAGATTTTAGTTCAAATTTTAGATGTATGTATCAATATATCTTATAAATTAAACATAATATATTTTATACTGAAAAAGATAAAATTCTATTGTATCTATATAGAGCAAATCATTTTTTTTATAAACCCATTGTACTTTTATAGAATTATATCATATGTCCATTAGGAGATTTAAGACACTTGTGTTAAAAAAATACCGCATTAATAAATATTAAGATTGATTTTATCCCAGCCACTGAATGGTCTTTTCGATTAAACTTTACTTTTAGAAATGCAAATGTCCATCAACATGCACATTTTATTAAAAAAATAAAGGAAAGGATTTATATAAATGAATATTAGAGTTTACTTGAATACTTTCTCTATATTGCAACATGGCTTTCATTATTCGAAATCAGTTTCTTGACACTGAGAATTCTTTCAACTTAATATACCAAAAATGAATACTTTGAAACTTACCATAGAATGATATTTAGTGAGTTTTATGATGTAAATAATTGCTATTTCTGTTATAAATATTCCCTGCTTGAAAATTTTGACTTGATTAGACTTTAAGCAGTATCCCCTTAAAAATTTTCTTTGTGAAGATATTTTCTATTTTCACCGGCAAATATTTTTTGAGGTGAAACCTGCAAAGAATAATTCAAGTAATTGATTTACAAATAATTTATTTGTTTTTGAATGAACGGAAAAGGGAATTTAATATACATGAATTCTACAAATATAGAGCTTTGAAATGTATTTTAAATGAAAAGAAAAGCCTCTACTTTTTATATATTACCATTCCGTACTAATTGCTCAACCCTTAGTAAATTTACTATGGCTCAACCATGAATTAAATAGTTAGAAGGATACTCGCACTTGAAAATGGTGCAAAAGTGTGACGTCATGCATGCGACTCATGACGTCACCTGGTATACAGATATTCGCATCGGAAATATTTGGTTATACCTAGATTTTCATGAAATAACTTTTCATTACTTTGTCAAATTTACAATTATAAACCTATATACCTAAAACTGAAATAATTTATTGAATTTAGCTCAGATGATTATTCAATAATAATTGGATTTGTGTCGATTACGATCGATTGTGTATTCTCCAACAATGATTGAAATTAAAGAACTATAGAGAGTAAATTCTAATATAAAAATGTAGGTATATGAACTATTTATCGCAATAAAATCGATATGGTGAAACATATATGATTAATATTAGTCGGCGGATTTCTTCAATTAAGGAATGAATGGAAATCATAGATCACTAACTTTATAATGTGGTTCATAATATATACAAATTAACAAAATTAACAAAAAAAAACTGTATAGAATAAAGTAGCTAATAGCTACTTAGGCAGTAAAGCTATATATTAAGCTACAGAAAAGCTAGTATTGAGCTACAGACTCAAAGTAAACAATACATGCAAGAACCTTCAAATCGTATTCCAAGTGACGTCACCTTCTTTTTCTTTGTCGGTATTTCTATCGAGTGCGATCCTTTTAACTATTCAATTAAAGATACTTAAAATATATTTCAATTTAAAATTAAATTACGCAAAGAAACTGTAGATTATATTATCTTATATACTAGAAACTGTAGACAGGTCAAATGATATTAGAGACTGTAGAAAGGTTACAGGAGCACTATAGGAGTTCCTTTTGAAATTAGTAATCAAATTAATTTAGTTTGGATTGGTCTTATACCTAAGTCATACTAATTTAATAGCGGGGAAAATGCATACAGTGCAGTAACAATTGGTTATGCTGTACTTTATCTTTAAAAGTTTGAAAGGCTTCTGACAGACAGACAGTTTTCTACTTATAGTATGATGGATGTATTGAAAATTTATCAAAGAGTAATTATTACCATATACCAAAGTACTTAAATATTCTTGAGGTCTGCACTGTCGGTTCTGTATATATAGAACTGACTACTTTTAAAGCTAATTACTATTTATTTGGGTAAAAAAAAAGATAAAATCTGTTCATTGTTTTATAGAAAGAAGATACGAATATATAGACAATTGGTTTATTTTTTTATACATATTTAATTACTATCAATTTTACGAAGAATTTCAGTAAAGGCATACCCCGCTATTATTACTTTTCATATTTATATGACAAGCAAATAAGTGTGGGACATGTCTCGCTTTAATTTCTTCTGGTATAGAAAATATTTTAAAGTGACTTTTGTAATTCAGTTACTTGTTTTCAGTTTAAGCTGTTTTGCGCCGTAACTTATACAGGTAAGAATGATTTAAAATGATTTTTATGGGAAATATCATATATTAACCATAAGAGCGGGGTAGGCTTGTAATCATAAATGCAATACATTAACTAATTATAAGCAATATTATAACCCAATTAAATTTATATTTTTCTTCAAATAACTTCTAACCAATCGTCGAATCCAGTGATTAATCTATAGAACGAAAAAAGTACTAATTTCAGATAATTACAGAAAATGTATGTCCAATAAAAACTCTTAGAAAAGATGATTATCACCATTTACTAACAATTAATCTAATCACTAATACTTTCAATCCTTATATTATTGTCTATCATGTATATGGCAATGAGGTAGCTGTATCAGTATAATAAGGTAAATACTCAATAACAGATAGGACACTGTATAAAGTTACAAAAAGATGTTTTTTATAGGATGTGGCTATAGGATGATCTTTTCAGTGCAACGTGTCATTCAAACTGAATGATATTGGCTATTTACTCTGTATTTATTAAGTTTATATGTACAATTGTGTAAAATATGTAAATCATTTAGTGTAATTAGAAATGTTGAAAATATTAAATGAGCAAATCACAATAATGATTAAACAACTCAAACTACATAAACTATAGTCAGTACTTCTATACTAAATAAAGTAAAGTTGATGCCAAGAATGACAAGTCTGCGATCTGCAATAATTAGTATTAGGAATCTTAATTAACTAGAGGATAATTATATACTATTAGCAACCATATCAAACTACACTAAGATACACCACTCTCTGAAATTTCTGTTTTAAAAAGCGCCATCTGGATTTGAAACCGGGGACTAAAGCAACAACAACATTTTGTGTTGATCAAAACATTGGAAGTAACAGCATTCAGGCGTACGTTATACTGGATCAACAGGAAAGTTATTTTGAAATCTTCTCAATTTTAATATTGAAAGATTGTTTATTTCACGACCTTGAACGTGAAATATTCCATTGAATGATAACACTCTAATGACAGTTACCAGACTAATCATTCTTGTCATCAACAGTACCTACTCTAGTGATTTAATGCCACTACTATAAATATTTAGAAAAAGTATTTCCCATTTAATGAACGTACGCATTCCTTAATATTAAAGTCACCCTTTGGGTTTAAAAGGTCAGTTGTCTCAGATACAAGTCTAGGGTTGTGACAATATGCTTCTATAATCACAGATCCTGAAAATATTTCAATTTTTGAAAGTACTGAATCTTTCTGCACCAGCGGTATTTAGTATTCGATAGCATTTCCTCTCGTTTCGTCTATGGTATTCATAATAGATTTGAATTGAAAAGCATATTGTCACAACCCTACTTATAACCAACTGCTTTACAATTTGACACTCGTAATCTTTCTTCAAGATATACAGGGTAACTACTCAATTACCGTTACTGGAAAGTGGGTGAAAATTTTAGAAAAAAATTCAATATTTAATTTTTTTGATAATTGTGAACATACTGTAATTGAGTAGTTAGTAGGTACCCTAATGAAGAGAATATATATTTGTATAAAATAAATATGTACACTTTGGATGATATAGGACTATAGCTTTGGCATTTACAACAGTACATCTAAAGACTAGAACATATACAAAACTGAAAAAAAAAGATATTTATAGAAAAGGAGTAAACATTGAATTTCTGATGACATTTATGGCGGAACAGTTACTGTAGATACACTTGGTATGTATAGACACTGTAAACCTTATACTAGATATGACCACATAATTACAGATGGAATATATATAGTTTGTTAATTATATAGATAACATTAGACTTAGAATATAAGGCACACTATGATAATTTCAGTTACCTCGATAATTCATAAATTAAGATATATTATGAGAAAACAAAGTTTAGAAAATCTCATCAATTCTAATTTTGCATTTGTTGATTTTAAATACTTGAGTTTTTAGGTTATAATATTAATAATATTTTATCAAGATTTAAATTATTGAAAAAAATGAAAAACTTCATATACTATAAACGAATGTTTGAAAGTTGTGCGAGTAACTATTTTCCTATAAGCAAATTGCATCACTTCCAATAGTTAGGCTGACTACATTATCATTTATTTATTTATCACAGCAAATCAAAGACTATTATTATTTCGTGTATAAAACAGCTGGATGGAGTTGGGACTGACGAATCAAGTGATTTTCCAAAGTCCAAAGAAATTCGAGGTGTAAGATTTGGACGAGATGACCATTATTGAAAATCATATTACATTAAAAAATCAGAAAATATGTATGTAAAATATTAAATGATGAAGACCATTCAACTGAGGAAAAAACTTTCTGGCTTTTATGATTTTTATAAATGATGTTTTGTCTATTAGTGAGGTAGCAACGTTACTCATTAATATAATTCATAAACAATGGCGTAAATAATACTTAAACATATTATCATCTTATTACGTAGATACACATTTAGCTTCCACTTATTTGTGTTACAATATCTAATGCTCTAGTTCACGTACTTTGCATTGTAATAACTATATTGAACATTCATCATAACACTCCCCAATCTTCTTTTATTAAGTCTGCTCCTTTTTCTCCAATCATGAGAGCCGCAGCGTTGGTGTTGCCCACTACCATCACCGGCATCACCGAGGCATCTATCACCCTCAGACCGGCCACTCCACGCACTCTGGAATACAATTTTATTGTTGAATTTACATAAGGAAGATAAAGTTATTCGGTTCAAAATTCGATACTTTGCAAAATTGCATAAAAATGTACATTTTGTATACAGTGATGATCGCCCAGCTATATGAATAACATTGAACTAGTGTTCAGCGATCATCGCTCAGCGATCATTGCAACAATCGCTGAATGAAAAGCGTACCTTGTGACTATTTAAAGACATCGCGAAGAGATCATAAGAGATTAAAATATTAATAGTTCTAAATTGAGAAAAACAATTCAATTGCTATTCTTCAAATTGAATAATTAAATTTAAGTTGCTTAGAACTGACCTTAGTCTTGGATTCACCACCCCCATCGGGTCAGACAAAGGAGCCATTTTACAGCTACCCACAGGATGGTAATTCGTAGAGGACATGTGTCTGACAAAGCACCTCCAGTAGTCATCAGTGTTAGGGGTGTGTTGTTCGCAACCTGGTAGAGTCTGGAAAAGAAATACTCAATATAACATCAAACATGGTGTTATTGCATTCTTTCATGAAAGAACAGAAAATTTTAGAGATTCATTCAATTTAATTATTACTGCATGATCTACTTACCATATCGTAAAATTTGGCATCCAACTTCTTGAAAGATTTGCAATTTCCAATTTTCAGTGACAATTTGATGCCTGCAAAGAAACATTTGATATACCTACATCTAAGATCAGGGCAGCGACTAGGGTAAATTACGAATTATCGGTCAGTTTCATATCTTCGTTCATATAAGAAAAAACGATATTACAATTTTTATTTAATTTTCAACTAAAATAAAAATTAGATAACAACTAAAATGAAAATTAAATTTAAATTGTAATATCGTTTTTTCTTATAAGACCGAAGATATGAAACTGACCGATAATTCGTAATTTACCCTATCTATATATGTATTAAATATACTGTTAACTAAAATTGTTAATTAAACTTACCCTTAACCATTGCCTCAACATCGTCAGGATGGCTGAGGAAGTTAGGATTAATCATTGGTGGGTCCATTGGATTTCTAGACATCAAAGTCACGGAGCCGCGACTCTTTGGGATGGAGAGCATCACTCCGATGTTGAAACCATACTTTCCAAATATTGGGCCAAAATATTTTCTGAACATCTGGTAAATTGAATTAAATGAATGAACTGTTCAAATGATATGCCATAAATATAGTCATGTAATTATTTAACAACAACTGCCATACCTCAGATCTAAATCCAATTTGATTTCCAAACAAAACTCCACCGTCAATGGCTGGAGTTTGTGGCTGAAGTACAAGTTGAACATCCGGCCACAGAGGGTCTTTGTTCATACCAACATTGAGGAAAGCGTTACCGTCCAACCCAAAGGGTGCTGATAATGGACCTATAGCATGACGCAGAAGAAAAGATGTTAATATTTCATATGTAGACATTTGATGACAACACAACAATTGTATTATGTAGGAGATATTATTGATGTAATAAGGGTCAAAATAATATTCACCAAAATGTAAAACAAGTCCAAATCCCGTGTGAATGTCAAAGGTTCAACCTGAGTTCCAAAATTGAGAAATACCAACCCATCTTATTGTACAGTTTAAAAATTTCTCCTCACCGTGTCATAGTAATACGTTAATTAATTTATTCAATGTTAATCGTATCTTTGTTAGAGTCAACTGTCGTGCAAATACGTATGGGATTTATGTCTGTAAAAGGCGTTATGATTATCATTCACTTACTTGTCTGATGTACACACAGTCATCCTCTCAAATGAGTTGTATCTGTAACTGTCAACTGTTATTTGAAGAGAAACTTTTGAGTCACGGTTAGAATCTCTACTGTAAATCAGTCTGTTATGCAGTCATTCTATCAATAAAGGGCCTTACACACGTAGAATTTTTTAAGTCTTTCCACCAGACTTTTTGCTAAGCTCCTCCTACTTTTTCCACGAGAATATAAGAAAAAAATAATGTAGTTAATAAATATTTTTATTGGTGTCCATGTTACCTGCAGGTATCATGGATACCAACTAAAATAAATAATAATTTTTTCGTTTTTTCTTATATTTTCGTGGAAAAAGTAGGAGGAGCTCAGCAAAAAGTCTGGTGGAAAGACTTAAAAAACCCTATGTGTGTACGGCCCTTGAGATTCACTCAAGAGATTCATTTTCCTAACCTCCTCTGTTTTTCTTGTACTGCAGTGAAGATTTCCAGTTAAGGACAGTTCCAAAAGAAGATCCCTTGTGTCGCTTCACTGTCCAGGACAGACCGAAGAGAGTGGGGTGGTCCTGGAGATTCTGTCCGACACCGGGCACATCGTGGACCAATGGTATCTGAAAAATAAAATGTAAGTAAAGAAATAATGTAAATGGTAGTTAGTTGATAGTGGTAATAATTAATCATTGTTTGACTTAATATATTCCTAAAATAATTTGCCCTTTCAACGATTTCAGGAGTTCCTGAAAATAATCATTATTCAATTCTCATTATATATAAACTATATTCACTCTTACTGTTATATCTTGATTAAATATAAAGAACATTTTTTAACCTGTCTATACAGTGTGTCAATTAAATACGGTAGAAATGTAAACCTCTGTAACTTCAACAATGTTATTGTCACTGATGAGAATCTCATGCGGGTTTAAGCATGGGATTCATATGTGGGAAATGTTAACTAAACATATAGCTAACTCTATTTTATTTTATTAACTTTGATTTCGTTTTCTGTTTAACTTTGTTTGAAAGTTTAGTGCTTCGTTTTGTTTTGTTGAGTTTAATTGTTAAGATTGTGTTTCAGAAATTGATAAAGTTTAAGTGTAAATTATTTCTTTCATAAGTAACTAACTAGATGTACCAGTGCAAAACTATTATTTGAGGACTAAGACTTGTCAAAGGGGAAGCAGTCGGCAAGGGAGACGGACAATAGTGCAACCTTTCTTCTCATCCTTTGTATCACCTTTAATCTGTTCACACACACACACCTTATACATTCATCTAACATAATTCATTATTCTTTCATGGTTGTTTGTATAATTTGCATGTGTACTGGAACTTCAATCATTCGGTAAGTTCGAAGTAACAAATTAATAACTATTAGCTATAGGTCCATAGCCCTTAAAGTCCTATCAGTCACAATAAAAACAAATATATCATTATAAAGCTGAGAAGTTGAAGTCTTATAAGTACTCTATAGTTTTGAAAATAGAGATCTTAAGATAGGCTTCTGCTGCCTTCAAATATTCTTGTATTTCAAGTTCCGCTCTTTTTGCATTACAGCGCGGAGAGTGGCCACATAAATCTCTTGAATTTCTGCTGTTAATTTGTTCTACAGATTTTGCAGTGAAGTGGGATACGCCAGAGGAAAAAGTCTGGATGTGGATGATCTGGAGAACGTGCGTGCAAGACTACGTCGTAAAATCTTGAAATCAATCGGATAGGAAACTCACGAATGAGAACAGCCATCGATTGACTTGCGGTGAGCTCAGTGCATCTAGAGATTCTGAAGATCATTTCTCCTAATTTTTGGGCTGTCGCTGTATTGCCTACATCGTCTTCTTCTGTTCTTAGGCAGGAATTTCCTAACCGATTGATTTCAAGATTTGGTGGCGTAAACTGGCCTGCACGTTCTCCAGATCTATGAAGGTCCAGTTTTCATTCTCTGAGGGAATTGACAAAACTATCCCACTTTACTGCCGAATTTGAGGAACAAAATATCGTCATAAATTCCTTAGATTAATGTTGCCACTCTCCGCGCAGTAATGCAGGCAGCGTGGATCTTAAGAAAATGCAGGAATCTTTAAAGGCAGAGGGAGTCCATCTTAAGGTCTCTATTTTCAAAACAGATGCATTCATATAAAACTTTTCAGCTTTATAATGATATGTTTATTTTTATTGTAACAACAAAATTGTTGAAGTTACAGAGGTTTACTTTTCTACGGTATTTAATTGTCACCCTGTATTACTTCACATTAAAAGTTCTGATATCAAATCAAGATACTTCAATATAAATTATATAAAGAGTAACAAAAATGAATATTTATTAAATATGTTATGGATTATCACAATCTTTATACATACAGAATAGTTATATTTTAAATGATTGACAATTACTTTCAAAATTATATAATATACCTATACAATATATGGTATAAAGTTTACTTTTATCGATAGCAAAATAATTACACTTCTAAAGTTACAAACTTATTTGGTAAATTTGACTAGGGGACAGCACCCAAATTTACATTCTCCTTTATTACTTCACAAATTTCAAAAGCACACTGAGCCTTTAAGTGCCTCTTAAATTTCACGTATCTACTCTTGCTTTTAGGCAATATACTTCTTATGGCTATATCAGGCACAGCTCATCTTTACCCATGCCTATCGTGTCATTTTCGGAACCGGTTGATAGTTCCATTGTTGGAGGAGGGGAAGATGAACAAACTTGTTTCGTGTTCATTGTTCAATGAGTCATACAAAATAACTATATAATATTATTCAAATTCGAGCTGGGAAAATCATGGGAAAGAGTTGGTAGTTTTTCTTACCAAGCATGCTTGTAATTACATATTTATGAATGTATTATCGTAGAGAAGAGTGTTGTAGAGGGATACTATTAACAGCTGACTCTAAATTTTATGTAGTTTCACCGAAATTATAACTATACGTTTCCTAAAATTCACGTTTCTTTCAGGAGCCTGCTCCAATTTCTTCCAAAACACACCTTAACTCCCCCAAACTTATCCTACTTTTCTTTATATTGCCCCAAATTGCTCAAATAAAAAACCCCAAACTCATCCTATTTCTCTCATAACCTGTCCCAATTACCCCCAAACTTACCCCAAACTCCGCAAGGTGCGCAGAGTCACCCACTCCCGATAGCATCAGCATTTGGGGTGAGCCTATCGCACCTGCAGAGAGAATCACTTCCTTCCGAGCGAAGACTCTAGAAATCTGTAGGAGTAGAAGTAAGCAATTAATTGCCTATCAAACATATCTGATACAGTCTGTTTCTTAGATAATATATTTTGGAAAATTCCACAAAGTATTGCGTAGAGGTAAACTAATTGTTTGAAATCGTTCCCTCTCACCAATGATATATTATATTAATGGTTGTTCATTGTGATATTCTAGAAATAGAATAATATGAGAAATAACAGCTTCAGGGAAGAGTCAACGGCAATATTTAATAGCATTAATTCGGTTATATTATTTCGAGCATAGTCAATATTTTCATAGTGAGACCCTATTCGAATTATACAGGTAGACGTTTAATTAACATCAAAATGACATGAGTAGAAGTTTCACTTGACATGACATACAATAAGTTTTAGGCTCTGAAAGTGATGTGACTTCAGAGTGGTCTATCAAGTTTAACTCACTGCAAGCTTCTTGAAAAGTAAAGGTCGTCTCGGAAACTTTTACTTTCAGGTTGGAATTCAAGATGCGAAAACATTGTAAATTTTAGCACATAGTAAGATGCTTAACTGTTAGAATATTCATGTGTAAAACCTGGTCAATGTCCCTCGTCCAGCCAATTCAATGAGAAAATATCCTCTTTGGTTTCATTTGAAGTTTTATGCACGAAATTAAAATATTAAGTGAATTATAAATAAGTTCAGCTTTGCATTTTCAGTAATTAACTTTTCCATCTTTTAAAGAATAAAAGATTATCCTATGTAAAGTATAGTGGAATTTGTATATAATATAGTAAAGTACAAACAATCATATAATTTAAAAGTACATAGGTTATCATTTTTATTTAGCAGTGAAAGTATAGATTTACCTTTCCATTTTTCTTCAGTTGTACTCCAACGGCCCTCTTATCCTTATTAAATAACACCTGTGAATAGAAATGAACATAATGAATTTTAAAGCTAATGACTAAAAAGTAATAATAATTAGATTTTTGAATGATACTAAATAAAAGCATGTATCCACTTATTACGATGTAAAGTGACACTGACACGCAAACGCGTTTTAAACGTGTTAGGGAAAGTTATACCACGTGGTACTCGCAGAACAACTTTCCATCTACAGAAACCTAACGGAAACTATGACCTAATAATATATACGACGTAATTTAAACTCAATTTAAAGAGTGAACTATTCGTATCATTCTGTAATCAGAGTGTAAATAATTAATAATAATTGATCAATACTTAATAGTTTGAATTTAAAAAAAACTGGTTAATTCGTTTTTTTTTTTTTTTTTTTTTTTTTTTTTTTTTAATTAGCCTCCTGGCAATTTGATCTACGTAATTTGACCCCCATTATTTGATTCTTTGGTGATGCATTTAATAAACTTCTATATCAATATTATGCAACCATGCTACAAAATTTTAGGATAAATTCACTAGTTTATATAAAATATAAGTATCTTATTTAACTAAAAATCAAGTATAATGTCAAGGACGTCTCCCTAGCTACAACAACTACACTAAATCAAGGATGTAACTAAACATGTATAATGAGACAGAGAGATATATGGAGATGAACTTTGAACTAAACTTACCATAATGAGTTTAAAACTATGAAATATGTAACATGAGCCTATGCTTAAAATGAGCGTGAGCTTACCTCAGTAACATAAGCGTGAGTTTAACTTATAGTAACATGAGCGTGAGCTTACCTTAATAGCATGAGCGTGAATATACCTTAGTAACATGAGCGTATGCTTAAAATGGGCGTGAGTTTACCTTAGTAACATGAGCGTGAGTTAGGATGTGTAGGTTTTTCCTCTGTCTGTCTTTCTTCAAATATTCCTCAGAAGAAGAAGATCTTTCCCCATTTCTGATGTTGACGTCTGGGGTGGTGAATCCTGTGGAAAATGACACCTAACAGTTACTGCACAGCTGATAATCTGCTCCCACTGCCATATCATTCAAAACAAAATATACACTACGTGCCACACTTTTGTGCAGATCACAAATTTTGGAATAAAATGAGTAAAAATCAATGAAATAAAATGAAATTTGCCGTTAATATGGAAACCCTCACTGGGAGGTTATGTATAAAATTTGAAGGTAATCCGTTGTTTATTAACCGAGTATGATCAATTTTTACATTATTTAACCGTGCTACGCTCTTGTGTTTGTTGTCCTCACATTTTTAAGTATCGAAAATGAGTCGCCGCCCGTGTCTTTCTGACTCTGAAAAGAGTAAGATAGTATCCATGCTGGCTGAGGGACATGATGCAAAGTCTATTTCCACTGAAATCGGTTGTGACCCACGTACAGTGAAGAAATTTATTGATGATCCCATGAGGAAGGTCACTCGTAAGGATAAGGGTAAATGGAAAGTAGCAACCAGGCGGAACTTGTCCAGGATCAAGAGGGAACTCAAGAGGAACTCCACTGCCACAAGTGGGGAAATTTTCAAGAGTGCAGGTATGGAGGAAGTCCCCAAAACCACTCGTTGCAGGATCTTGAGAAGTATGGCTTCTCATGTTTCACCCGTTATCAGGCCTCCTTTGAAGGAGTCACACAAGAAAGCAAAAGTTTCTTGGGCTGAGAAGTATCTCAAGACAGACTTCCAGACTGTGCTCTTCACTGATGAGATGCGAAAGACTCTTGACGGCCCTGACGGTTGGGCAAAGTCATGGACTGCCCATGGCTCTTCTCGTCCTCAGAGGATTCGTCGTCAACAAGGAGGAGGAGGTGTTATGATGTGGGCTGGAATAGTTGGAGACAGATTGGTGGGACCCTTCCGTGTACCAGAGGGCGTTAAAATCACGTCAGCTAATTATATTAGCTTTTTGGAGAACAATTTTGTTCCGTGGCTGAAGAGGCAACCAGCTGCACTCAAGAAAAAGATTATTTCCATGCAAGATAACGCCCCGTCCCATGCAGCTACAGCCACCCGCAGTTACCTGGAAACTCTTAAGTTCTCGGATGATAAATTGATGGTCTGGCCCAGCCTCTCACCGGATTCAAATCCAATTGAAAACCTCTGGTCCATATTAAAACAAAAGTTGTATGCGGGAGGACATCAATTCACAAACAAGGAAGACCTTTGGAGGGAAATTGAGAAAATCTGTGAGAAGATAACACCAGATACTATAAATAAGTTGACTAGCTCCATGGATAGACGTCTTTTGAGGGTCGTTGACAAGAGGGGAGGTTTTACTGGGTATTAATAATTAAAATGCAGTTTTTGTTATAATTTCATTAATTTTGTATTTTCGAAGTAATTAAATTTGCACTCTTGTAGCTCCTGCATATAAATAACACTTTTTGAGTAAAATAAAATTGTTTTTGAACGTTATATAAGCACTTTTATCCTCCTGCACAAGAGCGTGGTACTCTGAAATTATACCTTTTTAGGAAAAATCCTTGTCAATTAACCAATAAGTATCACAGGCATTTGAAATTTCTTGGCATGTTACATCTGTATTGGACAAGTGTCTACTGAAAATTTCAATGGATTTGGATGAGTTATACTCATTTTACAGCAAAATGTGTGATCTGCACAAAAGTGTGGCACGTAGTGTAGAAGTAGCTATTTGTTGACTCAATTATTAACAGGTGTTTCAGTGGCAAAGATTCCTATTCTACAGTATACCAAATATTCAAATAAACATTTTTAAAGGGTAATACCAATTAATGATTATACGAAGATAAAGAGGTACAAGTTAAATCAATAATTGTAATAGGAGAACATACGGTAATGATGTACTTTTCGTTATCAAATCTTATATTGTAGTTACACTTAATACTATCATATTTTAACTATTGTATATAAACATATTTAGAATCCTTACTGTGAATAAGTATTCAACTGGATAAAGATTAATCAATGTCTTTTAATAAAAAATACCCCGAGTTTCTGGGTGCATCCTGTACTTCTACATATACCTAAATGCTCTTGCATTGTAAATTTCAAAAGGACGTCTCTAATTATTGGTGTTTATTCACATTTTTTAAATCATTGATTCGGTATGAGGGACATGAGGGACATAATCGAAAATCCTATTTTTGGTTAAATATGGCCCTGCTAAATTATTTATTAGTAATATAAATTATAAATATTCATATCAAATCTGAAATAGTCCATATAGACATTGTAGATTATAATGATTAGAACCATAAGATTGTAATAATCAGTGATCATAATAGTTATATTATACAGCCTTAGAATGAAGATTAATTAATACTCTATTATTTACCATTGCATTTTATATGAAGACAATTAGAAAATTCTTTATTAATAATAATATTATAATCATATTTAAAATACAAATTTGTAAATACTCTTATGGATAATTATTTATCAATTATATTATTTATATATTACTACGTTTGATAATTTTTTTGGTTAAAGCTAATTAATTCAATTAATAGATAGTTTATTCATCACTAATCTCAACATTAGTATTCATGCCGCAGTCTCGCATTATTTTAAACATTCCAGACAATTTTTCAGGTGCTAACTTGAAAAGTAAAAATAAAAAACAAATATGCTAACTCGTTGCATTCTAATATTTGTGTGTTACATGTACTTTATAGAACCTTGAACAGAACATGTCTGAGTCTCTAAAAAAATCTTAAAATATGAACCCATTTGTCAACTATGCTATTATCAGTCTACTTAATATCCTATTACCTCATATCCTGTGCTACCTAATACCCAGTTACCTATTGCCTGTGCTACCTATAGTATTCTATTACCTCATATCCTGTGCTACCTAATACCCAGTTACCTATTGCCTGTGCTACCTATAGTATTCTATTACCTCATATCCTGTGCTACCTAATACCCAGTTACCTATTGCCTGTGCTACCTATAGTATCCTATTACCTTATATCCTGTGCTACCTAATATCATATTAGCTATATTACTTGGGCTAGCTTATATCCTAGTATCTATTACCAGTGCTACTTAATATCCTACCTATTACCAGTGCTACTTAATATCCTACCTATTACCAGTGCTACTTAATATCCTACCTATTACCAGTGCTACTTAATATCCTACCTATTACCAGTGCTACTTAATATCCTATTACCTATTGTCAGTACTACCAATTATATCCTATTGCCTTATACTGCAGTGCCACCTTATATCCTATTACCTATTACCAGTGCTATAGCATATACCCTGTTATATATTACCTATTACCAGTGCTACGGAATAACCAGTTACCTATTACCTGTGGTATCTAATATCCTATTACATATCACCAGTGTTACCTATTATATTATCCTAGTACCTATCACCAGTGCTACCTAATATATTATCCTAGGACCTATCACCAGTGTTACCTAATATATTATCCTAGTACTTATCACCAGTCTACCTAATATATTATCCTAGTACCTCTTTCACTCACCGAACTGTTCAGCTCCGTTAGCGTTCACAGGCGAGGGATAACCTAACTCTCTACCTGCTCCTATGAACGCGTCTGCTATCTCCGTTTGCCATTTGTTGTTAGTGACAGAAATGGGGCCACAGTGTCCCCTGTAGGGAGCTGTGAGGGGGACAAGGGAGAAGTTTATTCTGGTGATCGTAAATATTAGATGATTTTGTAGAAGATATTTAACTGTCATACGAAATCATCACTCTATTACCGAGACAGTTGGTAATATAGAATAGAAAATCAAAATATGATCTTAGTTAATTTGCAGTACGTTATTTTTTATTGAGTATATAACTAATTCATTCAAAAATGATACGTTTCCATAAAGACGATGTGCAAATATTACTGTTAGAAAAATAATCTACTATATTGAGTAAAGTGCTCAACTATATTGAATACTGTCATACAATATTGAATAGTGTCCCTTACCATCTTCAGCCGTAGATGTACCAGTGAAGTTTTCTAGTTTCATGAAATAGGGAAGAACATTTCGATAGTCCCAACCTGGGTTACCAAGTTGGGCCCATCTGTCATAGTCCCTCCTGTTGCCCCTCACGTAGATCATGTAATTTATGGACCCAGAACCGCCCAACATTTTACCTCTTGGGTACTTGTTAGCCTGAAATATATGTAAGAAATCATTTAAAATTGCATGTTTTAAAATTAACAAGAAAGGGACTAATAATGAATGAAAATTTTACCAACTACATTTTTCACTTAATTCAAGAAGATTGATATGGCATTCCACAGACTACTGTGAAATAGGCCTCCATTTCACTATTTTGGAGGGCAGAGGCTATATTAGTGTCAAGGCTAGCCGGTAGATTAGGTTGCTTTACCCACATTATTGACATAGTTTAACTGGGCGTATCGCTGTCTCGTAGTCTGGTATTGCCAGTCTGATTCATGTCCCTCCAGAGTCATGAATGGGGCCATACCAGGAACGGTTGCTTCAGGGGGCGGCTCTCCCCCTGCTTCTATCAGGAGCACGTTCCAGTGGGGAATCTCCGCCAGTCTCGATGCCACGACGCTACCAGAGGATCCTGCGCCCACTGCGGAGAAGAGGCCAACGTTAAAATGTGTTCCTTTCACTTTGAGAGGTAGAGATCTCCTTTACCATCACTTTCGATATTGTTAATGGTAGCTGTCCTTATTCATATTCACTCTCACTAAGTATAGCTCACAGCTTATTTTTCACTATAATCTGAATGAAAGTGACTTGACAACATTAATGAAGATTTAATGTCTGTCGGCAAGAGGAAATATACTATTTTCAAAGCACTATCATTTCCTTAATGTAAAGATGATATATGAGAATTTCAAATTAAGAATCGTAAATTTGTGAACAAATGATAGCAAGGAATAGTTCTATCAATTAAGAAATGTTGAGTCGTCAAGAATAAATAGTATGCAAAATGTGTTGCTGAGCTGAATGGTCAATATTATGTTAATACTATCAAAACCTAAGTTTTATTACAAGTGCTTGAAGAGGGCAATGTAGAGACAAAGGGCAGCATACATATTATTTAATGATGACAATGCATGTCGTTAGGAAATGAAATGACTTGGCATATTCGCACTAAACTATTCCACGGTCATCTTATCGCAAACAAACATCCTACGTACTACTTTCCCAACCTACTATGTATTATAGCATTAACTTTCAAAGTAGGGGTAGAGTAAGTTCTAAATTATCGGTCAGTTCCACATTTTCGAACGAATAAGAAAAAAAAATTGTTATGATTATTATCTAACTTTTATATTCATTGGTATCCATGATACCTGTAGGTATCATGGATACCAATGAAAATAAAAGTTAGATAATAATCATAACAAATTTTTTCTTACTTGTCCGAAAATGGGGAACTGACCGATAATTAAAAACTCACCCTATCTCGTAGACTGGATTTTTAACTTTTCTAACCGTTAACACTATAAGTATTAATATACCCATAATAATATAGAGTCTCTTTAAGGCCTAATTGTCGGATAATAAATGTTGTTGAATTGACTTCTCGACTAGAAAGCTTCAGTTCCTTTCCAATTATTGAAATGTTGTTATGATTCCTTATACAAAAGCATTTGCCTTTATCACATCTGCAACTGAAATGATTCAGCTAGTTTGCCACTAGTTTCCATATAAGAAATGTAATAATTCATAATGATATAAGACCACAGTTAAAAACCTCCTGGGTAAAAGTCTGACACAATTATCTGAGGGCTTCACCTTGAATGTGATTACTAAGCCTATCATTTCTACTCATTATTATATCTAATTATTTTTTACAATACCTTTTTCTAGCAAACAAAAACCTGCATAAAAGAATGAAGTATTTCATCAGAGGTTTTCGTGAAGAAAACTACTGATGGAATGGCTTCCATCCAATACTTAGCTGACAAATATGAACTTAGGAGCCCATTTAGGCAGCTGGAACCACAGTCATGCTTGTGAAATTGTCATCATTACACCAGCAAAATAGAAAAATTATCAAGCAAATCGACTGTGGTTATTTAATTGATTGGAAATATTGAATTCGATGTGCTCGCAGACATTATCTTCTAAAACTAAACAGCGGGTAAAGTTATTTATTAACTGAACCGTGTTTTCTAATTTCATTCATTGTAAAAATTTCAGTATTGTAAATCTGATGTAAAGAATAAGGCTATATATAGATAGATTATTACCATACATAATTAGACACACTTGCCATACCGATTTATTATTTCTTTACAGTGCTTCATCCTGTTCGCTTTCTATACGAGAAAGGTCACTATTACGATGACCTATTAGGAAATTTTACCACAAGTAAAAATTCGTCAACGAATCATAGACCATATTACTAACCTTAGAAACTAACAATAAAAAGCATTTTAACTAAATAATAGAGTGTATATAACACTTCCTTATTACAATTGTAGTAAGTACTTGTTTGGCAGCTAGGTAGCTAGGCTCGTATAACTAGGGATGGGCATCGCCATTTGTCCAGCCTGTCGCGTTAGGTATTTTCACTTTCATTATTGTAGGCAGCCATTACCAAAGTGTGTTCATTCATAAGAAGGCATTCGTAGTATGTACAGTGGGAGCTAGAAAGGGCATGCACCAACTAGTTCATGACAGATAGCTATATTTTATAGAATTGAAGTAATATTAAGTAAATGATCTAAAGCTTATAGGTTCAAAAGCTATAAAGAAAAATAAAAGAATGATTACTTTTTACGTTGTTTCACCTCCTCTTCAGTTTTTAAATTTAGTAAATAATGTGAAGATGTTAATATGATTGGCAAGTACTGGGGTGACATTTATTTCCTTCTGACATTTGGAATTTCCAGGTTTCATCCGGCATATAGAGAAAAGGAAAAACGCAGAAAATGTCGATTTATTCCCAAGTCATGAAATATTTTTTTAAATCGATTTGAGGAAGATAAGTTAGCTATAATGAAAACAATTTGAAGACTAAAATGAATATTAAAAACTTATGCATTGTCCAATGTACAGCATGAACAGAAATTCTTTATTAGAGAAAATATGTATAGTTAAAAAATTAAATAAATAAATTATGAGAAATTCATCTCGATTATATATACTTATTCTAATTAACAATTCATATTGAATATTTACTTCAGATTGAAATATCTCTTTCTTAGTGTTACTTTTATGTAAATATTTATAAATGATATCGATAGAATAAGCTTTCGAACCTCTGTAAATTTCAATGTCTGAAATACATTAAAACTAAAAGAAAATAACATGAAGGTAATTCAATAATAATAATGTTAAATCGCCATGCCAGTATTATAATTAATGAAAATACTTCTTTAGCGTTATTAATTAAAAAGAGGGAAGTGTAATAATATTCCAGAGCTAGAATACTATACCTGTTCACTTTTCGATGCTCATTTCATCAAAAATTCAAAATACAACAAAAAAAATTATCAGTTTCATTTCACTAAATTAATAATTTACTAATAAATTCTATACCCAATTAAATGGTTATAGTTGAGTTAAATTGAGTTATAATTAATAATAAAAAATTAGATAAATCTAATTTTAAATTAAATAACTACTATATCATGAAGTACCATGAAATGACTATAAAATAACCATACTTCTAAAAAAATTACTATTTGATCGACTTTTTTATAAAGAATGTTCCAAACAAAAATTTGTGTGGGTAAACCAATAGTGTACATATAATATGGAACATGGGACAATTTACTTCCGCATCTAACCATACTTCCGAGATGGAAGTAAAAAATCATAGATGCATCAATTAAATGAAACACACTAGCAATAAATTTAACCCAAAAACAGTCACTTCCCCCACTCAACCCCCCTGTGGGTGGGGGGGATATTCTTCATTGCTCGTACTCTCACTACTTATCATTAACATGTTATTTTTTGAGGGACAGACACTTAACTCTATTCGATTATAAGAATCACAATGTCAAATTTCAATATATCCCCCACTCCCCATCTTCAACCCCCCACTCCTCTCCCCCGCCTCATTTTTTGTGGGGGTGAGGGAATACATAAAGTCATTAGTCATATATAAAATATGAGAACAAAATACATGCCTAGATTTAATATTAATTAGTGTGTGTATAAATACTTCACACAACCAAACCTATATTAAAGAAAAACTCTAAAAAAATTAAATACTAATAACTCATTAACTAGGTAGAATTATCAAACTAGGTTAATTTATATAGACGTGCAAATTCCAAACTTATAAAAAAAGTCAAGAAATCTCAAGTTACTTGTAGACATTGTGTCCCAATTTATTATTATAATTTTGAGATAAATTAGGTCGATTTGATAAAAACTTGATTTATAAAATTAGCAGAGACAACTTGAAATAAATTTTCCTCCAAAATATTTGTTAATGTCACTATATTGCTAAGGTAACTTTTGCAAACGTGTTTACAACTTTTTTGTCACTGTATGTATAGCATGTATTGCACGCGTATAATGTATATTATTATTATAGTCAACATTGCTTCAATTAATAGGTGTCT
Source organism: Caprella mutica (assembly GCA_947561585.1). Classification (NCBI taxonomy): domain Eukaryota; kingdom Metazoa; phylum Arthropoda; class Malacostraca; order Amphipoda; family Caprellidae; genus Caprella; species Caprella mutica. The sequence goes on along the minus strand of CANNZV010000486.1, from coordinate 138,922 downwards.
CCTTTAAAAATAGACAGTAATATAAATAGAAAATCAATTATAGTATAATCATCATATAGATATGATAAACAAGGTTAAATAAGTGAATTTTAATAGGGGATAATGTACAATATAAATCTCAATGTAAATATATAAATTAAATATAGTAATTGTCTCATTAAACACAAAATAAATACATGTTGAATTATATAGTTTATCGTAAATTTACCTGTTATACAATATTTGCTTAATATAAAGTCATTTATTCTATTATTGAATGCAGATGACTCACTTTTTCAATTATGAATTTGAATCTTGAAATATTAACTTATTTTCTTTTTTAAATTATTGTAGCCCAATTTTTACAAAAAGTAATTTATATCTTTAGAAAAATTCCACATACGTTAATATATATTATTCTATTTTACATCTAATATATCTGTTAAATGCTATAATTCATAAACTGTTTTTTATAAACTATATATGAATTTGAAACAAGACGTAACTAATTCTTCATAGCATAAAATAATGTATTTATCGATGGTTTGTAATAGTATTTTATTAAATAGAAACATTATAATAAATCATATTAAATAAATACTTTTATATTTAAAAAAAAAAGACTTGTCAAAACTTTGAAGTCATTGATTTATAGTAAATTAGAATATCGAAACTTTTTCATGTTTAACATGTATAGAGAAAGTGCTATGGGCAACATGTCACAAACCTCGAAAAAGAAATGTTACCAAAGAAATTATACTGCATTGCTACTTATGATATAATTGCTTGGTTAAATAATTTGATATGTTGTGTTTTTTACTATTTTTCAACTTTATTGGGTATAATTTGCCATTATTTTTTGTAGAATTTGTAACATTCGTAATTCGATAAATCGGTCAAATATTCCATAAATCTTGATATCGACACTGCATCTTAATTGGATATTATAATAGTTGTGTTTTTGAGGTCCCGAAATGAATAATTTATAATACTGATTAGTAACCTTGTATGTTAATCACTAACATAATCCTCTGACATTTTATGACTTAATATATGTAGGCTCGTAAGAGATCTCAATAAAAAAAGCTGTATCTTAATATTATCAATAATAATCAACTGAAATTTAAAGCAAGAATATAAAATTACGTTATTATACATTAGAGATAATACCCTAAAACCATTGATAAAATTACTTCATACACTGTTGATACTTCTTTATTATTACTAACTATAAGTGTGCTTATTCAGATTGAAATTACATAGATAGACGAACATCACAACATTCTTCAACTAACTGTAAAATGTCAAGTTTCGGACATGGCTAGACGTTTTTGCCAGTAAAACTACACTTTTTTAGGCTACAGACATGAAGTATAAGTGTCAGGGCCTTACAGTGTACATATATATGGTATCTAGCAGAAGAGAGTATCCTGCAATGACACTGAAAATGAGCCTAAAGAGCCGTACACACGTAGGGTTTTTTAAGTCTTTCTACCAGACTTTTCGCTAAGCTCCTCCTACTTTTTCCAAGAGAATATAGGAAAAAACTATATAATTATTATTTATTTCAGTTGGTATCCATAATACCAACTAAAATAAATAACAATTACATATTCTCGTGGAAAAAGTAGTAGGAGCTTAGCAAAAAGTCTGGTTGAAAGACTTCAAAAACCCTACGTGCGTAAGGCCCTCTAGTACAATGACACTGAAAATGAGCCTTAGTTTGTCCAGGCGCGTCATGACTGTTGATTTGGTGAAGAAACCATCACTGGGTGAGGGTCAGGATTACAGTTGCGACATAATTGCTCATCAAACCAAACTTCGAGTGTTTAATTAGCCATCTTAATCATCAGTAAATTCCAAATAGTAGATTCGTATGATTTCGTAATAAGATTTTAATTTACTATCCCGATTAAATTGAAATCTCTACGATATTAATTATAACCTAATATTTAACACTTAAGAAAATAATATTTTAAAGGAAAACATTTAAAATATTACCCTGTATGAAATATTGTGAAATGAGATAATATCAATTTTGAAATATATATTTCAAAGCAATGCATGTACATTGTCAAAAGCAAAAACTGGTGCACGGGCTTCTTTTTAGAGGAGCAAAAAGTCACTATTGCGAAAAGTCAACCTGTGGTACGGTACAAAAAAAGAAAATGAAAGGATTTTTACAACTTACATGGAAGGAATACGAATTACTTGCCATAGTGTTATTGTACTGAACTAGAGAGAGGAGTTAGGATTACTGAGGAATAGTGCACACACGTACATATGTTTTACGCAATTTACCGATTTGCGCTATCTTAACACTGATGAGTTTGACTATCAGAATGAACGGGAAGGTTTGAGTATGTGTTAAAAACACATGTGTTATTTATAAACCTACGGTACTGTATTTTTAAAAGTAGTTTGTATATATACTAAACTAATGTGTATCACATTTCAAGTAAAAATATTGATCAATAAGGAGAAATAAATACATAGCTATATAAGACATTGGCAACTGAGAGAGCAGAGCTGTGATTGGGTAGAGTGTGATTCAATCACAGCTCGCGCAAGTTTCTGTGCTCCATGAAAATGTGGACCACTCCGTGCATATTGGCTACCAAACTGTATTTCTACGTTGCAACACGTCACCACAGTACAATTAATTCCATAAGTTACGTGATTACGCTGATTTACGCCAATACGTAAATATTTTTAAAGTTTTAAATACAAAAATATATTTGGTATTTATGTAGGAACAAAGTCAAGAAAGGCCTGTTAGTTCAAAGGAATGACATGAATGATATAAAATAATTTAAAAAAAGATGTGCCTAGAAAACACCCGTCAAACTCATTAGGGTTAAGAGATTGAACAAGGGTCTCGTACGCGAATTAATAATCGCGTCAATCTGTACATTGCGCTATGGTTGGTTGCACCTTTTACCAAAGCCTCCCTGGAAACGATCCCCCCTGGGACATAAGCCCCGTAAACACGAATCACCCTCTTGTTACTACCTCACTAGTGTATCTAAATACCTAACTTGTAACTACTTAACAAGTAGGTATATATATAGCTATCTAGGTACTTGGATACAATGAGTAAGTAATTTTCCCCCATCAGTGTCCAGTATCAGCCCAAATTGTATTTTCGAACAATTTCAGGATCCAAAAAACGAGGAACGCAATCTTAAGATAGCGCAAAATCGGTACGTCGCATGCAACACATATATATCATCTTTGACTCATAAATACTATTATAGCTCTGTACTGAATTAAATAGTATTGTGGTATGTTATTTCATAATACAGAATATTAACGAACGTCATTAGAATACAATTGTACGATTAGAGATGTAGAGTATTCCAAAGGTTAAATTACATAAGAGTGATGCAATTTAATATCGGTACATACCTTGGTAATTTACTATGAGAGAGTATATAAATTTAAAGGTATTCAGTGTATGATATTAAAAATAGTATTTATGGCAATGAGGTATAATTATTAGTATCAGTTATTTGGAAACTCTATTTTCATTATGACTTGTTATATTAATGTTATTGTTAAAAGAAATATATAATAAAATAAAATTTATTTTTTCCTATGTTTTGCCTCCTCGGTGTCCGGAAAATTGACAGGCGGAAAACTTTTTGGCTGAACATTTCCATTCACTTACTTGATGCATGTAGTTGCTATTATTTTTTGGGTGTTTACAACATTATATATATGGTTATAGAAACACATTCTACTAACATTTTAATAATAAATTAAATTCGCGTGCCCTTCGTTAAGAAGTTGTTGAGGAGAACTATTTGCTAATTTTGCGGTAATGTTGTACATACTTCACACTTCAAGATTGTTTAAAGATCTAACAAGGGGATTTGCTAGGCCCACTCTCCCAAGCAACCATGCAGGACACAGTGTGCCACATGGGCACTAGATGGTTAGATGGGCAAGAGATGGCAAACTGAAAAGTAGCATAAAGATTACATGGGGTAGGTGTGGTTTTCCATTCTCATGGAATGTTACCTTGGGAGAAGGTTGGTTCAATGTGGCGAATCCATCCCATTGAATTTTCATATTGGCCAAACCTGATTACTATATAGCGTATCAACATTATATGGCTGAAACTTGAACAACATATCGGCAACATCTTGGGCCAAGATGATTAGAACATAACAGCCCATGCTGTCACCATGTTGGTCCATTTTGCAAAAATCCACACAGTACCAATACGATTTATCAACCTAGTGCCCACTTGGGCTCCATCCATTAACTTGTGTTGCTTGGGCTATACACATATATTTGATTTTATATCTTAAACAAACTGCCAGTAAACAATTTGGAGAATTTTTTTTTTCTTTGCATTATTTTTCTATTTTCAATTAATTGACACAATTTTAACTGTGTACTATCGGAATTGGTATAGTTTAAATTAAAGAGTGAAAATGTTCTTAGAACGTGTTTATAACAAAATGATGTATCAAAAAGAGACTGGCAATTTTCCGCCTGGCAGTTTTCCGCTTAGAAGTTTTCCGCGTTGCAGTTTTCCGTGTACCGTTTTCCTCGAAGGTGACTTGTAGCGCTTATTATAGTTGTCTTCAGTGCATTATTTTCCTATTCCACATGCATAAAGTTGAGTTGAAATTATTAGTATGCACATTTGCTTCGATATGTGAATCAATGCATACACATTATTATTTGTGCATATACATTATTTGTGAATACATACAAATAAATGATTTCAATAAAATTTCACACTAAATCGTTTTTTTTTTCATTATTCGTGAGTGCAGTACACCCTGTACCAAACCTATTACAGTATAACTATCTGGTGACCGTAAGCACGAAGTAGTTTTTTTACCGTCATGAGCACAGTCTTTTGAAGTGATTTCACTTTCGATGACCGTAGTACGAGGCCTATATTTCCCCATATTAGTCTCGCTAATCTAATTTTGATAATCAAATTAGAAAAACAGCTTCTTAACCTTTAAAACTGAAATATTAATGATATGATAGGAAGAAACACTTAAGGCATACTTTCAGTTACTACTAATGCACCATAAATATAAACCCAAATAATTATAGGTAAAATTGATTATTAGAGATATTATGGAGAAAGGTATGATTTATATTTTAAAGTTAGACAGGAAAGTTATGTATGAATAATATATTGTAACGTTTTTCATTTTCTTTTTCTCCACATAGTCGCTGTTAAATGAAGTGAAAAGTTCATATTTTTTACTATTTACTCATGACTTCTAACTCACCCAATAGCAATGAGTTATTGACTCACGTAGCGCTTTTGACTCACCCAATTCTGATTTATTGATTGATATTATCTATCAGTTCGAAAAACCGTAAAAATTTGACACCTCTTATTTAAAAGGTATATTTTAACAAATAATACACAACGAGAAAGCGACACTTTTATCAAATGCCAAAAGTTGTTCAAGAATAAAAATACTTTTGAATTGTGGCATAAATTTGACAGTCAAATCGTTCACATTTCGGATGAACTTAACAAAACAGAGGTTAATTTTTTTACTCATCTCACCGATATAATTTGTATAAGATAATAGAATATATCAATAGAAAACATATTATCAATGTTTCCTATATAGTTAGTAAGATGTACCGTTACTAATTTCAAACATAGCATTTATGAGTATAGCCAAAATAAATAGAAAATTGTTTAAGAAGCCTCTATTAAAATATTGAAAAGCATAGCTATAGGTTTAAGAAAAATTAACTGTTCATTAATTCTCTACATCGTTTAATTTATTTCATTTTATAGAAGTATTATATATTCATTTGTGCGTCTGCAAATAAAATACTGAGTTTTGCAAATCATTGATGAGATTTTTTAACATAAAAACTGAAGTTTAGGAGGACAAGGTTATAATTCTAATTTTTAGATTATGTTGTGATAGATGGATATATGGGGAAATCTAAAGAAAAAAGTAGCTCCAATTGATTTGTTAAACTTTTTCTCGGAATTTAACTTCATTTTTCTTTAAATAAATAATTATCATACAAATTTACCGTCTAATATAGTCAGTATAATAATCTGTCACTGTCAATCTAGTGACAATTATATAATCGTTTGTCAAATTATTTAATTCATATTCCTATTCGGTTCATATATAATTCTTCACTCATAAATAAAAATGGTACTCCTATTAAGTGAATTAATATATTTTTCAAGTGTTCTGAATTTACTTATATTGATTTTTCATACTCATGATAATTAATGATTATTTCTTATAGCTAATCATGTCATATCATCTGCAATGTATTTAATTGAAATTTACATCTTATTTTTGACGTTTTTTACATTAAGTACAAAATAGTGCAAAAAAGATGAAAGCTATTATCGCTAATTTATATTTACTCATTGCTTAATAATTGTTTCGAGGCAATCAATTCCAATTGAATTTTAAAACCATCTCGCAATATCATCCTGTGGGAGATTTATAATGAAACATTATGAAAAGAATGATAATAAATTAATGATTGTGCCATTTATAATAATTTTATTTATTAAAAACCAAACTTAATTGGAAAGTTATAACTCACATTATCAGTATTCTTTACATCAGTATAACATAATCAGCCATATACTGATGGCTCAGTAATCGTTTTATCCTATAGGGCAAGTTCCGAAGTATCGGACAGTTCCACATCTTCGGTCATATAAGAAAAAACGATACAAATATAATTATTCATTTTTAATTTTTATTATTATATCGTTTTTCTTATATGAACGAAGATGTTGAACTGACCGATAATTTGGAACTTGTCCTAATATCGGTTTTGCTATCTCAGTTTAATTCTATAACCGATAGGCATCAGACTGACCATGACACGACACATAATTAGACACATTGGACACAAATCACTTAGTCTTACATAATAAAAACAGTTTGAATGTTTTAAAAGGTGTTCCCATTAATCTTATGTCAAAATTAATTCGCTTGATTGTCTCCTGATGATTAGAAATAAATATGAACTCCCACTTACTGAAATATTATAATGAATGTTCATTTTAATATTAATATTCCTATAATGTTTTGCCTAAATATTATGTGGAAAGTCCCGAAAATAAATTTACAATTGCAAAGATCTTAAAAATTCAAAATCCAGAAAGGTTAAGAACATTAGAAAGATATTGTTTATATTTTCCTTTTTCAGAAAACTTATTTCAATACTATCAATTAAGTCTGAAATTTTATAATTTCGATCATAGATTTTTTTTACTTTAACAAAGAAAACTAATGAAACCAGGTTTGAGTTCAATCTCTATTCGAGTTTGTATTTAGAATGGTTCACAGAAACTTCTTGCGGTATGCTTCCTATTACTGTAATAGACTTCATACAACTGTATAGTATGTTTCATACTACTGTATAGTATGTTTCATACAACTGTATAGTATGTTTCATACTACTAAATAGTATGTTTCATACTACTGTATAGTATGTTTCATACTACTGTATAGTATGTTTCATACTACTGTATAGTATGTTTCATACTACTGTATAGTATGTTTCATACTGCTTTACTTTCCTTCCCTGGCCTTCATTGCATCTTCACTGTCAGCCTTCACCCTTTCTTTACTCTTATATTTTATATAGTTAACGTATTTGACGAGATATATTAGTATTGCATCCACTCTATTATTATTTTGCATCCACACTATTATTATTTAGTAAACTCTATTATTAAATATTTGTAAATATTGATTGTAATAAAGGAAGGCATGATTTAAATAGTATTCCCCTAATAGCAAACTTAGAAAACTGAAGAGAAATTAGTTGCTAAGGAGTACTAAAGTAGAACATTAGACGCTGTCAGAGTAAAGAAAAATGCAGTTATTGAAGTACAGAAAAATGCAGTTATTGAAGTACAGAAAAATGCAGTTATTGAAGTACAGAAAAATGCAGTTATTGAAGTACAGAATAAATGCATGAAAGTCTTATCGAAATATTCGATTGAACTATATGAAAAATAAATGTAAATTTCATGAAATACTTGTATACTATTAGTATACAAATTTATTATATATATATATTAAAAATATAAATTAGTTATATCACAATACTATTAAAATTTTAATATATCATTTAAATTTATTTTATTACTTAATTTTAATTAATTATTTAATTTTAATAATCGCTCATAAATTATGAAAAATATAGAGTAAATTTTCTATTTGATGATTTTTCAGGAGTGCTCAGAAATGCAAAAATAAGAAGAAATATATTATAATATTCTACGCTAAAAGTCTATATTATTATCTTAGATATAGAAGATTATACATAATAAATTGTATTGCAAGTGTAAATAAAAGCTGACTGAAATCATGTTAATACTTTATCAGTATACTTTTAAATTATCGAAAGATTAGAATATGTTTCCATTATTTATTATATTTATCTTCGTCTAAGAAACAATTACCTTTCATCAAAATAAAAATTCATTGAATTGCTATACGAAGTGTATAATCAATATTTTTCTAATTTCCTGTTATCTAATAATGTATATAATTAATATGAATTAAGCTTTCTTCACGTCATTCACGCAGAATATACACTCATTAGTACTGACCTTATATCTTATGACCTAGAAACTAATGAAAGCACCTATACTCTATAACCTATTTTCCTAATGAAAATGTATACATATCATTAGAAGGATGCAAGTTAAACAGTGTTATATTATTGAACAGTTGTATATGCAAGTTATACAGTGGTATATCACAAAATAGTATATTATACAGTGGTATGGCATATAGTGGTATATTATACAGTGGTATATCATATAGTGGTATATTATACAGTGGTATATCATACAGTGGTATATTATACAGTGGTATATCATACAGTGGTATATTATACAGTGGTATATCATACAGTGGTATATCATACAGTGGTATATCACACAGTGGTATATCATATAGTGGTATATCACACAGTGGTATATCATATAGTGGTATATTCAGTGGTATATCACACAGTGGTATATCATACAGTAGTATATCATACAGTGGTATACTATATAATGGTATATCATACAGTGGTATATCATACAGTGGTATATCATATAGTGGTATATCACACAGTGGTATATCATATAGTGGTATATTCAGTGGTATATCACACAGTGGTATATCATACAGTAGTATATCATACAGTGGTATACTATATAATGGTATATCATACAGTGGTATATCATACAGTGGTATATCATACAGTGGTATATCATACAGTGGTATATCATATAGTGGTATATTCAGTGGTATATCATACAGTGGTATATAACAGTGGTATATACCTACAGGTCTACCTGTCAAGGTTCGCTACCGTAATAATGTTACGTGAATGAAAAATAGATACGATGACTCATCAGAAATCTTTCAGAAAGGTTGAATATATGATTTTCTTTATATTCCAATGTGCTGATTGATTACTAATTATTGAACTGTGGCCGTAACCTACTTGCAACACTTTATTTCATTCCGAAACAGAAAAATAATCATATTTGTCATTTAAGTTCGATTTTTATCATTTTGCAATTAAATAATTGAGTAAATCACAGAAATTTCTAGGAAATTAGCCAATCCATGTACCACTCTAATTACATTTCTTACATCAAGTAATAAGGCATGCAATAATTATATGCTGGGTACATTAAAGTGAACGTAATGTTTTTATTACTTTTCTTGCACGGTAGTAACAATGAATGTACGGACACATTTTATTGTTTCATTCATTTTTCCTTCAGTGAAGCTTAGACTTCATTTAAATACGCGAGTCAATTAAATTATTGCTGTTTGTTTTATTTATTTAACAAATTTGAGATTAGAATTGAAAATGAAAAACTCAATCTAATTATTTTTTTTGATAGATTGCTTCATTCTTTTGAAAATCATCGAAATATAATTCTTTATGTTATTTATATAATATATATTCTGTATTGAGTATGTCTTTATAGAAGAAGTCATGGGTTAACCCATGTAGGTAGCAATGCTTATCGTCCCAATATTGTAACAACATTATTCCAGTATTGTCAATTTTTTTTTCTTTGCATCCTCATATTTTTAGATTGTGAGAATTTTAGCAACTAATCTTATTGCCGTGACTAAATGAATTCAAGTCAGTATAAGTATATATGCAGTACGGTATATCACTCTAACAATGCATGTATAATCTGTAGGTTGACAACAAAGTTTGACACACTTAAAATGCATTTCCATGTCTAAGGTCAGGGGTGAAAATAACTTATTCATGTCAACTAAACAATGTACTTCAGACTACATTGAAAATAATTGAAAAATTATGATTCATTTTGGTCATTAGATGTTTTCTTATCTTTACAGTCTATATAGGCTTGGTGTATGATTGATACAATTAACTTATTGATTATATGTTGATTATTTATATTAGGGGCATGTATCGAGTTCATGTAAAATAATTATTTGCAATAATTATAATTTTCATTTCTTGAAAATTTGATAATGTACATGCAAAATAATTGATAATAACATGATATCATATACTGATACATATTTTCATTTATCTCACTTTACTATAATAAATCATAATACTTTTTTATTATTAAATATTTTATTTACTAATATCTTTTTTTTGCTCCATTACAAATACAATACCTATCCTATCTACCGGATTGAACTTAAAGTATATTTACAATATTTAATTATAAAAAAGGAATTAAATAATAGTGTCGATTCAATTTTCATATTCTTGATCGTCCATACAGTAAGGAACTGAATGGAAAAAAACAATAAAAAAATATTATTAAAAAAGCATTCAAAATTTATTATCTTATACAATTGAAGATAAATATTTCATTTTGTAAAATTAAAAAAAAATTAATAGTGGACACCGGTGGTCAGACGATATACATTATATAGTGTCAGTTCACTATAGTTACTATAATAGAATATATACATAGTCACTATACTCACTCTAACAGAATGTAGAGCAAATAACTGTGAAAATAACAGGAAATTGTTGCTTCTTTGAGCAGTGAACATTTTACCGGAACTAAAGAATGAACTGTTATTTTAAAGGAAAGTTTGCCTGATTTATTTCGTTATGAATGGAAATGAGAAAAAAATCTTTTCATTTTAGTTCTATTAATAAGATATAATTTATAATGAACAATAATTACTATTGTTTATAATTATATATATTTTGCTTATTGTAATACTTTGTTATAAATGTTAATAATGTATAGATATTGTATGTATAATATTTAGTGAACATTGATATCAAAAGATATTACTATCTTGAATATAAATAAATAATGATAGATAAGTAAATCATTGGTTTCATGGCAAAGTATTATCAGTTAGGTTACCTACATGAGAAGTCCTATTTGACTAGTTTTTAAGTAGTGAGAATATGCCCAAGAGGTTGTAACCTTCACCTACTGAACTAATACTTAGGTGACCGACTGACCACTACTTAGGTGACCAACAGACCACTAATTCATACGTAATGTCACCAATTGACCAAAGCATATTAATCACATGTGAGCAATTGACCACCATTTAGGGTAAACAAACTGACCATTACTATGTGACCAAATGACCACTACTAAATACTTATGTGACCAATGACCACTACTAAATACTTATGTGACCAATGACCACTACTAAATACTTATGTGACCAAATGACCACTACTAAATACTTATGTGACCAATGACCACTACTAAATACTTATGTGACCAAATGACCACTACTAAATACTTATGTGACCAAATGACCACTACTAAATACTTATGTGACTAAATGACCACTACTAAATACTTATGTGACCAAATGACCACTACTAAATACTTTTGTGACCAAATGACCACTACTAAATACTTATGTGACCAAATGACCACTACTAAATACTTTTGTGACCAAATGACCACTACTAAATACTTTTGTGACCAAATGACCACTACTAAATACTTATGTGACCAAATGACCACTACTAAATACTTATGTGACCAATGACCACTACTAAATACTTTTGTGACCAATGACCACTACTAAATACTCATGTGACCAAATGACCACTACTAAATACTTTTGTGACCAAATGACCACTACTAAATACTTATGTGACTAAATGACCACTACTAAATACTTATGTGACCAAATGACCACTACTAAATACTTTTGTGACCAAATGACCACTACTAAATACTTATGTGACCAAATGACCACTACTAAATACTTTTGTGACCAAATGACCACTACTAAATACTTTTGTGACCAAATGACCACTACTAAATACTTATGTGACCAAATGACCACTACTAAATACTTATGTGACCAATGACCACTACTAAATACTTTTGTGACCAATGACCACTACTAAATACTCATGTGACCAAATGACCACTACTAAATACTTTTGTGACCAAATGACCACTACTAAATACTTATGTGACTAAATGACCACTACTAAATACTTTTGTGACCAAATGACCACTACTAAATACTTATGTGACCAAATGACCACTACTAAATACTTATGTGACCAAATGACCACTACTAAATACTTATGTGACCAATAACCAACTGACCATTACTTATGGATAAACTAACTGACCACTACTTAGTTTATGTGTGACCAACTCAGTACTTAAGTTACAAAATAACCACTTTTTAATACTTTGGTGACCAACTGACCGCTACTTTGAACATTGCCACGCTAATTTAACTATCAAATATAGTGTGATGGAAAGAATCACAGATATTTGATATCTTTATTAATAGATAATTAGAAAAAAAACTTTCTTTTTGATATATTCATATTGAATAATTTCACTTTGCAATACTCGTTAATGAAAATTTATTTAATAGTCATCTTTTAAGAAAAAATATTTTATATATTTATAAAAATATCGCATAAAAAAAATATTTCCAATAATCAGGCCGATAAATATAAAAAAAATTGTTTATATAGTATCTATAAAATATTATTTATGATAGTTTAGAAAAAAAATTAATTTTAATAATTTTGTTCTACTTCAACTATAATATATATTAAAAGGGTATATTGATAATATAATGCTAAGGGTATATTGCTATAATAATGCTACGGGTATATTGCTATAATAATGCTAAGAGGATATTGCTAATATAATGCTAAGGGTATATTGCTAATATAATGCTAAGGGTATATTGCTAATATAATGCTAAGAGTATATTGCTAATATAATGTATAGGGGTAAATTGCTGATATAATGCTAAGGGGATATTGCTGATAATATGGGGGTATTGCTATATCACCGTTCACTCTATAGATGCTATTAGGCAATTTCTTCACAATGGTATAATGTTGATGGCCAGAAAAAAGATTATGAAATGCAATGTTCCATTGGAGGCATACATAAAACAGACTGAAAGCTAATCACCGACTGTAAAAAGCTGATGTCAATTGAGTTCTTTTTGCAACCAGCCTGGCTACACACATTTCTAACGATAAAAACGACACATTGAAATTCAAGATCAATTCAAAGGGACTTACCTACGATGAAGTCGTATACTTTTTCTCGCAACATCGGGTCAATGTTGGGGTAATGGTTATTGCCAACAAGCAGCCAGGCCATAGTCCTGATGTACATGTACACAGCTGATGAAACGTGAGCCATCTTGCTGAATAATTTTCCTTCACTCACTAAACACTTTTATTAGTTCACTTTTATTCACAGTCACTATGGAGAATTTACTTTGTATCGAAATCTTGACGAATAGTTTAAAACCAACGTTACAGTACCATTCATTTTAAAACACATTATCATTTTATCTGAGTAACCCTAACTATCCCTTTTTAAGGGACACAGAGCAAGGAAACTCATTTCAATATCTGAAAGAAAGTATTGTTTTCATTAGCACAAGCCACACACGACTGACTGCAGTGAGCAATGCACGAGAGCGAAAGGAAGAGCTCTGACTCCACTGCACCCTTACCAGACACTGTCAGGATCACACTGATGCCCTCTCCATGTAATAACTCTAGCTATTTACTCCTCTCACAGTTATCTTAGCACAGTAATTACCAGCATAGCAAGTGCATAGCTCTAATTACTCACTGTTTGTTACAGGCTAGTCCCAATGACATTGGTGGTATTTAGTGGTAGGATGCTGTAACTGGAAGGTGTGCTTGCTTGCGTACGTGCCAGCGTAAGAAAGTGAGAGGAGGTAGGCTAGGAATTCACAGATGAACCTCATCGTCCCTCTGCGTAAGTGGGGCAATTGATGCCCCTGGCCACCGGTCAGCAGGTCGCCCTGTTGCCCGATAATGCTATGGAGCCTTTTTGGAGACTTGGTAAAAGTGTTGAACCATTCCCACGAATATTAGCATTAGCAATTCTACTGAAAGGGAGAGTAACTATGTCACTACCTAACTGAACTGCACCTCACAACCATATGAAAAATTGTAGTATTGTACAGTTATGACTGATAGTTCCAGAAATGATAAGGGAAAGGTACACACACACCCAAGTGCTTTCGTTTTATCTATAGAAAAGACTCATCAGGAGCTTCATGAAATTGTAATTTTAGCGATAAGATTTTTATAGTAGTAATTCATTATAAAATGAATTGCTATAATATGTAAGTGGATCATAAGAATTCAAATGTAGGTTAATTAAATTATTGAAATTCCAATTAAGACTATTTAAACAAATTCATATCTAATCCCTTTACTTCATTAAAAACACATTAAAAATAATATTACTCTTTAATATGCATAAGTAAAAGTACATTTAAACAGTAACCTCAGATATATTCATGAGCTAAACTTATCCAATGTAGGTGCTTATCATATACAACTTTCTGTAGACTATTGTACTACTGATACAATATCTTAAACTCTAAGTTTACATAATCCTTTTGTATCTCTATGCTATTTCTTCAATTTTAAGTAGATCTATGAACGATATTTTTGGAGAATTTAATTTTTTCTATTGAGATGTTTAATTTCAAGGGAAAAAATTCATCGGCAGGGCAAGGCAGGCCTTCTCATTCCCTGCGCTAAACAATGAGTTGGACACTTTCATGACGGCTCTGCTACAGCCACTGCCAAGTCTTTCATTATTCCAGTCCTTATATATCTCTTCTTCCTGCCAAACTGCCTGAATACGTGACAACGAGCGTGACAAATGTCATCCCATTTTATTTCACCAATCAGAAGTACCTAAATGGCTGGTCAGACAATTACCAAGGTAATGTTTGTCAGATCAGGAAATGACTACCGCGGGGTATTTAGTTACGTCATTGCTCCGTAAGACTGCTTGGTAAGTCAGTGCGTACCTCACTGCATTGCTCGTAATGACCTTATAGGTATGCAATTATCCAACAAAGCAGGAAATCAGATTTCTTTTTGAGCTGCTTTATGTAACTAAAGTATAGACTCAAAATTGCGAGGGATTAAATAAGTTGAGGTGGACTTGTAACGAGAGAGTCAAAGGTTGTAAAATTAACTTTGCGTGGAGTTTGCAATAGAAATTTTTACATGATTTATATCCTGAAGGTACTGATGGATACTTCTGAAGCCAAATTCATCTTTTTTGCAATTAGAATCAATATACATATGCATACAAAGTTTCATCAACATAATTTTTTATTTTTAAATTTGAATGGTTGGATCGATCAGGTGAGTAAATGCAAATGAAAATATTTGTTCATTATAAAAATCTATAAAGAGTATATATGTATATATATAAAATGTTTACTTTCCGAGAAAAATGATATGGAATATAACTTTATTATAGGGTATACAGGGCATTACACATAGAGGAAGTTTTTAAATCAAGAGATGTCGTTTACCACGTCTACCTCTTGGCTATGTAGCGATTCCCACGTGTAAAGTAGAGGCTGAAAAGCACCGCTACATAAATTATGTACCTCTTCATTACGTCCATTATACTCTAACAAATGTACATCTAATCAATGCACCTCAATTATTTGATTGTTAAACCTAACGGTATGTGAAATTACGTCAGAATAATTATAGGTAAACAACTGAGTTATGGACCTAATTGTAGTAAAAAAAAGATATTATGTAGCATTTAAAACAATTATAATCAGAACTACTTTAAATGATTCTTATCTCCTAGGAAAAATAATTTTCTTTAAATTAGGCATCTTCATTTTTCAGTTGTCAATTTCAACTTATATCATTTATGTCTATTAATTTTTTTCGGATAATAAAAAATAGATGAATTATTACAGGTATATTATTGATGACATATTTCTATGGAGAAAATGAACTATTCTAATGAGTATATATTAACTTTTGTCATTTATTTACTCACGTCCGTGAGTCACACTTTTATGGTAGGAGTCACAAAATTGATTGAACAGTCATTCTATCAACAGCGCCTCATAAAGTGGGTGGGACATCATAGAAATAAAAGAAACACAAATTAAAAGGAAAAACTAAAAATTGACAAAAGTTGTAGCTGTATCATTAATGCGGATTACACTAATATTGATAGTTAAAAATATCCTAAATCTATTATATTATAATCCTAAATATATGATATTAATTGATATATTAATTAATGAGCAATAGGTACTGTACTAGTAACTATAATGTTAAAAATATAACTCCATTAATAACCCGAATTAATGCCAAAACACATGCATTGGTGGGTATATTTATTTGAAATCAAGTCATCAAATTATATTTTTAGATTAAAATTGAACTGTTAAGAAAGGCTAAAACGCTACAAATTTTATAAATAATTGACAGATAGGAAGATATTTCAAAACTTTAATACAATAATTTTAAATATATAATTTTCCAAATAACAAAAAATGTATTATAATATATGATGATAATTCATAAATGAAGTTTGTGTTATACTTTCTTATTTGCAACTGAGAGTGCTTTAAAATAATTAACTGCAAATAATTGGAAAAAATCATTCCGGGTAATTTTACATTTTCTTAATAATTGATAAACTTATATACAGCATAAAAACTATAAAATAAAATAAATAAATAAATCTTCATTGAATAAATTGGCCGTACAAATAAGCAACACAGTCGGCCAGACTGCGTTGTCAGCTAGGTTAATTCCTTAATACAGTTCAGAAATTCAAGCCCTTATATAAGATTAAAAAATCTTTTCGGGCAAATAACAAGAAAATGATTGAATTTCATAGTTAATATATTAATTTGAATCATAAACAAATCCTTTGAATGGAAAATAACGAAAAGTATCAAGCAATGTTTTGAGTAAAGGTCTAAGTGTTAGATAGATCCTTTGCCTTATTTACCCTTCGAATCGTTATTTTATTTTAGGACAATAATGATTCACTCTGCTTTGTAATAAATGAGATGGGCTTTTCCCGAATAGAATTATAATATCATTATTTACTTTAGTGCACAAAAAAAATTATATCACGCTCGTACTATTTACATTAATGGTATTAAACATTAAACTTCAAACAGGACATGACGCGAGATTTTCAAGTTCAAGTCAATTGGAATTTTTGTGTGAATAAATATAAATAAATATATTATGTAATAATTATTTATTAAAATACAGGGATTTTTATTTATTCAACTTCCACACAAGTTTATCACATGAGGAATAGTTACATAATAGGATATTTAAATAATAGTTACAAATAAATAAAATACATTTAAAGACTTTGAATAATGCTGTAGTAAGAAGGAAAAAGGTCAAACTTACTAAATGATACTAAATTAACTTCTAGTTATTAAATGTGAGATAATTTTGATAGTTAAATCTCAAGAGTCAGTAGATTAGGTAATTTTATTTAATCTCAAATTGAAAATTTTATTTATGAAAATTTGTTATGTAAGATCACAATGTAAAATTGAAGATTTCGGAAATTTTGAAGTCACCAATTTTTTTTTTTTTTTCGATCTTTTTATTAATCATTATTTACCATCGAGTATAATCGCCGATCTAAATCTAATAATTTTACATTTGGGATCTTCAACCTTCTCCACATCTTCGAAAATATCATCTTCTTTTTTCCAAACCATAAATTAAAAGGAAACGAAAATATAATCAAAACTCAAGATATTATTCTATATCTAGTAATTAACAACGAGTAACCTATGATATCTATTATATATATATAATACTTCATTGAATAAAAATATAAATAATGTAAATCATATGTAGAAATATTTGCTTTGATTCTCTTATAGAAAAATTGATAGGTATTTTTTGTTAAATACCTTCTTTTATACTAACTAATTTAATTCGATAAATGTTAACCCTTAAACCATAATAACTGATCATGGTTACAAGATTCTCAGTTTTGTTTTACGTTTTATTGGGTCGGAAGATTCAAATGAGCATTGTTATAAACAGCATTCAGTCTACAGAAAAAACGGGTCTAGTACATCTCGTCCACGAATTTTTTTATTTTGTATTTTGAAGTGTTTATGGGATATATTTCATATTATTTTACACTATTACATTATAAGCCAGGTGCAAATATACAATAATATAAGAGTGACTTATCTGAAACATTTCATTTGAGCACATAACAAATGTTTATCTATCGATAACAGTTATAAAATTAAATAAGCTACACGGGTTGACTGTATCTATAAGTAATTATTCACCTCTTTTAATATTTTGCATTAATTACTGAGTTATAAGTATCTAAAATTTAGAACTGAAATAGCAGGGTATACTAACAAGAATAATGTGTGGATACGTAAGAATTAAAGTAATTACAATAGAGCTAGGTAAATAATTATTATTATATATGCTTTTATTATGAGTCCGAAAATATGAAACAGTCCGATAACACAGACGTTTCTACGTTTAAATAATTAAACGTTTTACTAAAAAGTACAAATGTCAAGCTAATTTTTTATATCAGTTTTTAGTAGTATATTATATACATGCATAATTATCATTATGTACGTAATTTGTATAGTTAAAAATATTCTGCTATAAAAAACAACTTTCTGAACCAATATTACTTCTAATAACCGTATCTGAATAGTGAATACTACTATTGATGATTATTGTAGTTATGGTAAAATAAACACAACTAAACATGTCTCCGTTTTCCCCTTTTTTATTTATGTACTGTTAAAAAAGTATGCAGTTTCACTATTAAATTTTTACTATTGCCGGCCAGCAGGAGATTGCAATAAGAACTTAGGTAAAAAGCATACATTTTTATTTACCACCAAATGCGAGTGTTTTCTAATTCTAAAGCAATTCGAGGACGAATTGTCCGCATTGACGAAATGTCCGTGGACGAAATATCTGTTGGACGAAATGTCCGGGGACGAGAAAAAACATGTATCTGCTAGTTGATTTTATTTAATTACCAATAAGTTTAAAATATTGGAATTTTCTATCCAATAATTAGAAAAGAAAAAAAAATTATTCGCTAATTTAGTTGTCTTAAAATTCATTACCTCAAAATTTAAATAATTCAAAACTAGATGGATGTACTTGGATAATCAACCATACATTCTTGGAACAGTACAATAATCTATAAAATACATTTGAAAACCCGAAATCAGGTAATTTAATAGTTCGTTGTCAATAATATTGGAACCTAAAGTAATTTTTTATCGTTTATTCTACTTTCTTAATAAGTTAATCAATTTGACTTCCATATCGTGATATATTAATTTTTTATTTCGGCCACCGCCAGCAAACCAAAATACTAAAAGAATTTAGTATGTAAAATACGTGTTTATTCAAAACAGCGTTAATATTTAAAATATGCAACTTTGGTTTGTTAACCTAATCACCAAGTTAAATTCAATGAATAAAATTAATTTAATAGATTAACTAACAATTAAATAAGGTAAAAAAGTTAATGTTTTAGTAATCCGTAAATAGAAAGCTAGGAATTTTATTTGTATAATTCACACGAGTTAAACTACATAATAATAATAATATTTTATGCATACTGATCGTATATCCGCACGTGTTTTTCTCTTTATCAGAGACTCAGAAGATCAGTCTATTCCATCACTAGCGTCAAAGGTGGGTTTTTTGCTCCTTCAGTTTCTCTGTTTCCGTATAAAACTGAAACACTCGAAGACACTAAAAACTTATAAACTTGACACTCTGAGCTAAGTTGTGAAATGTACTGCCAATCGTGAAAATATCATGAAGATAATCATATTTTCCTTCTTATTACGAAATCGAAAGTCAGGTTAATATTACGATATATTTTGATGTAGTGTTATTTCAATATTTTACAATCGTTATAAGAATTGTGAAAAAAAGTAGAAAAATTTCTTTATAGCATAAAGTAGTATAGCATATAAATAACTTATTAACTGATCAATATAGGATATAGTCTTTTTCTTTCATATCAAATAATTTATAGATTTAATGACAAAGATAGCCTGTTCATACACCCCAAGTGACATCTATTCTGAGCGTACATTTTAACTACATAATTAATAGGTTTCTTCCGTTGCTGTACATAATATCTGTAATAAAACCTAGCATATGATTTACCGGTCTATCACCCACCAATGCTAAGGTTGAGTGTTTATTAAGAATGATATTCCATATTTCCAAGTTCGGGGTCAACATTGACGTGACCGCTACTAGTTCCACCGTCACGAACTAAGTTAAAATAACTCAATGTTTATTTATACTCCAAAAAACCAGCATCAAACTATAGTTACAGTCTATTTTTCTGAAGTTTAGTGCCTTTAAGCAATAAGAAGTAACTTTAGTAGTTCTAGGAGGCAGCAGAGCATGAAAACTATGTGAATTGCGCGTTAAAATGTTATTTTAAATATTTGATCTTGACAAAAGCATTTCATACATCTTAGATGCATATTATCTTATTTCCTCTATAACCTTTTTCCGTTTTACTCCAGTCTTTTTAGCACAGTTCTTATATCGAATTATTGACATGGAATATCGTTAGAAGGGTCTGAATGATAGTGCAGTAAATGTTACTCGGGGTAAATTTTGTCTCAAGTGGCTATGCAGGAAGCGTTAGATGGGAGGCTAACGTTGTCAGTTTCTTATACTAATATACGGACAAAATCACTAGTAAATGATTAAGCAACTTTTAGAAAATAAAAATGATATGAAAATATATTTTATGTTATCTTACTAAGATTTATTGTGTATTAAAATGTCAAACTATGCTGATTTGAATTGCATATTAATATGGATAATATCATGTAGTATATACTGTTATATAAGATATCATTATAAAACTATTGGTATTTTAATGATGTTTTTCTACAATGTAACCGTTAGGAAAAGGAAATACGAATATTTTATAATGAATAACAATTTGATGACTGTTAGTTTCTACAACAAATAACAAATATAAATTAGGATTATTCTACTTGAATACGCATTGAAAAATATACATTCATTTATGTTTTCTCTATTTTTTCGTTCCTTATTTAACTTCCTTCATTTTATAATAAATCATTCCTTTAAAAACGATATTACATCGATATTCTATATCTCTATTTTGAAAGAATATGAAGATTAATAAATTGTTCAAATAGATATAACCTATTTTAGAATCTCGGAATAATTTTATCCTCCTTCAAATTCTTAAGTACATGAGAATAAATATTTCAAATTTGCCAGACCTGAAAGTATGTCTTCTTACGAACGCTATAGCAATAATGCCCAATTAATGAACTCTTTTGAATTACTAGTGTATGCTTGCAGTCAAGAATGAACTCCTTTTTAATATATCAATTATATGGACACTGATAAAAGTTCATTTTATGTATTAATTATTCCGCTTTTACATCTATATTTGTAACTGAGAAATATATGTATAATTTAATTCAGTTATTGAAACCATTATTAAACTGATATCTGAAAAATTCCGTTTACAAGATACCAGCTGAATGTTGCGTATTATATTAATGACGCAAATTGCTGAAGGTAATGTTTTAAGTGACATTTAATTATTTATTTGTCTTGTTATTCGCGTAACTCAAAAATCATTCAACCAAATTCCAGGCAATTTGGTTGAACGATTGGAAATTATATAGGAACCGTTTGATTAGATTTTAGGAGCGAACGGGTAAAAGGTCAAATTCAAGGTCAAGGTAAATCATTAGATGGTCAAGGTCATTTTTAAGAGGCAGAGAAGGTATGCGCTCGACGAGTGCACGTCATGTAGTTGTTTAGTGTGACAGACAGACATAGTAAATTAGTAAGGTGTTTTAATGTCTGCTCCGGAACCAAAGGCCATATTGCTGACGACAAAAGGAAATTAAATACGCGGGACTGGGAGAAGCAGACAGAAAGGAAAGTGACTCCATGAACAAATTCATATATCAAAGCCGGTGACAAAGCTCTTAGATGCAGAAAAGCTACTCAAAATGCAGTCATTTACCTAGGAATGTGACGAAAAGGGACACAAGCACCGGTGGCTGCACTAACGGATGGAAGAGGAAAATGAAGAGGTGATAGTAAATAAAAGCCTACCAGTCTACCTAACACAAAATCAAAGACCCTTGTAGTTGAAGAGCAAAACCCTAGCGCTGTCCTGTAAATTACAAGTAGCGTTAAAAAATGGTTTGGAAAAGTCTAAATTACAACAGTTCTTCTTCCATCCTTCTCTACAATTCACTAGGATAGAGCCTGTGTCCTCTCTCGCTATCAAATATATGTCCCTAATTTAAGCAGACTAGTTCACAACAGCAGGTACATACTCATCAACAAAACTCCTGAATAACTATAAACAACTTTTCACCTCCAATAGTAATTGTCGGGTATAAAAAGTAGGCCAAGAGTATCGAGGACTAGTGTACCAGTGTACAATACATATTCCTTCACCATACAGATGATTTATGAACACAATTTAAATAGCCAGTAGGTAATACAATTTTACACTAAATATCTAATTTAGATAATAACACTCCTAAGTCCTAACCAGGGTTTGCAATCACTAAAATAAAAACAGCCACAGCATATTCACAAAACAGCACATCAGATAATTAGTTTTCACTCAAGGTATCCCTATACCGTATAGCAATAGAAACAGAGTGAATAAATTGTGTGTAGATGGAGAAAAAGAGCCTATACTGAGTTCACCTTCGACCGAGAGAAACTGACAGGTTTTTACACACTGACTCAGCTTGACCAGCAAACAAGGTTAGAGAGTAACTGCTCTGTAGAGTAGCTATACGGTAGTGACAATGCAGAGGTTACGGAGTGTGACGTCATCAGTGCAACACACTCAAATCACCGTCAAAGTCAAAGAAATGTTTATCAGTGAGAAAAATTAATATTAAGTGCGTGAACTAACTTTATTCAATCAATTTATTTTTCTTTGTTTATTGAAATTAAGTGTAACTTTTAATTTACGAACATTGCTCTACTGACGCCACAAACACGAGTGCAAGACTGAGGTTACTTTGTGTATCTTTGTGGAGAGACATCGCGTGCTGCCAATTGAAGCTAGAGATGCAGCACCAAAATGAAGTGTTTAGCTTGGAATTTGGAGGAGGTGAGGCGTATAAAGAGGTGTTCATAGAGGTGATGAGGTGTGATGAGGTGTGATGAGGTGTTCTTAGAGGTGATGAGGTGTGATGAGGTGTTCTTGGAGGTGGTGCGTGTAAAATACGACAGTTAAATGCATTGTTTTAAAAGAGGTTTTCTTATCTATACATATACCTTATTATTTTGTTATATATATACATACCTTAGCGTTTCTTTGAAATGCTGTTAAAGAAAACTTGTTAATATTAAATCCCCAACTGAAATAAAACCACAGTCGCGCATAGCGTCCATTGCTCGGAATAGCAGACACTTTTTCATGTACATATACTGTCCGTTGTATGACCTTTACTTGTAAAAACATCTTTTTAGTACCATCTTCAAGACTTCAATTGCAACTTATCTCTAGTAGAATTTCTTTATAGTTTCACTAATATGTAGTAATAGTTTAATATAATTTTCTGATTATAGTGTTATATAATGAATATTTTATTAATACTTTCATGAGTTTATTTATAACACGCTATTAGCTAATATTATATATTTAAATTGAAACTAATAATATAAAATATCATTCTATACCTAAATATAACATTCAAACATTGGATGTTACAAGAGTGAAAAGTTAATCGTTGTGGAAACATCGTCTTCAAAATAACAATCGACTCTTTTGCTGTATAATCATCATCATTTGGAGGGAAATTCGACCAGTTCTTTTATTTCAGAAAAAAAATATTCTTGGACAATCGTTCTGTATCAAGAACAATTAACAATCACTGCACTACTATTGGTATCTTCAATTAATGTGGTCTGATGATGCGGTACGACGTGTTTATTAGAGTAAAGTGGACATTCATGAATTTCTTTGAGATTTTCACATGCTCAGTTTATTACAAAAACTACGGAGGTGAAAATGAGCTTCATCAGTCATGATTAATTTTTTTACAAAGTCTTCGTTAGCTTCAAGTTTTAGCCGGTTTACTAATTCTGGTTACTACTTCTGAACCATCAATTTAATTTGCAATCTTATGAAGCTGAAATTTTGGTATGATATGTGAAAATGAATTCTAGAAACTTTTGGTCGTGTTATTTTTTCTATAAAATGAATATTAAAATTTTATATAATATTTTTCATTAATTTTTCCAAGTTTTGATTTTAAATATACTCTTTTAATTTTGCTTCAATTTCACTTATGTCGGTCTAAAATAGTTAGTGTTTATAATTAGATCTACTCATTTTTCAGAAAATCATTAGATAAATTTTTTTTGAGTAATTGATTGCCTAAAGAAATTTCTTGAAAAATGTTCCAATTAAATCATTCACACGAATAATATCTGCAATTTGAGACCAAGAACAATGAAATTGAACACAAATTTAAAATAAATATTCAGAATTGGTTTGAAAAAAATTCTATACATTTTTTTTTAATATTCACTTTATCGAAAAATATGTCGCTTCAAAAAGCTTCAATAATTCAATTCTTCATATCTCATCAAAGTTTCAGCTACATTGGACATTTGGACTGTTAATGATAAATAAGTTTCGGAAACAGGTTGTCCCATAACTATAGATGAGTATCCCCGTAAAGAAATACGAGGATTTCTTTAGGAAGCCATAGAAAAAAACTACTTAAATTTATTTTCATGGTACACTAGATTATAAAGAACTTATTTATGCAAGAAATCTGAATATGTGAACTTTTTCTAAAAGGGTGAAATAAATAATAAAATAGGAGTAACATTACTGTGAACAGGTGCTAGGAAAATTCGTCCACGGAAAATTCGTCAACTGAAAATTCGTCCACTGAAAATTGATAGTAATCATTCATAATTAGGGAATACGAAGAAAAGCATCATAGATTGTTAACATTATATTTAAGAAATATATGTAATTGCAGTCTGTGTCACATATAATCTGGTTATATAGTGGAGAATTACATATATAAATTTAGATGAAAAGTATATATACATATATCTCATCTCTATAGCAGTTGTACCTTCTAATAAAAAATTCATACTAGGGCAAATTATTAATTATCGATCAGTTCACATTTTCGGACACTTAGGAAAAATATATAATAAATATTATTTAACTTTTATATCAATAAGTTCTATATTTTATTTTCCTACATGTCCAAAAATGTGAAACTGATCAAGCACAGGGGGGTTACTTCACGGATAGAACAAAAAGAATGACTCCATAACCAATTAAATAAAAAACACAACCTCACGCTACTATTCTCAAAATACTGCAAGTGTTAATAATATTCAAAGTAAAGAATTAATACTATAGGTAATTGTTCACAAGTTCCTAGCAGAGGCGATGTTACATCAACGCACGAAAAGGTGAGAATGACTATCACATTCAAATATCAGTATGTAATTAGTTATGCAGTGTTGCCATATAGGTTACACATATAATAATTTAAAGTATTGTACTTCTTTAGAGCATTGAAGTTTTCGATTCCATAATTAACATTTCAAGGAACTTCGGGACCCAAGGAGGTATAATTAAATAAATCTGTTTTCATCAGCATAAAAAACTCCTAAGCTTTATAATTCAGTATACTACAATGTTATTAAGCACATATATGGTGAGCAACCTCTCATGTATTCGTTTAATTAATGAATCATCTCTTACGATATATATATATATTTATATATATGTGTAAATTTTAATATTAGTGCAATAAACTGACAGATACAACAAAGTATATTCATTATGAAATAATAACATGTAATCATTAAACTTTTTTTATATCAAATCATTTAACATGACATTTATGCTCCAATTAATTTAATTATTTTCGATTGCTTGAATTTTTCGTGGACGAATTTTCCGAGGATGAATTTTCCGTGGACGAATTTTGCTTGGACGAATTTTCCGGTCACGCTGTGAAACAGTTATTCATAGAAAATTAACAACTTTTGAGAATTGGTGTCTAATTTATCGTGTGAAATGGATTTTTTGAGATTCAAACCGGTTTCCGAATTAGTAATACTTGTTTTATATTGGGATAGATATAAATTAATTCGTTATTCTTTTGCTGAAGCAGAATGAGCTGAATTTCGGCCTATGGTCATACAGAAACAAATTATTTTTTTTTAATAATTTGGAAAAGTATAGTACTGTAGATGTTTAATTAAATAGTCCAGAAATATAGGGTAGTTAGGTACTAAAAGTACGTACCTAATTATTCATTTTCCGTAAATATATGTTTATAGTTGTATTTCATTCTTAATAGTTGAGAAACTATAATTATTATTCGTTGTTCATTTCAATAACTTAAGAAATATCCAGAGTTACATTAGAATAAATAAATGTCTTTTTTTCAATTCGAATTTTTTTCTCAAAATTTCAACAAGAAAGTGGTAAAATGAGAAAACTGACTTTGTGCATCACACTTGCTTCAAATAAGCATATAAAGTTAGCTATAATATAATAAGTAAGGCTTCTTCAGTTCAATCGTTATACCGGATGACCCATAAAAAACTGTTCGAGAGTAAATGCTTATAACTTCAAAAGTAATTGATGTAGAAAGGTAAAACAAATATCACATAAAAGAGTATTTTCTCAAGTTTTATTCAGTGTATAGCAAGTGTCTGAAATCCTTTATGCTGTGCTTAATACAGAGATAAATCATTTTTTTCTGTCTTCAATCATGTTTGGTTTCAATTTAAATACATTCTCTTTAACATATACCAGATATAAAATACAAAGGTGAAAAGTCAAGGGACTTAGTTGGAAAGAGAAAACGGTTCGGTGCTAAATAATCATGTCCTCGAAGTGATTTTTCAATCACTCTACTGCAGACAAGAATATGTATGCAGTTGCAGTGTCATAATGGAAGTAATGGAACCAATAGTCAAGATGATTGTCGTCAGTCATTACAGAATTTTTAAACATTTAAATGTATCAGTCGGTGTATACAGAACAATCATTTTCAGTCTCTACATCTTTAAAAAAATATTCACCATGCATGGCCTATGCAAACTCAAACCGCACCGAACTGTCACATTTGCCGAGTGCAATGTATGGTTTCTCAAACACTTCATTTCTTGTCCATTTATTGAATAAATAATTAACCATTTCAATTTTTATATCCTTGTTGTATTGAATGACATATTTCCTCTTAACTTAAGTTTCAGAACTGCTTAAATGATAATGTTTAGCAATGAAAACACGCTATTCAATAGTTAGTTGCATAATGATTCATGAGGGTTGATTAAAATGCGTTGACGAAATATCCATTATATTTAATTAAGATATCTACATGTATCACACATTCCATATTCTTGAATATATTTTGTATCAAATAAAACTTGAGAATATATTCTTTAACGTGATATTTGTTTCATCTTTGTACACCAATTACTTTTTGAGTTATATAAGCATTTACTTTCGACCAGTTTTTTTATTGGTCACTCGGTATATATAATATTATTTAATGTACAGTGAAGCTGGAATATAATTAATACTCATTGTTATTATATTCTAAATCAATCACAACTTCTAGCTACTCAGATATCCATCTAGTGTGAACTTTTTGGTAATATATTCAAATATATGTTACTATTTAATTTATTTTCAGTTCTTTCTAATAATTTTCTGAATAAATTAGCTGATATCTAAATAATATGTTCAAATGAAAGATTGATATACGTTGAAAGAAAACATCGTAATCGTATAGCGTGCTACAGAAACAGACATTTATATAATTATTAATATATTATATCAATACATAATTAATTAAGGAGCTCTTGAATAATAGGAAATTGTTATTTACTGAAGACGCAAAGGTAGGATACTACCAGATTGATACGATGCTACCAGATTGGTAGGATGCTACCAGATTTGTATGATGCTACCAGATTGGTAGGGTGCTACCAGATTTGTATGATGCTACCAGATTGGTAAGATGCTACTATATTGGTAGGATGCTACCAGATTGATATAATTCAACCAGACTGATATTCTTCAACCGGTTGATATGATTCTACCAGATGATATGTTGAAGGGACGGATGAGTGTGTCATATTAATGAATGAATCATTGACAGAGAATCAAAAGGTGGTATTTTCACCCGCACTCGGTACTCAGATGTATAAGACTGTTAATTGTTTAGTATGTGCCACTACTGTCACAAAACATCTAAATATGATGAATATCAAATCATTGACAATCAATAGACACAGAAGATCTCATATCTATCCCCATCGTTTATCAGACACTCCGTATCGCATAGTCTAAGTTCGTCGTAGTAGCCGATTAGCATACACGGCTGACCGGGATCACTGGGAACACTCCCACTCCAAGGTACACTGCTGATGTCAGTAGCTACTCCATCAGCGTTGTAGTACAGTAAGTCACTGCCCTTTTTAAGGTCAATGAACAGGAAACCCACAGTCCTTATTTTCAGAATTGCTCTTTGCTGTAAAAAATAAAATTAAAATTAGATGTTCATTTGGGTGGTTCTACGAAAGTTCGGTCTTGGAAGATTCGGTCTCGTTTTACAAATAACGATTTCATTAAAGAACAATAGTTGAAAAAGTTGAAATTATGAATACTATATAACAGAGGTATAAATAAAACTTATCAATTAGATATAGCGGGGGCGTGCCACCTCCCGAACCCTCTTGCCAAGTCATTTAACAATCATGAAGTTTTTAGTACAACAAACTAGCGGATACAATTAACTACATAATTGCCATATATGTTGAGAGGCCATTTATAATTCTGAGACCGAAAGTCTCGAGACTGATTTTCGAGACCAATATTTCCGAGACCGAATTTTCCAGCCACCAATTTCTATATCTGTAATATTATTACAACTACAGTAATTGTTAACTAGTCCCCAAATTCTATATAGGAAGTATAAAATATTCAACTGCTTATTTTAGATTTTTTTTCACACTTTTACAGAAAAATTCAATTGAACATAATACAGAGTTACTAAAACAATTGTACAGTGTTGGTTCCTATAAGAATTAAAATCTTATATAACCTATAAATTACCAAAATTAAAAATTTCATTTTAAAATTCTAAATTAAAATTCATACAGTAAAAAAATATAAAAGCCCATGATGCTGATTTAAAAAGACACTATTCAACGACATAGTTATCAAGGCAATATTTCTTAAAAAGATTTTTGAATTTAAAATCAGACATAGGTACTAATAAAAATGGAGGTAAACTTCGCCAGAGTTCAATAGATCTAAAAATGGGGGAATTACGTTCTAATTCTGTTCTAATGTGGGGAAGGTTTAGATTGGTGTTGTTGGCATTTGTTCGGGTATTGTGGCTATGATCAGAAATATGGGTGCTAAAATAGGTTTGGAAAAGGTTTTCGTCGTTGAATAGGGCCTTACGTAAAAATTTCATTACAAAATAGTTATACACATCATCAAATTTTAAAATAATCAATTTACATATTATTAGTTCTTATTTCAGGTATATTGTTGTGTCTGCGCACTCTTAAAATAACTCTTAAAATATTGTTCATTAAAACTCTCAGTGATTATGCATAGTCACTGTTACATCTAAAGCCATTACTAAAAGATCCAAAAGAAGAAAAATAATCTATATATATATAGGCTGAACCAATAAGATTTACCGATTACATTATATACTCCAGACAAATAATTATTCGTTTGCATTTGAAAACATTTATAATTTGCGGGACCAAAGTGGTGCTATTACCATTTCAGAGGATTTTCGGACAAGAATATTTGGCCGCCTTCAAGTAGCGATATTAGACCAAACGATATTTTGCGATTTCGTTCATTTTAGAGACTGAGGTACATAAAGACTATTCAAATTTGAGTGAAGCATTGGTAAATGTAATAGGCGGTTATTTTGAATAGAGAGTCTATTTTTTATTCGTTGTTTGATGTTTTGTACTATTTAGTTTTCTTCCAATAGGTTCTTTTCCGTTTAAACGCTGCCATTAATAGAAATAAAAAAGAATAGTACTGGAGTCATAGATACGAGTGCATTAAGGTAGCGTTGTCGTCACTTAATTACGGGAAAAGGATTTTATAAGATTGGTCTGTAAAATTTATTTTCACCTGACATTTATAATATAAAATCATCTTTCAAATAGATCATCATCATGTAACATTATCATTAATTAATATTTGTATAATAATATATTTTAATGAAGTATCTATGATTTCGGTAATTTTTATTCAGTAGTATTTCTGAATTATTTCAGTGCAGTGCTAGAACGTAAAAGATCCCTTCCACAATATTTTTATATACACTCATATTGTTTTGTATTTACAGTAATTTACACCCTGTAATTAAAAAAATAGAATCAACGTATTATTTGAGTTTCAATGTCCCCAAGACTGATATTCTTGTATTTAAGGGGCGGACACACGTAGAGTTTTTTAAAGATTTTCTACCAACTTATAGTAGTGTGACTTTTTGCTAAGCTGCTCTTACTTTTTTCCACGAGAAGATAAGAAAAAACTATATAAATATTAGTTATTTTATTTGGTTTCCATGATACTTGAAGGTACCATGTATACCAACTACAATAAATTTTAATTATATAGTTTTTTCTTAAATTCTCGTGGAAAAAAGTAGGAGGAGCTTGTCTGGGGGAAAATCTTTAAAAAACCTTACGTGAGTACGGCCCTTTAGGTTCACTCACCTTCGATGTGACAGGGAATTGTGGCAGGCGAGCATTGATGGCTGCGCATTCGTCATATGCGTACCTAGCAAAAGAGAAACTTACTTGTAATTATATTTAATAAAAGAAAATATAAGAACTGCTTTCCTTATCTCCTATTTATTGTAAGATAATAGCTAACTAGCTGTACCCGTGGATATTCCATGGTTTTATTGCACAGTTTGGTCACGTGTGTAGTATATTTTCATTTCACATTGAAATCTTCATTAATTTTTATGTAATGCCTGAAACGATATGTTGGTTCATTCAAAGGGAAACTAAAAATAACAGAGTTTAACTAATTCTCATCCTCATTCGGGCAGAGGCAAAAATTGCTCTTCCGCTTTTCTGTTTTTCATTTTTGCCGGAGTTTTCATTTTTCCCAAATTTTTCGGTATCCCGAAATTTTCGGTTTCCGTTTTTTTTTTTTTTTTTTTTTTTTTTTTATTTTTTTTTTATTTTTTTTTTTTGGGGGGGGTTCCGAAATTATCGACTTTTCAGATATGTACTTTAGATGGTTTTCTGTTTCTTCTTAATCTTTTTTTTTTTTCTTTCCGGGTTTTCCAGTTTCCGATTTTCCGGATCTTTTTCGGTTTTCCAGATATTCAAGGTTCCGGATTTTTCGATTTTCATGATTTTTTATTTCTGCTTTTTTTTCAATTTCCCCTGATATTTCAGTTTCGGATGTCTTCTCTTTTACGGTCCGAAACTGTTCCGTTTACTTTTACGGTCCACATATTTTGTTCTGATTTACTTTTACGGTCCGAACTTTCTTGTTATACTTTTACAGTCTGAATTTTTTGTGATTTATTTGTACGGTCTGAACTTTTTTTAAATAAAAATAGGAAATAATTATCAAAGAATAACCTTTCTATTAAAGAATATTCCATCTTGAATATCATAGTTGAATATTGAAAAGTAATAAATTTGATATCTATAGCTCCTTATATGGCTTAATGTTGTGTCATATTTACAAGCCAGAATGTTTAAAGAATTCATGAAAATTTAATTTCAAATTTTGATTTGTTTGATATGATTTCATATTTTCATTTCGTTATTAGAAATTTTAATGTTTACATTTACGGTTCTAAATTTAATTTTGATTTACTTTTATGGTCGGCATTTTTTTATTTACTTTTACGGTCCGAATTTTTTTCTCGGACCGTAAATGTAAAGAGATCCACATTTTCTCTTGATTTTTGCGGGGCTTTCCTTGTCCTTTCCGATTTTTCGAATTTTTCCATTCTCCAGATATTATTTTGGTTTTCCGAATTTTTTGGTTTTTCCATTCTTTCTGTTTTTCCGAATATAACATTGTTGAAGTTTAGATTATTCGATATTGGTAAGTAATTTAAATGATTGAATTCCTCAATTTGTGTGACACATTGTCCCTCTCACTCTTCATTTCTTCAATTTTTGTAATTGAGAAGTTTCCCTTGCATACTGGTTGTGGAGTGATATGTGTCGCACCCAGTTTTTTCAACTGCAGTATCACTCCATTCATTTAGTTAAAATTTTATCTTGTTGAAGTGTTGAATTGTTATCTTGTTATGCTGTTTTTTTTTTTTTGATTAAACGCATCACTGGAATCCCATTGAAGAGTTTATGCATTGTTCCAGGTTTAGTTGTATTTTTCGGCATTGAATATATTTTTTTGAGTAAGCATTTTTTAGCCTTGGTAAACGGTAAAGCAGTTTCACACTAAAGTTAATCTGCGAACTGCCTACTGAATTTGCTGCTGCTTGTCGAAGATTGGCCAGTCGCTGGCTAATCAATCTATTATTACTCTCTGACAGGAAATCACACCAGTACAATTGCCAATCGCACCAGTACAATTGCCAATCACACCAGTACAATTGCCAATCACACCAGTACAATTGCCAATCACACCAGTACAATTGCCAATCACACCAGTACAATTGCCAATAGCACCAGTACAATTGGCAATCACACCAGTACAATTGGCAATCACACCAGTACAATTGCCAATCACACCAGTACAATTGCCAATAGCACCAGTACAATTGGCAATCACACCAGTACAATTGGCAATCACACCAGTACAATTGGCAATCACACCAGTACAATTGCCAATCACACCAGTATTATTGCCAATCACACCAGTACAATTGCCAATCGCACCAGTACAATTGGCAATCACACCAGTACAATTGGCAATCACACCAGTACAATTGCCAATCACACCAGTACAATTGGCAATCACACCAGTACAATTGGCAATCACACCAGTACAATTGGCAATCACACCAGTACAATTGCCAATCACACCAGTACAATTGCCAATAGCACCAGTACAATTGGCAATCACACCAGTACAATTGGCAATCACACCAGTACAATTGGCAATCACACCAGTACAATTGCCAATCACACCAGTACAATTGCCAATCACACCAGTACAATTGCCAATCGCACCAGTACAATTGGCAATCACACCAGTACAATTGGCAATCACACCAGTACAATTGCCAATCACACCAGTACAATTGGCAATCACACCAGTACAATTGGCAATCACACCAGTACAATTGCCAATCACACCAGTACAATTGCCAATCACACCAGTACAATTGCCAATCGCACCAGTACAATTGGCAATCACACCAGTACAATTGGCAATCACACCAGTACAATTGCCAATCACACCAGTACAATTGGCAATCACACCAGTACAATTGGCAATCACACCAGTACAATTGGCAATCACACCAGTACAATTGCCAATCACACCAGTACAATTGCCAATAGCACCAGTACAATTGGCAATCACACCAGTACAATTGGCAATCACACCAGTACAATTGGCAATCACACCAGTACAATTGCCAATCACACCAGTACAATTGCCAATCACACCAGTACAATTGCCAATCGCACCAGTACAATTGGCAATCACACCAGTACAATTGGCAATCACACCAGTACAATTGCCAATCACACCAGTACAATTGGCAATCACACCAGTACAATTGGCAATCACACCAGTACAATTGCAATCACAGCACCAGTACAATTGCAATAAGCACCAGTACAATTGGCAATCACACCAGTACAATTGGCAATCACACCAGTACAATTGGCAATCACACCAGTACAATTGGCAATCGCACCAGTACAATTGCCAATAGCACCAGTAATTGCCAATAGCACCAGTACAATTGGCAATCACACCAGTACAATTGGCAATCACACCAGTACAATTGGCAATCACACCAGTACAATTGCCAATCACACCAGTACAATTGCCAATAGCACCAGTACAATTGGCAATCACACCAGTACAATTGGCAATCACACCAGTACAATTGGCAATCGCACCAGTACAATTGCCAATAGCACCAGTACAATTGGCAATCACACCAGTACAATTGGCAATCACACCAGTACAATTGGCAATCACACCAGTACAATTGGCAATCACACCAGTACAATTGCCAATCACACCAGTACAATTGCCAATCACACCAGTACAATTGGCAATCACACCAGTACAATTGGCAATCACACCAGTACAATTGGCAATCACACCAGTACAATTGGCAATCGCACTAGTACAATTGCCAATAGCACCAGTACAATTGGCAATCACACCAGTACAATTGGCAATCACACCAGTACAATTGGCAATCACACCAGTACAATTGGCAATCACACCTTTACAATTGCCAATCACACCTGTACAATTGCCAATCACACCAGTACAATTGCCAATCACACCAGTACAATTGCCAATAGCACCAGTACAATTGGCAATCACACCAGTACAATTGGCAATCACACCAGTACAATTGCCAATCGCACCAGTACAATTGCCAATCACACCAGTACAATTGCCAATCACACCAGTACAATTGCCAATCACACCAGTACAATTGCCAATAGCACCAGTACAATTGGCAATCACACCAGTACAATTGGCAATCACACCAGTACAATTGCCAATCACACCAGTACAATTGCCAATCGCACCAGTACAATTGGCAATCACACCAGTACAATTGGCAATCACACCAGTACAATCGCCAATAGCACCAGTACAATTGGCAATCACACCAGTACAATTGGCAATCACACCAGTACAATCGCCAATAGCACCAGTACAATTGCCAATAGCACCAGTACAATTGGCAATCACACCAGTACAATTGGCAATCACACCAGTACAATTGGCAATCACACCAGTACAATTGCCAATCACACCAGTACAATTGCCAATCACACCAGTACAATTGCCAATCACACCAGTACAATTGGCAATCACACCAGTACAATTGCCAATCACACCAGTACAATTGGCAATCACACCAGTACAATTGGCAATCACACCAGTACAATTGGCAATCACACCATGCTACAATTGGCAATCACACCAGTACAATTGGCACCAGTACAATTGCTAATCGCACCAGTACAATTGCCAATCACACCAGTATTTGCCAATCACACCAGTATACAATCACACCAGTACAATCACACCATGTAAGTAGTGCCATTATACCATGTAAATAGTGCCATTATACCATGTAAGTAGTGCCATAATACCATGTAAGTAGTGCCATAATACCATGTAAGTAGTGCCATAATACCATGTAAGTAGTGCCATAATACCATGTAAATAGTACCATAATATCATGTAAGTAGTGCCATAATACCATGTAAGTAGTGCCATAATACCATGTGTGTCTGCTGGAAGTAGAAATTTAATACAATTTAGTTTGATTTTTGTTTAATTTTAGTTAATTTTGATCAAGAGTCTACCTTGTTCATAGATCTCCTTGGTCAAGACCAATGGTGGTCCTGAAATTTAACTGTGGTCCTGAAATTTACGGTGGTCCTAAAATTTAACGGTGGTCCTGAAATTTACAGTGGTCCTAAAATTTAACGGTGGTCCTGAAATTTACAGTGGTCCTAAAATTTAACGGTGGTCCTGAAATTTAACCGTGGTCCTGAAATTTAACCGTGGTCCTGAATTTTACAGTGGTCCTGAAATTTAACAGTGGTCCAGAAATTTAACAGTGGTACTGAAATTTAACAGTGGTCCTGAAATTTAACGGTGGTCCTGAAATTTAACGGTGGTCCTGAAATTTAACTGTGGTCCTGAAATTTAACAGTGGTCCTGAAATTTAACAGTGGTCCTGAAATTTAACCGTGGTCCTGAAATTTAACGGTGGTCCTGAAATTTAACAGTGGTCCTGAAATTTAACCGTGGTCCTGAAATTTAACGGTGGTCCTGAAATTTAACAGTGGTCCTGAAATTTAACCGTGGTCCTGAAATTTAACGGTGGTCCTGAAATTTAACAGTGGTCCAGAAATTTAACAGTGGTCCTGAAATTTAACAGTGGTCCTGAAATTTAACAGTGGTCCTGAAATTTAACCGTGGTCCTGAAATTTAACGGTGGTCCTGAAATTTAACAGTGGTCCAGAAATTTAACAGTGGTCCTGAAATTCGACAGTGGTCCTGAAATTTAACGGTGGTCCTGAAATTTAACGGTGGTCCTGAAATTTAACTGTGGTCCTGAAATTTAACAGTGGTCCTGAAATTTAACAGTGGTCCTGAAATTTAACCGTGGTCCTGAAATTTAACGGTGGTCCTGAAATTTAACCGTGGTCCTGAAATTTAACGGTGGTCCTGAAATTTAACAGTGGTCCAGAAATTTAACAGTGGTCCAGAAATTTAACAGTGGTACTGAAATTTAACAGTGGTCCTGAAATTTAACAGTGGTCCTAAATTTTCCAGTGGTCCTGAAATTTAACTGTGGTCCTGAAATTCGACAGTGGTCCTGAAATTTAACGGTGGTCCTGAAATTTAACGGTGGTCCTGAAATTTAACGGTGGTCCTGAAATTTAACGGTGGTCCTGAAATTTAACAGTGGTGCTGAAATTTAACAGTGGTCCTGAAATTTAACAGTGGTCCTGAAATTTAACGGCGGTCCTGGAATTTAACAGTGGTCCTGAAATTTAATGGTCCTGAAATTTAACGGTGGTTCTGAAATTTAACGGTGGTCATAAATTTTCCAGTGGTCCTGAAATTTAATGGTGGTCCTGAAATTTAACTGTGGTCCTGAAATTTAACTGTGGTCCTGAAATTTAACTGTGGTCCTGGAATTTAACAGTTGTCCTGAAATTTAACTGTGGTTCTGAAATTTAACTGTGGTCCTGAAATTTAACTGTGGTCCTGAAATTTAACTGTGGTCCTGAAATTTAACTGCGGTCCTGAAATTTAACTGTGGTCCTGAAATTTAACTGTGGTCCTGAAATTTAACTGTGGTCCTGAAATTTAACTGTGGTCCTGAAATTTAACCGTGGTCCTGAAATTTAACTGTGGTCCTGAAATTTAACTGTAGTCCTGAAATTTAACTGTGGTCCTGAAATTTAACCGTGGTCCTGAAATTTAACTGTGGTCCTGAAATTTAACTGTGGTCCTGAAATTTAACTGTGGTCCTGAAATTTAACCGTGGTCCTGAAATTTAACTGTGGTCCTGAAATTTAACTGTAGTCCTGAAATTTAACTGTGGTCCTGAAATTTAACCGTGGTCCTGAAATTTAACTGTGGTCCTGAAATTTAACTGTGGTCCTGAAATTTAACTGTGGTCCTGAAATTTAACCGTGGTCCTGAAATTTAACTGTGGTCCTGAAATTTAACTGTAGTCCTGAAATTTAACTGTGGTCCTGAAATTTAACCGTGGTCCTGAAATTTAACTGTGGTCCTGAAATTTAACCGTGGTCCTGAAATTTAACGGTGGTCCTGAAATTTAACAGTGGTCCTAAAATTTAACGGTGGTCCTGAAATTTAACTGTGGTCCTGAAATTTAACTGTGGTTCTGAAATTTAACTGTGGTCCTGAAATTTAACTGTGGTCCTGAAATTTAACTGTGGTCCTGAAATTTAACTGTGGTCCTGAAATTTAACTGTGGTCCTGAAATTTAACTGTGGTCCTGAAATTTAACTGTGGTCCTGAAATTTAACCGTGGTCCTGAAATTTAACTGTGGTCCTGAAATTTAACTGTAGTCCTGAAATTTAACTGTGGTCCTGAAATTTAACCGTGGTCCTGAAATTTAACTGTGGTCCTGAAATTTAACTGTGGTCCTGAAATTTAACTGTGGTCCTGAAATTTAACCGTAGTCCTGAAATTTAACCGTTAAGTAAAATCTAATACCTGACTACCTAATTTTAGTTCATTGCATATTAATTCTTGAATGTTTAACTCTGTGTTTTTGGGAGAGTTGACGAAACTCTTTATAATTATCTTGTCACTATTTCTTACAGTAATATTCTGTATGCTAAATTTGATATCTCTATAAATTTCCTTACCTTATTCCATCGCTATACATTTTTTGCATTATTTAGGATTTTTTCCTCATAAATTAATGTGCATTATTGTTATTACTGTGCGAAGGTTTGTATGAGTTTGTGTTTGTTTTTTGTATCGTACGAGTACGCCGTTATCTATCGTCGAGAATTCTATCGAATTTAATTTCGTATTATCTTTTTACCAGATTTCTTCTAGAGCAGCGGTTCCATATAGGAATAGGTGGTCCCGTGGACCCCTTAGCAAGGGGTTCCTTGCTATAAGCAGCGACGCTAAGTTTGTAATTGGATAGTTTTGATAGTAACCGTTTTTTTTTTAATCGCTTAAATGAATCACTATGTGTTATTTTATATCTTTGTGGTTATAAATTTATCCCATTCTAAATGGTTTTGGTTTAACTTCTGACGTAACAGAGGAAGGATGTCTCTTTGTCTCTGTTTATTTACAATTATATTTTTGGGCTAACCAATTTTTTGTCGTAATCCCACCTAGGTAGAGTTTTCTCTCTGACGACTCCCAATTATGATGAGTTTTGGGAAAAATTTCGAGTTTTGGGAAAATTTTCGAGTTTTGGGAAAATTTTCGAGTTTTGGGAAAACTTCTAATTTTTCAAATCTAAAGTTTAGTTATTCTGAGCGTAACCCATTTGCGAACTAACTAACTAACTAACTAACTAACAAAGGAACTAACGAACGAACAAGCTGAAATATAGTATGATTCAACATTGCTTTTTGATCATCAAGCTAATTCTCTGAGAGACTCGGTGATTTACTTTCAATTTCAAATATGAATTCGCATATGAATTGAAGAGCTGTATTCACTGAAATATGAATAAACAGTCAACATACCGACTGCTGAGATATTAATGAATTACTATGAGGAATATATACAAGATATCCTAATACCAAGAGATATATGAATTACTATGAGGAATATATACAAGATATCCTAATACCAAGAGATATATGAATTACTATGAGGAATATATACAAGATATCCTAATACCAAGAGATATATGAATTACTAAGAGAAATTTTTTTATGAGATATCCTAATACCAAGAGATATATGAATTACTAAGAGAATTATTTACGAGATATCCTAATACCAAGAGATATATGAATTACTAAGAGAAATATTTACGGGATATCCTAATACCAAGAGATATATGAATTACTGAGAGAAATATTTACGAGATATCCTAATACCAAGAGATATATGAATTACTAAGAGAAATATTTAAGAGATATCCTAATACCAAGAGATATATGAATTACTAAGAGAAATATTTACTAGATATCCTAATACCAAGAGATATATGAATTACTAAGAGAAATATTTACGGGATATCCTAATACCAAGAGATATATGAATTACTGAGAGAAATATTTACGAGATATCCTAATACCAAGAGATATATGAATTACTAAGAGAAATATTTAAGAGATATCCTAATACCAAGAGATATATGAATTACTAAGAGAAATATTTACTAGATATCCTAATACCGAGAGATATATGAATTACTAAGAGAAATATTTACTAGATATCCTATTACCGAGAGATATACAGTATGAACCAAAAAAATGTTTCCGCTCTTTCAGATAATTAAAAATCGTTAGCCAATGGACGAAAAAAATGTATCTTGGTCTCTTTTTCTCCGCCTTTTATTGTACTATTAACAAGTAAAAACAATTTTTAACTGATGGACATAGTTTAAGAACAGGTAAGCAAAGAGTGAGGGTGATTATGTTTGTAATTGCGCAAATGTCATTTTGCGAGCTAACTCGGTGATTTTACTTACTAAAAGGCAGTGAATAAAAGGAAAAGAATTATAACGGTAGACATTATAATGCAGGGTGTTTACACTCCTTCCTTAGAAACTATTTGGAAATTAAACAACTTCAGTGACATTTTGATCTCATTGAAGTTTTCACTATAAATATTCGTTCTTCACTTGTTCATTGCATGGTTAAGACCCGCTTCATACTTGAATTTTTGACAGCGCGGAGAAAAGCTCTTCTTAAAATGTGTTTACACTTGCATTTTTTTATCGATGATGGAAAAATTTCTTAAAATTTTTACTTCAGCTATAAAAAAACGCAAGTGTGAACACATTTTAAGAAGAGCTTTTTCCGCTTTGTTAAAAATGTAAGTGTGAAGTGGGCCTTAACCATGCAATGAACAAGCGAAGAACGAATATTCAGAGTGAAAACTTCAATGAGATCAAAATGTAACTGAAGTTGTTCTAAATAATTTCCAAGGAAGAAGTGTAAGCACCCTGTATTAAAGTGTCTACTATTATAATTTCTTCCTTTAATTCACTGCCTTTTAGTAAGTAAAATCACAGAGTTAGCTCTAAGAATAACTTTCACGCAAAGACAAAAATAATCACCCTCACTCATTGCTTACTTGTTCTTAAACAATGACCATCAGTTAAATTTTTTTTTACTTGTTAATAAGGCGGAGTAAAATAGAACAAGATACAGTTTTTTCGTCCATTGGCTAACGATTTACAAGTATTTGAAAAACCAGAAACATTTTTGTGGCCCATACTGTATGAATTACTCTGAAGAATATTTACGAGATAACATACTGCCAGGAGAAGTAATCATTGCTCTGAGGAATATTTATAATTTTCCCCGAACCGTAGTCAGTTAAGCGGTAAGCAGACGTAAAAGTCTTCAGTTCTGTACCAGGTTCCTTGGAATCCATCACCAACTGACACTTGAACTCCTAAGAAGAAATGGGAAGTTGTCTAAACTGATTAATATTCTACTTTTAAACTAATAAGAATCTGGTCGAATCAGAAACATACTTTCGCGAAAGAGTATATTAATTGAATCAAAAGCTTTAATAATGAAATAATATACGTATATTTTATAAAATTTTAGAATATGCACTAGATAAAATGGTAATTTTATCTTTATATAAAGTATCCATGGCCAAAATGGGTGAAATAAACGTTATTTGAAAAACTATTTGTACTTTTCAAACGTTTATAAATGGTGTTATGTGCTGTGTCTGTTATAAAAATAGAGATATTTTATTTGTTCTTACTTAAATTCTTATTCAAATTCTTAATAGAATGTTGATAGGAACATGTACGTCATAAATTATTAACAGATTGAATAATTAAAATGCAAACTCACGTTAGGAGGGAGATGGGCCACTCCACCGCATGATGGGTGGTTACTGCAAACCATCACACAAGGGATGAGAGCGTACACGGTGGGATAGACCACCACGTGAAGGTTGGCATGAAGATTCTCAACCAACTGGAGTGTTGTTGTAAACATTGCTTGATACTCTTATAGGAGACCGTAGGATGAATTGCAAAGTAACCCTGAAAAACGTAATGCTGTTATATCATAATATGTCGTATTTCATTTTATATTTAAAGTTTCATTCTTGGTTATAGAAGGAGAATTTAACCTACTGTCGATACGTCCACACTATTACAGCAATGATCTACAACAGTACACATTATATTTAGTATACCTCAGTGTACTATTATAACTATCAAATATTAACAAATAAATATATTCACGGTTTAATGTTTTTTCTTTCTGTAAATGCATCGGGAACAAAACTATTCTAGCAGAGACACGTTTGTTAGTAATCGATTAGGGATGTATTAATGTAAAGTGTCCGTATAAGATAATGATCTTGTCATGGATATGCTCCCATTTTCTTTATATTACATGTTTACTTAAAAATATTTCCACGAAAATCGTTTGAACAAAGATAAAAGATTTAATCGGAACGAGTTCACTTTTCAACAGAATATTTTGTCTTTTAAAATGATTGATCTAGTTGGCCATTGAACTTATAGAAAATCCCTCTTAATCTTCTATGGCCCCATCATAACTTTTTCTCCGGTTAATAAGGTTGTATTTGAAATGATAACCAATTCATTAATTAATACTGGTATCTCCGTAACTAATCATCACCAATTTGAATATCAATTATGTGAAATAATTTAACATGGTATTTACTATTACTTAAAACACTATCTTATTTGAAACCTTCTCACTTTAAAATATACTTTAAATCAATTGGTTCTAAATCGACTCGGAGCACTAATTTTTGAAATATCTTTCGTTACTCTTATAAATTGTTTTTACCGATTTAAAACAATAAGTGGCACCTTCGAGCGGTACGGTTTAAACCGCTACATCTAATAATTTTAACATACATATTTCAAGATATATTTATTCACATTATACAGAAAAAAAAACTGACAAACATATTTTCTAATAGATTAAAATGATTTAAATTAGTTTTATATTATTCCTACTCAAAACTTATTTTAACTTTTATATAATATTCATGTTTTCAAACACTCGAGTAAATATTTGTTGTTCATGTCTGTTTTTAAATTTATTTACATAATTCACATTTATGAATAAAGAGTTATAATCTAAGGGGTTAGTTAATGCATCACTTCGTGCATTTTCAAAATTCAAAACATTTCATTAAACAGTGATTTGTAATCCTTATTATAGGAAGTCTAAATTTAAAAAATCCTTTTCAAATAGAATATTATTTTAATCTATTCTATACTTCAAATAGTTCTACACGTAGGGTTTTTTAAATCTTTCCACCTGACTTTTTGCTAAGCTCCTCCTACTTTTTCCACGAGAATTTTGAATTATATAAGAAAAAACGATCTAAATAATAATTTATTTTATTTAGATCGTTTATTTTAATTAGATCTGGTGGAAAGACTTAAAAGTCTCTGCGTGTGTACGGCCCTTTAGAAATATTACAAGGATTATAAAGCTAAGTATATTTTATAATACAACTTCCTATAACCTAAATTATTTTGAAATTTGCAATAATAATCAAAGAAAAATATTAAAATTATAACTTATACATAACAATCGATCCACAAATAAAAATTTTATATGAAATATGAGATGACACCCTTGAATTGGGTCAAACAACGTTCTATAGTTGTTTTTCAGTATAATGACATACATTTGAATTTGTATAATTTTCTAGCTGTTCAATCATAGGTTAGCTTAATTTGGGTCAAATATATGTTCTGTAGTTTTCAAATATGTGCATTAGCATGGGGAACGTATTTCTCTCAACAACATGTCTATATCTAAACAAGGTGACCCACAAAAAAGTGTACCAACTTAGAATTAATAAAAATATCGAATTTGTAATTAGTTAAAAAATGAGTTACAGTGAATTTAAAAATTAAATTTTTTCCATGTATCCATTCTAGCACCGTCATTGCTTAAGCTTGTACTTGTACGATATTTATATTAATTCAAACGAGTGTACACTTTTTTGTGGGTCACCCTGTATATGTACTTACTGTATAACCAATGTGAACACTCTTTCACAATCATATTATAATTCTGCTTGTTCCTTCATTAGGGCCCCCGCACACGAGCGTTTCTTCGCCGCAACGTCAAATGAACGCA
Organism: Caprella mutica; assembly: GCA_947561585.1. Taxonomy (NCBI): domain Eukaryota; kingdom Metazoa; phylum Arthropoda; class Malacostraca; order Amphipoda; family Caprellidae; genus Caprella; species Caprella mutica. The sequence goes on along the minus strand of CANNZV010000486.1, from coordinate 95,005 downwards.
GCCGCATGACCAGGGCACACGAGCGTGTGCCGCAACGGAAAATTAACCCAAGTGCATATAGAGAGTGACTTGCAGTATGTACCAGTCACACTATACCTAACTAGTTACACTGTAGGCTATCTAACCAGTCACACTATACCTTAACGGATCAAAATTTTAAAGTAATTGTAATTGACCAAGATAATTAAATACAATAATGGATATTATTTTCAGAAGCATGTTACTAAACACATTTGCTGCTTTTTATATGTTTTCAGTCTAAAACAGATTTTCTTTTTTATCAGTTCTATAAAAACATTTTAGTTGATTCTCATCCTGTGGATTTTCCACGGGTTTTGTTAGTTAAAATTATTGAGAGTCCATTCACAATCTATACCAGTGGTTCTTAACCTTTTTGGAGGTACCTAACCCCAGAAGCTTCATATATGCATTCATCGAACCCTTGTAGTTGGAAAATAAAATGTGTTTTCCCCTTCAAAATAAAAATATATGTACATAACTAAAGTTAAACTGTATTAGTTGCACAAACTGTACCAAGCATCGTTTGCACTGGAACACTAAATCAATATGCTCTATGATCAAAATAAAATAAACATGAATTTTGCATATAAACAAACAACTTAATGAGCCAAACTGCCGAACCCCTGGAAGTGACTCACCGAACCCAGGTTCAGAACCACTGATCTATACTAATAATTTCCCACGTGTGTTTATTTATTTATTTGGTATATGTCAGCTTTTATTCGACGGGTATTGAACATGAAGAATGTAACTATGATACGCACGGGAATATATTGACTTGATATTTAAATTGTTTTTATTCATTTTTTGTGTGTATTCTATCTTTAAAATGAAGTATCAGTTTTTGCAGAAAAATAAATGTTAATTGAGTTAACTGAAAGAACCTAATAACTGGTAATAAATTGGTATTGAAGACCCGTTATTTTTAACGGGCAAATACACTATAGTTTTCAATAAAATGATCACAAATCAATACAAGTGGCTCCACTCCAAAAAAGGCCAATATTCAGGTAATTAATATTTTTTTATTGAAAGTACGGAAAATATATATTTCGAATTTTGAAAAACTTTAAAAAAAGTAAGAAAGCGTAAAATTTTTATTAAGGTATCCAAAAAAATAACCTAATTACTATCAATTAGAAATTATGTGAATGTGATCATGTAGAATTGCTTTTATCAAGCCTGTCGATACACCGTATATAGAACGGTGTAGAGTGTTCCTAACCACTGGTGTTCCGTTCTCATAAGTACGGAACACCAGTGAAAAGGTCTACAGTACACATCATTTGAAGGAAAAATAGAATAAAGAGTTTACCTAGCATTTGTGAGTAAGGGTTCTAAGTGATAGCTAGATCCTTTACCCGATATGAGTGAGGCAGTTTAACCGCCTCGTTTTCACTGCCCTGTTTACGCGTCTTCAGTTAATCATGGTTATATGAATGGAATTCAAATTTGCATACTATTCTAGCGTTGATACCGCTTTTCATTCATTTAACCGTGATTATTTTAAGAAGCGGAAACAGGGCAGTGAAAACGCGGCGGTGAAACTGCTAGATAGTATAGGCCTAAGGAAAATTCTCTAAATGGTAGATAGCTCTTTTACCCTATTTTTTTTCATTTAATGGAAAACAAACCTTCTAATCTTTTATGATTTAAATTTCAAATTTGATAAATTTTCATCTTTTTTCATACTTTTTCGACGTTTTCGAACTTCTGACTCAATGGCATAGTTTTATTTTTTCTTTTTTGCTGCTAACAAAAATAAATTAAATATATTCATTAAATAGATGAATTTGTCTCATCCCGAAGCAATTAAATTTAAAAAAATACTTCATTGTTTGAAAGCGATATGGGACAAATATGGCCCAATAAAAACAAAAGGATTGTGTACACACAGAGAAAGGTTTACTTGAATCAAATCAAATTTTATTTGTTTTGACTTATATGTATGAATGGTTTGCTTTTGCTCCTACCTACGTGGTGAGTTGCAGGTACTATTTATAAGTAGTTAAATTGACGTTTGTTAAAACAAAACAGTCGTTTAAAAAAAAAAGTAGCGCCAACTCTCATAGTGAGTTAATTTATACACCAGATACATTGGATTAACAGTCTTTGTGAGTTACTACAATACACTCTGTTATAGTTATTGTATAAACATAAGTTAAAATTCTCAAGAAAGGTATATCTTTTAACTATCATAGTAATTAAGTTCATTCAATCCATAAAATGAATCGAATTAACTAATGTTTGATGACACACCACGTCATAGCTGCTTTAAAACACATGAAAATATGAATAAAATTCAACCAACTCACATAATAAATAAATTGATGACCCATGTGATATGACCATATGGGTTGTACTTTTCTCTCTCTGTGTAATTTTATTGAGTATTTAACATTAATTGAATACAGTTTATAGGTAACTGACATGAATTATAAATCAAATAATTTATTACGCGTAAAAACAGTTACTAATTTTTCCTACTGAAGTGAAAAGCTTATATATTTATAATATAATTAATATATATGTATTGAATTTTTATATATACTATACATCAACCCATATACTAAACAGGTAGTTTCATATATATTTATAATACATGTTTGAATAATAACCAAACAGGTTATGTTATTGAATTCATGAGTGAATCATCTTAAAGTTTTATATTACTTTTTTTTATATTATAATTATAATACTCAATAGTCATACCTCTGAGTTAACTAGTTAATTATTATGCAATGGATTTTAAATGTTATTCAACTTTTTGAGGTGATTGCAATATCATTAACATTCACTATACAAATATTCTCCAAAAGTTTCGAATCGAAATATTTAGCAGGTTCAGTTAAGTAATTTAAATACAAATTAAATTAATTAAATTATTTTCATTAAATAATTAAATACTTTCACTCTGACACCTACAGTAGTTGCAAAGTAAGTATTAACGTAGATCATAGAAAATTTGACTATTATGTAAATTATATTATGACCTAAGATGACCGAGTACCGTAAGCCAAATAATTGAAATAATTTGTCCATACCTACTTCTTCTCTCTGACATCAAAATAACACAAATGGCGTACAATCGCAATAGAATTAGTATTAAAATGAAGTAATTTTCAAACAGAGAATATGTTTATCTTCATAATTAAGAATATATAGTGCGATTAATATTAATGATTTAATATTATTATTATTATGCTAAATTATTTATTTTGGGTCGTATCCACTGTTAAAACAACATAAGTTTTTTATACTTTTTACTTTATATGACAAAATAATATTATTAATTAATATTATTTATTATTAATATGATAAAAGCTTATAATAAATAGGTAAATAGCACCAATTAGTTACCTTTTAATTAAACAGCCACCAAATCTCATTAGAAAATGTTCTATTTTGTAGCGATGCGTTATTTGCGTCGCTTCAATGTGATTTCAGAATTAATTTGAAATCACAGTTATTAAGAAGCTATAGAAAATATTTAAACCTGGGAAATTAGTAGTTCATTATATTAATTTACTGTTGGACATTGAAACATAGGAGCTAAATATATTTTCTCTTAGCTTTGTTAAACTGACTTCGAAAGGAGCATACCATTACAAAATTATTGAAACACTGTTTTATTTTTCTATGTGAATTACCTTGAAAAAGTAACACAATTGTTGTTGCTGTTTTCTGAAACTAAACTATCATGACCTCCCTGTACTTACGTTTATATGTATATGTTTATAAGTAATTAACAGTCATTATAATTTCTCCACTTTAATTATTATCAATCAATAAAGATAAAAAAAACCTATAAAAGAATATAATAAATTATTTACCACGTTTCAACGTAAAAATGTCACATTGTAGGCGGAAGTAGTATAGTGTCACTTTATCGTCAGTAAATATGTATTATAAGCCTACATTTGAATGATCAGCATCGTAGTATAGGGCACATTATAGAGGTAAAATAAAGGATGAAAAAGAACACGCTTATTTCTAATCATACTATCTACACATATAAATGTACCTTAAATTAAATTATGAAGATTGCAGAAATGATAACCATTGACATCTATCAATATTATTCGAATGATAAGCACTATAATATCTACGATATCTTATCACTCTTGCGCGATATCTTATCGAAAGTTTTTTTTATAAATGATATCATCGATAAAAACGATTAGTTGAAAATCATATACATAAAATGTAATTAACGATTTCTCCTGCAATAATCAATCAATTTTCTGAATCTCACCCACAATCAGAGCAAATAATAAAATCGATAATTTTTATTATATATTTTCAAAATAATTATTTCCTCATTAGGCTTTTTGATATTTCACAAAGAAAAATAATAATTAATGGTAGCCCCAAGCTACCAAATTAACTTGAATTAATGATTGGCAGGAAACTATTTTCAAAATATATTGGAAATATTATAATAATAATTGAGGAAATAAAATAAAGTTTGAAGGTAATATCTTTATTTTAATAAATCAATAAATATCAATCAAAGGAAGGAAATTTATAGAATAGATTAAATATAAAATGTTTTTTATAAGATAATAATAGTATCAATAGGAGAATGTTTCTAGAATTAATATACATCATTGCTTCATATTTTCACAAATTAGGACTTCAATTTTAGTGGACAATAACAATATTAGAACAACTGAAATGGTGGCCGGAAATTTCGTCATGGAACTTTCGGTCTAGTTTTATAATGATTTTATTAAAGAATAATAATGGAAAAAGTTAAACTTATGAATACTAAAATATGTAGTGTATTTCATTAACCGTAGTAAAATGATACGTAACATTAGTAACTTTGACATGTTTTGATATTTAGATAAACATGAGATATGAGCGGAAAATTCGGTCTCAGAACTTTCGGTCTGACGTACATAAATATAAATAAAATACATAAAATATAAATAAAATCTTATCAGTTAAATGTACTCCCTTACCAGATCACTATAAATAGTCATGAAGTGTGCATGGTGCATGAGATTAGCGGCTACAATAAACAATCGGATACAATAAGCAAAATGATCCTCATTTGTATACAAATTTATGAAGATCATTTTGAAACTCTCAAATAAATGGCTCAAATATCCGCTAGTTTGTTGTACTGCACACTTCATGATTGTTTAATCACCTGGCAGGGGGTTTGGGGGTTGGCACGCCCCAATATAAATATATTTTATAAGAATTCGATATCATTATGAATAAAATGAAGGTACCGCTCACATGTAAAAGAATCTTTGGTAGGCGTGCTGAAGTCCGTTGGTTGAGTATTTTTCATTCCAAGAACGAAAGTTCTAGACCGAATTTTCCTAGACCAACTGAAATATGTTTTTGTTATTGTTTTTCATTGAACCATAAACTTTTTATCTAATAGATAAATGATATAAGATATCGAATATTAGGATTAGTTTGAGTTATACATATAGGACGGCTTCATATAAGTTATATAATAATTATTATTGAAATAAAAGTTAAATAATAACTATTATTTTCTTGGAACTTTATTAACCTAAGTCTAATCTGTAGTTTGATGCATGCTGTTAAATCAGTAATTAAGTTGAACCATATTGCCTTAAACTTAGCATAGCTCAACAGAGGTCAGCTGCCTAATTAATATTTTTTCAAGTGTATGAGAGTTGTATATGTACTGTATACCTATACACTACCATACACTGAAATAAAGAACTTGTAATGTTAACTGAGGAAATCTACACGTTATTTATTCATTTACTGCATTTTAGCCATGCAAATCTTACTTAGTTCCAGTTCTAAATATTTAATTTCAATCAAAATTATTTAATACATAAATTTATCATAAATTTTATACATTTTGGAAATCAGTCCAAGATTTATATTATGAAAAATTATCCTATTTATTTCATACTATTAATTTCAAGAAATATAATGATCTTATGGAATAATTATAAATTTATTAATTGAAGTTCCTATATAGTAAAACTTCCTATTATGAAATCCTTTACAGTTAATAAAGTTAGACTCTATAGTGAATGAATGGTCAGACTAAAGAAAATTAGTTCACTACAGGCAATGAAATGTTTAGTATTAAACACCCTAAACAGTTTTAATGTTCAGTTTAATAACCGCAGAATAATAATAAAAACATGTGTTTAAATATTCAAAAGAATCATTGATTAATAAATATATCACAATGATTGATGTTCAAGAAATTACAGCAATATGTTAACTCTCATTAAAATACAATTTTGTATAACACAAAATCTCTACCATACTTTCTCTTTGCCATCATAAATTAAGTTATGGAATTATGGTATACCTATGGAAAGATAATTACATTTTTCCGATGACACTCCCAGATGATATAAAAAGAGCCTGCATACCCAGATGCTGAATTAATGTTCACAAAAACTAGTTAGTATGGATCTATTGACCATGGGTCATATTATAGCGCAATAAGTACGGAACCTGAAAGAAACTAATATAAACTAATTTTAAGGTGTTTCTACACTACTTTCACTGGTCCGAGACTAGGATGAACGGGGAGTATTTTAATAGCAGTAAAAATGAAATACACTATCGAAAAGAGGAGAAAATATTTAATAATTCAGCTTGGATCACCATTCACTCGTGAACCAATTTTTAGGTTATTTAAAAATTTTATGTTATTTAAAAAAACAGTATTTATACCCAATTCTTATTATTCATAAAATAATTTGTTTTTGTTCCTTAACAATTATGGTACCTTTTCCAGTCTCCCGATTATACGATCGGCGATTATAATCGACTATAAAAAAATAATCTTCATATCTTCACAATAAATAATTTTTTGAAAATACAATCGCATTCTATCGTAAATGTTAAGTAATTCCGACGATACTGTCAGAAATTACGATATACGATCACATACGATCACTATTTTCCGTAATCGGCAATACTAGATGTTCTGTTGATTATTAATTTTACCGACTGGGTTATTCCACAATAGTGGAATAACTTTTACCATATTAAATAAATAGTAAAGTATGCTAAGGTCACCATAATGATCTCGAAACTTTGTATACTTCCCAATAAATAAAAATAAGGTATTAACGCACGGTTAGCAATAGGAGGTTAAACAGGTTCAAAAACGCGTAGCGCATTCTCGAGATCGAGCAATTTGGCAAATTGTGAGGAACACGGACACGGATTTAGATAATATAGGTAGATTCACGTTGTCCTTTATTGAAATGAACTGAAATTTAAATGCTTACAAGTAATGTTCATTTTATTGTTGTATCAAGAAGCTGATTTTTTTATTTAATTATTCACTGTTGTTGTTTATACTCTATAGCAAAGCTCATAAAGAGAAAATACTATTTTCTATCATTCATATTTTGGTTCTGAAATAATGTAACTGGAGTCTAGACATACAATGACTGAGGGACAAAAAACTACTCCCAGAATACGAGAACATGATCTTCTAGTGTTTCTTTTTTTGTCTTAATCACCCCAATATTATATTTACTACACCTATTTATTCTCTTACACACTCAATCTAAAGTTTCTATTTTATTTCAATTTAAGTTTATTCATAAATTTATTCCTTTTTGGTTTGATGCAATTGGTCGCATGATAATTTTTCATTATTCTATGACTTGACTTGGAGTTAGATTTTTCTTACCTTCTTGTAATTCGATGCAACTGCTCGCAAGAAAAACAATAATAATTGTTCACTATCTTTGAAAAAGAAGGAGAATGAAACTATCACATTTATATAAGACAGTTTCAGTTACATAACTGATGAATGTTGATGAACTGATAATACGTACATGCAGTGAATATGATGGTAGATTTTTCTTGAATATACATATTATGAAAATATTAACTTACTAGCTATACAGTATGGGCCACAAAAAGCTTTTTCAAATACTTTTAAATCGTTAACCAATGGACGACGAAAAAACTGTATCTTCTTAGTCTCTTTTTCTCTGCCTCTTATTGTACTATTAACTGGTGAAAACTATTTTTAACTGATGGACATAGTTTAAGAACAGGTAAGCAAAGAGTGAGGGTGATTATGTTTGTCATTGCGCAAAGGTCATTCTTAGAGCTAACTCTGTAATTTTACTTACTAAAAATCAGTGAATAAAAGGAAAAAGAATTATAATGGTAGACATTTTAATACAGGGTGTTTACACTCCTTCCTTGGAAATTATTTGGAAATTGATTGATTCATTGCCTTAGCCATGCAATGAACAAGTGAAGAACGAATATTTATAGTGAAAACTTCAATGAGATCAAAATGTCACTGAAGTTGTTCTATTTTCAAATAGTTTCTAAGGAAGAAGTGTAAACACCCTGTATTAAAATGTCTACCATTATAATTCTTTTTCCTTTTATTCACTGATTTTTAGTAAGTAAAATTACAGAGTTAGCTCTAAGAATGACCTTTGCGCAATGACAAAAATAGTCACCCTCACTCTTTGCTTACCTGTTCTTAAACTATGTCCATCAGTTAAAAATTGTTTTTACCTGTTAATAGTACAATAAGAGGCGGAGAAAAAGAGACCAAGATACAGTTTTTTCGTCGTCCATTGGTTAACGATTTATAAGTATTTAAAAAAGAGGAAACATTTTTGTGGCTCATACTGTATATTGAATATTATTTTGAGGTACATTATAATTAATGTAGACGACCAAGTGCAAGAAGAGTATTTTCACTGTCCCCTCTTTTAAGAGTCCCTCTTATATCAATATCTCTTTAGATAGCTTTTTGGTGAATGTGGACTGAACTATTATAAATAAATCTTGTCCAAAATAAAGTATCAATTAAATTTTTGTGAGTCATAGTAAATTTAAGGGAATATTTTATGTCTTCAACATAATCTTCTCTCTAGTTAATTAAGTTCTGATTGCGTGTAAAACTAAGACTCGAACAGGAGATTAGTAATTTCTACTTTTCAATTCTCCAAACACAGTCCACTCACAAAGCTTACAGATGTTTCCCACATATCATAAGCAATGAAATCATCCACATAGACGACGCAGTTCTTGGTGTTGGGACTGTTTGGTGCCCAATTGAAGAAGCTGTCTGTGGTGTGGTACTCGTTAGCGAAAGAGTCCTTCCAGATGTCCGTGACACCAACTCTTATCACGTCAACGAACACATTCTCCCTGTCACGGATTAGTTGGATGGATTTCTCCTGATGACCATATGTAGAAAGATAAAATAAGATCAGTGAGGTATAGAATGTTTTGTTGTGCCATGGTAAAATAGAAGATCGGGTTTGGTACTCCAATTACCTCATACAGAACACTCTCATAGCAAAACAAGTTCGCATATAACAATTTTATAGTTAGACCATATGAAAAATAATATTTAGAAACAAAGAATCCTTATTTCTCTAGAAGCACAATATCAATGGAACAACCATAGAAATTTCATGAGGTGACTACAACTGATATTTTTTTAAACATATTGGTCCTTCATTATTTCAAATGTAAATGTGACAAGTCTTCGTAATGCATACATTCATATAATCGAAATGTATTTCAAATAGGTACATCCAATGAGGATGCCATTTCTTCCGCCTCTGAGCTAATTCATTACAATCTAGACAATTTGAAACATACTATGAACTCATTCGTATGTTCAAAAATAGACATGAATTCAATATAACTAAAAATACTTGTAATACTAGACATACAAAATGATCCTGTCTTCGATCACCATAATACGTAGACTCTCTTTAGTCCAACACAGTGTCAGTTATCACGCATCTAATTTCTAAATCATGGCACACATATCTATCAAAATATGAAAATATAAACTCAATACACGTCTTTAAAAAATCAATCAAAAATATGCGCTTATTTAATTAAATATCCTTATCCTTAGATTGTTTCACCACAAAATGTTAATCACTCACCAACAATGTTGTTGGAGGAAGGAAGAGAGATCCTCCAATGTTGTTGCAGGCTGCTTTCGCATCACTTAAAATAGGACAGAAATTGGAATAATAAATTTAAAAGGAAAGGAAAGGATAATTCACGCCAAACAATCATATCCACCTCTAAGGTTTTTTGATTCAACAAAATATCAACAAACAACCAAAATCATACTTTTGGCTACATCCTTAAAATTAATTTCCACCTATCTAGATAAAAATAGATTTTTGAAATGACCTATACCTACATTTCTTCTAAGAAAAATATTTAATTTTGTTCAAGTTTAAATTTATTTTTAAATGCATATAGTCACGTTCAATATCCCACCTTTGGACCATGTTGCCACCACCCGAGTCTAGAATTCTTTTGTTCCTGTAGGTAGTCCTTCTGAAAACATTGGCAGTGACTTCTCGAGGACCAGATCCATCTTCAGAATAGACCACAATTCTGCAAACTTCATCCTTATAAAGGAAGATAATACAATTCAGTGATAGTTATTCAGTGTCAAGAAAAGTATCCGTACACAATCTCATTATTACATAAAAACAATATGCCAATTCTTTTTTGGAACATGTTAAATTTGATTCTTAGATATTTATATGCATCCACAACGAATTCCGCTCTTCCATGCCTTAAAAAAATAAGTTTGATGATTGACATATTTATCAAAATGGAAATAATTTAAACGGTAGGAATTATAAGCACAAACCTGGAAAGAAAATCCTCCACATACAGGGTTCGCTACACAAGCTCCACTGCATCTTGCAACACTATTAGGTCCTATAATTGCGATGCTGTATATGACTGCGTAAATGGTTGGCACCAGGGAGAACTCCAAGGCCACCATTATGTTCTGTCTTAATATTCACAATTAATAATTAAAATGTTTTAGATAATGATAAGAAACTTTTAGAAGAGTATAAGTCTATGCAGAAAAGATATAAAAAAAAATATACAAAGCAAATGGGATTTTTATAACTAAATATGGATATAAGATTTAAAATAAGCTTGTGAGTTATTTAATCAGTGAACCCAGCGTGGAAGTTCAAATAGTAATGGAAATAGAAATGATATCATTGAGTAGATATAGATACAATAACATCATCAAATAAACGTCACAGCGCTGTTAAAAATTAGGCCATATGAATATAAATATCAAAGCGTAACTTGCCAGTTCGTGTGTTTATGTTATATCGTGATAGGTTTGTAAAATAGCAAATATGCGTAAAGATGATTTTAATATTCATAAACTATTGTAAACACTTTTTCATAGTCTTACATTGCAAATTCAGACACAAATATTTTTATATGAATTTTAAAGCGATAAAGAAACATGAATGTTTTATTATATATTTTGTTTCACGTTCAATATAGCAACTCATTGCGTGATTATTTTGAATTTCAACTTTCGGCTGTTGAAGAGTTCGAATGAAACTTATATAACCTTTCGACTGGGAGTTAGTATGTATCTTATAAATATATTACTCAATATTCACATATTGGTAGGTAATCAAACCATTAATATTTGTGAACATGATGATGATGCAGAATAAATTGATTCTTAACTTATTTTTAGTCATTTCTCATATTTTATTAATTAATTATTTTTGGTTAATTCTCATTATTTATTCATTACTATTACTTTTAGTCAACTCTCAAAATTCATCATTGTTAAATTTTCATAAAGTTTCCTTTTAGTATTTACCGTTACAGAAATAACTTAATGAGTGAATGCAAAGAAAAAGTAAACCTTTTAAGATAAAGTTTAAGCTACAAAACCTCATCTAGGAACACTCACTGACTGTGTGGAATAAACACATAAACTATAAATGTACCGACTGTTTCCTACCGTACAGTATATTGGATTATTCAACCTCTCTCCGTCCTTACATTTATATCTAATAACTATAAAATTATACTCTTATTTCAGATAGATAAAAATTATACACCAATGACTGAAGTAATATACCTGAATGAAAGAATAAACTTAATTATTAGGATTGAAAGGATCTCATCGGGATTTCCACATAGTCAAGAGTGTTACTTAAACTCAATGTTGAAGGCATTTCAGGTTTGAAGCTTTATATATGTTGGTTGTCGACGTGGTTGTCGAATGATGTGAATCGAGTCTACTATCAGGAGTTTAAATTTATGAGTTTAGAGATATTTCACATGTTTACTGATACTTTTAATCGTATATCTTTAATATTTATAATATATTTTATAAAGAAAGTTTATCTCTAGATGAAGAATTTTATCATCAACATAAAAAAATATTTGTTAATGAGCATATATAGAGAAAAAGTATCCAATATACAGCTGTTGATGTTCATGTCCTGACGATGAATAGACATCTTTATAAATTACCTACGAATTATGAGAGAGGGCGGCAAATTAAGAAATTGTACTGTACTGAAAGGAAAAAAAATCATATGAAAACGAATCAAAATATATATATATTTGGTAGTAATATTTTATTTAATAAATAAAACTAGAAAACTAATAACAGAAAGAAATACTACAGATTATTTATTTCACGTTAAGTTATTAAACTTAATGATAATCTTTAATTCTTCACAAATAACAAGATAGTATAACATTAACAACACATTAATTAATATATAGAATGCCAAAAGGTTGTCAATCGACGTAAAATAACCCATTCACTGTGTACAACATTGGCTGTACTGTGAATAGATGTAAGTAACACTGAAGTGAACATTTAGAATATAACAACAGAATTTATTAGGTAAAAACTTGCTTTAGGGCAACATGAAAGTAATATCATTCTGATCATATCTTTTTACAGAATATTTCACAATTCACAAATCATTCAGAAAGATTTGATGAGAATTCTCTTATATTGTATCTTCTGTTGTCATGCTTTCGATATTGCACTTAAAATTCTAATTTTCAAGCATTACACAACTATTGATCTAAATAAAGCACATTAAATATATATTGATGGGGATTAGGTAAAAAGAGACGAATAGAACACAGTAGGAATCGACATACATGTTTATTTATTAACAGTTGATTTACGCTATTGAATATATGGAATTTATTTGGAATTTAATTTTTTTAATCATATACATGTATGTATGATTGTATGTTATTACAAGCCTATTTGTTTCTCATAAATCATTTTAACTATCATTAAATAAATAAATCACCAATATATAGTATGAAGTGTTCAAATTTGACACTCAAATACGTTATGAACAAACTAAAATGTCGATAGAAATTTATCAGAAGTAAGAAATCATTTGACACCTCTAAGTTATAAATCATAATAAGTTATAAATTTGATATACTAATTTCATTATATTTTTCATTATTTAAGTTCAAGCTATGTTTTATTATTTAATTTTAATTATGTAAATTTTTACTCAACTATCAGACTGTATATTAGATGTAGGGCCAAACAATAAAAAATTTATTTCAAAAATCTAGAAGACAATGACACTTTAACAGATGGAGACTTGTATTTAGTTCCTTCTTTGACTAATGGATTCCTTCTCTTTGAGGATTTCGAGTAGGAGTCTTTTCTTTTTCTGTTTTCATTATTTCGATTTCTAGGTTGTTTCATCGCTGGTAGTCTTGACTTCACATTATTTTCTCTTCTCTTGGCAAAGGGTTTATTATTTGTCATCTTATGATTGCTATGGTACCGTCCAACTGTTCTTTCAAACCTTTCACCTTCCCTAACATTTCCACTAGTATGTCGTTCCTCTTGATGATTTGGAGCAACATCCATTCTTCTGACTTGTGCCTCTTTCTGGATATGTTGTGTATGTTTATCCTTTTTCAAACTCCTGTCCTGAGAAAAATGTTTGCCATGTTGGTTAGTTATGGAGTCGATGTGCCCACTTCTCCTCTGTACAAATCGTTGGTTCAAATTCGGAGAAAAAGGTTGCCTGAATTCTCTATTGGAATCGGGTAGCTTTGCACTGAATGCAGGCATCAACTTCACAATTTTCTTCGAATTCATATCATTATTTAAATTTTCTAACCCTGGATTAGAAGAGTGCATGTAATAAGGATTAACAAAATTATTTCTCGGTGTAGATATTGGTTGTTGGAATGCATTCATCTCATTCGGTTGCTTTCCAGTTGGTCCATACCCAAAATTACTGAAATTTGGATTTGGTGATCTGGGCTGTCTTTGTGAAGCATCCAACTGATATTCTAAGGGAAAATGATTAGCTGGAGGTTTGTAGGAACTGCTCTGAAAATTATTGCCAGAGTTTTTCGAAAATTGATTTAAAGAACCACCCTTCAGCTTATCATTCTGATGTACTGATGGTCTTGCAGGAGACTCTATTAATTGAATATCAGAGTTACTTGATAATTCTCTCCGCATATGCATAATGTTTTTACCTTTGCTAATTCCCTTAGATATTTGCTTCATGATGTTAGACATTATTTCTTCATTATCCTTGGACTGAGAATTAAAATCCGATCCTACAAAAAGAACAATCGTATCGTTGTTACTTTTCACAATAGTGTTTCCATTTTTACCGACTGCAGATAATATATTATTCGGTAAGTTTGCACCTTGCAAAATACTCTGAGCATTTAACGGATTTAGTGTTTCATAATTATTACCTTTTAATTTTGAAGCCATGACGCTATTGGGTAATACTGGAAAAGGACTTCCAGTGCGAGGTGGTGAATTTTTGGGAGTAGATCTCTCGTTCGATGGAGAAAACTGTAAAATCTGATGTGAGTTGCCTTGTTTATTCTCTTTCTTTCGACTTTGTTCGTTAATTATTAACGAATTTTTATATTTTATTATTGGTTCATTAGCATTTTGTTGAAAATTAGGAAATTTATTACCAATAAGAGAATTGTGGAGAGTACTTGGAACATTACGAAGTATCACTCTTGCTTTTTTGGCATTTGTATTAGCTCCTTGTGTATTGAGTTGCATAACTTTATGTTCAGAAAAAGGATTTTCTCCTCGTTGAAGTCTTTCAAATTGCTCAGCGGTCAGAGCCTGAATCCTCGTTTTACCCTGAACAATGTCATCAGCTTTGACATTTTCTCTTAGTTTTTTCTCATTTCTATGGAAAGGCCCAATTTCTTTGTTCTTTTCATTCATATCAAAGTTAGAAATTGATATCGGCTTGCTATCTGTCTTTTTAATATTAAGTTCTTGAAAGAATCCAGGTGCAACATTCTTAGCATCAATTAAATCACGAAGTTCACTCTCAGTTATAGTAAATGGATTAGGACTCGAATCTTTTAGGAATGATTCTCTTTCGTTCTTAAATGATGGCATTGATAGAGGTTTCCAGGAATATTCATTTTCTTCTTCAGTATGCCTAAGACTATTCATATCTTTTTCTTCAATACTTTCGAATGATGGTTGTTGATTCTTCAGTGTTCTATCACCAAGATAGCTATATTCAACGGGGGAATCTTGCTGATAACTCTTAACTTTTCTCATTCTGAATCTGTGACTACTCCTTTCTCTTGGCTTGAAATTGTCAGAAAATCTTGAACTAGATTCATCTTTTGAATCCATTTCGATACTCCCGCCCATTTTAAAAGATTGAAAGCTGGTAGCTGCTTCGTTTCTTCGTTTTCCATCTGGCTTATTGCTCTGTTTATAGGATTTATGATTTGTTCTACTCAGACTCTCACTTCTATGAATATTGTGATTGTAATTAGTTTCTCTTGCTGCTGTACGGTAATCTTCAACATTCTCCACATCATGTAAATCTCCTTCATTTCCAAATACAAACCTGTTAGTTTCATAGAGACCTAACGCTTGTTCACATTCGAAGTCATACCACCACACACAAATGAAATAGGACTGGTGAAAAACTGTACCAACAGGACACAGGAAGGAAAAATTACGTTGTGATCCTGAAAGACCAAATTCTTCACCAAACAAATTCAATTCAATCTCTTTGCTCTCAGTTTTAAATTCATCGGGAAATGGTTTCTCATTCCTGACCCTCAACTTCTGAGGATTTCTCAGTCTACTAGTTTTAGATGAACTTGAGATCTTCCTCTTCCTTCGAGCTGAGGAATCTGTTGGTCTCGTATTTCTTCGAACTGAGGCTTCCTTTTGTCTCTTATTTCTTCGAACTGGACCATCTATTCGTCTCGTATTTCTTCGAAATGAGGCTTCCTTTAGTCTCGAATTTCTCCGAGCTAAATTTTCTTTTGGTTTCTTATTTCTTCGATTTGAAGTACCTATTGTCAAATTCGGTCTTCGATCTGTTGGTTTCTTCGATCTTTGATCTGAGTCATCTGTTGGTCCATTGGGTCTTTGAGCAGAGAAATCTGTTGGTCCATTAGGTCTTCGAGCGGAGGCCTCTGTTGGTCCATTAGGTCTTCGAGCGGAGAAATCTGTAGGCCCATTGGGTCTTCGAGTTGAGTCATTTGTTGGTCCACTGGATCCTCGAGCTGAGGCATCTATTGGTCCATTAGGTCTTCGAGTTGAGTCATTTGTTGGTCCACTGGATCTTCGAGCTGAGGCATTTGTTGGTCTATTCTTTTTTAGAGCTGAGATATCCGTTGGTCTTTTCTTTCTTTTTATCTTTTGTCCAAACTGTTTAGATTGATTGTTAATTTTTTTTCCATTTTCATCACTTTCATCTTCAACAGCCTCTCTCCTCCATCTCTTAGGTACTCTATTTGAGCTTCCAGGACAGTAGTGGAAGACTTGGCATCCTGCCTCCACATCTGCGTAGTACCCTCTCCATGGAACGGAGTCGCAACTGGAAAATGGAATGGTTTTAGAACTATGAAATCTAAGTTGACAAGTCGCAAAAAATATCGAAGAAAGAGCGTAAAATTACATTAGCTTTTTACCGGAGATGAAACTTACTCTTACTAATATCCATGGTTAAATAATTTAATTAAAAGTTTAATTATGTAAGTTTGTAAAATCAAATAATGTAGTAAGTACATTTGATTATTATTATTATTTTTTGAGGATACTAAATTCATATACTCAATATTTCTTAACGAATTTGTAATATTAAATTTTATTATAACCATTACTCGAAGATGGCATGTTTCCAAAGTAAATTTAAGTCCATTTCATAATACGAATTCGAGCACAAACCATTTATAAATCACGAAACAGATCGAAATATGCCCAAACCATGGACCCACTCCACTTATTTACCATTAAATAGTTAATGTCACCTGAAAGATGTGTGTGGAATGGATTTGAGGTGAGGGTAGTCCTCATCTCGGGCAGTTAGCGCCTCTTTTCTTCGAGGGAACTCAGCTGTAAGAATAAATAACACTGTTAGTGTCATGGAATAATTGATAATAATGGTACTGCAATTTGATGAAACATGATTTGGTTAATTCATTTCAATTGGAAACATTGAAATTTATAATTATAAAAAGTTATTTCTCTGAGATGAAATTTCAAAATTAAAGATGATTCGATTCAATTTCGAGAAAAAATTATATTTCGGTAACATTAAAGATCATCAATAATAATCTTTATAATAATAATCTTTATTCAGAAAAAAAATATAAACATACAGTTACAAAGTATTCAAATTGGAAATGAAATATTTGATGCCCGTCCAGGTACTCGATTCGAGTATTATCTCCATAATTGATACATTATAATTACAGCCGTACTTGACGGCACGGCTACACTAGTGCTATAAAAAAATTACCGTATTCTCTCATCCTATCGCCATCGGTTGAATGGTACTCCCTTGATGCATCGACATGAAAAGATGAAAACACAAACTGAAACAGAAAAAAGTATAAGACTTATGGTAAGTTCCAAATTATCGGTCAGTAATTACATCTTCGGTCATATGAGAAAAAGTATAAAAATTGTTATTGTTACACAGTGCTATCTAATAATAACAATTTTTATATTGTTTTTCTTTTATGCCCGAAGATGAAGTACTGACCGATAGTTGGTAACTTACCCTATAGGCGTATAACTGAATGTAACCAGCAAAATCTCGTAGTAGACCAGAGTTATGTTCCAAGTTATGTTCCAAGTTGGCTTGGTCTAGTAAGAAACTCACTTCAGTCGTTTCGTACTAAACTAGAGTCTAGAGTCTAGAGTGAGAGTCTAGAGTCTAGAGTGAGAGTCTAGAGTCTAGAGTGAGAGTCTAGAGTCTAGAGTGAGAGTCTAGAGTCTAGAGTCTAGAGTCTAGAGTCTAGAGTCTAGAGTCTAGAGTGAGATTCTAGAGTCTAGAGTGAGAGTCTAGAGTCTAGAGTGAGAGTCTAGAGTCTAGAGTCTAGAGTGAGAGTCTAGAGACTAGGGTGAGAGTCTAGAGTCTAGAGTGAGAGTCTAGAGACTAGAGTGAGAGTCTAGAGTCTAGAGTCTAGAGTGAGAGTCTAGAGTGAGAGTCTAGAGTCTAGAGTGAGAGTCTAGAGTGAGAGTCTAGAGACTAGAGTGAGAGTCTAGAGTCTAGAGTGAGAGTCTAGAGTCTAGAGTGAGAGTCTAGAGTCTAGAGTGAGAGTCTAGAGTCTAGACTTACTCCGTTTTCTCAAAAAGTGAAGCGGTAACTAGGTATAACATTTCGATAGCTCTATTTGCTTATCAAAAATTTGATGGTGATTAATGTAACAATTTTGTAGAGAAACACATTCAGAAACGATATAAATTTTGATTCTTGTTATAATAAATATACAGAAAATTCGATGAAATCATCACTTTTAGAAAAATAGAATAGTCTCCGCTGTTTTCAGTTTTCTGTAAATCTTCGCATTATTTCTTTTTAGCATAGACTCTGCCATCAAATCTGACACACGCTCTGCCATATGCTTTATCAAAAAAAAAACAGAAAATAATTAATATAACACACCATTCAAATTAGAGATTTACCTTAAAAATAGTTTTGCAATTAATACTCCTTGTAATTTTTACCCGAGAATAACTGTCAGGTAACAAAAAATGTGTTATATCTAGTACGAGGTTTTTTTCCAGTAGTTTCAAAATATTTTGGTCTAATACGAGGTCTAATACTAACTTTTAATGTATCTAACCTGCAATTCGAACAAGCTTCAGTACGAATTCCAATCGAATTTTATAATAGACATTTTTTATATAGACAAACCTACACGATTTTTATATCCCTAATTTATTCTGGAATGTTTTTTTAATATTTATTTTTTACTTTCCTCAAATCATATCTACTCTAACCTCTCAAAATACAATAATTGTTATTTATGTTTTTGGTGAGAAATTAATAAAGTCCAGTATAGCAGTATATTAAATTATTTAAATTTTCATATTGTCTATTGTTCCCTCACCAGAGTAACGGTAAGCAAAACTACTCTCCAAAGATGACCAGTCATTTTCTGCAATCTGAAATTAAGAAAAAATTAATTAATCTTATAAAATATTTGAATAAGTGAATCATTAGTGAATTATAGATTACTTAATAGATTTTTTTTCAAAATTATTCATGGTTAAGTTAGTACTAAAATATGAGACTATCTCACATTAAAAGTTCTGAATTTTTTTGAAAAATATCTGAACATTAGGTAGCGATAAATAAAAAACTGAAACATTGATTATAGTGGCGGGACAAATAATAATCCTGGGACAAAGGATAATTTCGGGACAAATGATATTTTCAGGACAAATGATCATTCTGGGACAAATAATAATCCTGGGACAAAGGATAATTTTGGGACAAATAATCATTCAAGGATAAATGGTAATTCTGAGACAAATGATAATCACCTTCTGTATTGTAATGCTAATCAACAGGACGAATAATGTTTAGCAATTGGCCAAGACAATAATTGTTAAATAAATGATATAAATTAATTGAAAAACAAGAAAACCAGTGGAAATTCCACAGGATGAAAAATATCTTCAACAAATGTATTTTGATTAGACTGATACCTTTCTGTAAAGCGCAAATAATCATTTTTATGTACTGCAAAATAAGAGAACAAATAATAATGAATGAAAATAAAACGACAAGTATGCCATATCATATCTACTAAATTTGTTTGTATCTTATTACTGAAAGCGTAACGGACGGCCTAACTAACTATAAGGCCGGCCATACACTATCATGTCCACCTGACATGTATACCTCATCCCAATCAGAAAATTAAGGTTGGCAGAAAAGCCTTTATGGTCAGGCTGCCGTACCCAATATGGTTGGCAATATAGGTGCCAAAGGTCCGCTTTGGCACCTATATTGCCAACCATATTGGGTACGGCAGCCTGACCATAATGGCTTTTCTGTCAACCTTAATTTTCTGATTGGGATGCGTACCTGTCAGGTGGACATGATAGTGTATGGCCGGCCTAAGGAAGGTACACTTAGGATAATATCATAATAATATGATTTAATTTCGCCCGTGTTCTGAATACACAATTTTATTTGTATTTATATATATGTTTAGCACAATATTAGTAATAAAATTGATTAGAATATTCAATTCAGAAACCAAATTTTTCACAATTTCATCTTGATGAAATAGAAAATATGATTGTACTGTACTGTATCATATCACCCCTAAAATGTAGTTAAAATATCACTCTGTAATTGTGAGATGTTCGTTCCTATTCAAACTAATTTATAATCTTCATTCCATACAAAAAGAAATTTTCCATTGCCCTAATTTCCATCCTTTTCAGTATCAATAAATGAAACTCTCATACGAATCGAAATGGACAATAGTATACATTCGTAAAAAAATGAAACCTCATGATTAGCAATTTTACCGGTACAATTGGATGTAAAACCGGCCCATGGCAATTAACCTAGATTATCAAAGGTAACTATAGAAAGAATGTATCTATAGTTACCTACGTCACAATATAAAAAAATATATATTTAATGCAATCACATGAAATTAAATATTAAAGAAAGCTCTATAATATATGAACTTCAATATAAAATTATAACTCAATTAAATCATATTTTAATTATAAAACATATCCCCGAAGCTACACGTATCTTTTATCCCATTTACATGTAATAACTAGGATAAGCTCTAAGTTAGAGAATGGTTCCAAAATTATATAAGAAAAACTGTGTATAAATTTGACATTATATCGGTTTTTTATATTATCAAGATTTTAGAACCCTTCGCAAACTTGGAAGTTTCCTAATCCTTTTTCTAGTATTACCAATGCTAAAATATTAATATGTTCTATTTTCTCATGTGTTTTCCACTGCTAACTGCAAAGTGTTGTGACATTACCATGTGGTGTACTCTGATGTAGAGACTCATTAGTCAACTTTATAGTGACGGAGTGAGAAGTAGTCAAACATTTACTATTTTCACTTTCTTCTACATGAACGACTGTAGCGAACTCTACCTATTAATATTATTCAGTTCACTTCAACGTACAAAAAGAAAACATGTTTTACCGTTGACAAAAATTGTAAAAATTCCAGATTTTTTTTTTATCTCTGCTTCTTGAATAAAAAAAAATATTCGCTACATGAATAAAAATGTCATACAGGGGTTTGAATGTATAATGACCATAATCCAGTTACCTAATAGTCACAAGAGGTAAATAATAATAGGAATCATTTTTTAGTTTGCTAAGTACCTTGCATAGTGCGTTACCCAAGACTCTAACTCTGAGGTGGTTTCTAACGCCATCTGCTATTTGGTCTTTGCATGCAGTCAACAGGATGGGCTCTCTCCATCACTTTCTCTTATTGTGATTGTGCCTAAACATATTCTCTCTACTCACTAAACATATTCTCTGAACTCACTAAACATATTCTCTCAACTCACTAAACATATTCTCTCAACTCACTAAACATATTCTCTCTACTCACTAATGATATTCTCTCAACTCACTAAACATATTCTCTCAACTCACTAAACATATTCTCTCTACTCACTAAACATATTCTCTCTACTCACTAATGATATTCTCTGAACTCACTAAACATATTCTCTCTACTCACTAAACATATTCTCTCTACTCACTAAACATATTCTCTCTACTCACTAAACATATTCTCTGAACTCACTAAACATATTCTCTCTACTCACTAAACATATTCTCTCTACTCCCTAAACATATTCTCTCTACTCACTAAACACATTCTCTCTACTCACTAAACATATTCTCTCTACTCACTAAACATATTCTCTCTACTCACTAATGATATCCTCTCTACTCACTAAACATATTCTCTCTACTCCCTAAACATATTCTCTCTACTCACTAAACATATTCTCTCTACTCACTAAACATATTCTCTCTACTCACTAAAGATATCCTCTCTACTCACTAAATATATTCTCTCTACTCACTAAACATATTCTCTCTACTCACTAAACATATTCTCTCTACTCACTAAACATATTCTCTCTACTCACTAAACACATTCTCTCTACTCCCTAAACATATTCTCTCTACTCACTAAACATATTCTCTCTACTCACTAAACATATTCTCTCTACTCACTAAACACATTCTCTCTACTCACTAAACACATTCTCTCTACTCACTAAACACATTCTCTCTACTCACTAAACATATCCCATTGTTCAAAGTTTTTTAACTCGCCTATCAAATGAAAACACAGAAAAAGATTATTCTACACGAATAAAAAGGCACAATAACCCGATTGTGGTATGTACTTCAGAGTAGAAGACCTCACACAAATTTCCATATCACTTTTCGTAAAATGCTGACGCAATGACAGGCAAACTTTAATGCCAGTCAATCAATGCCTTCACAAGCACAAATAAATACTGGAATACGCTCAGAAAACAGCTGTTATGTATTATATGCACATCTGCTTTGACGCTGTAATAATAGTAACATCCTTCTAATTACATACAGAATTATTTGAGATTAAAATAAAAATTCCGCTTGTATTTAATCCAATTTAATTTTTAATGTAATATCATAGACATTGTATTGTTATATCGTGATGGTAAATTTTTATTATTTTAATCAGCTGTCGTATTTTCTCCTGTTTTTATTATTGATACCATTAATATAAATTAAATCGCAGCATTCAATATTGATACCGCAAACCAAGAATCACTACTGATAGCCAAAAATTAATCTCCTAATATATGAAGGAGAAGAGAATTAATGAGAATCATTCTCAAGATAGAATCCTTTATTTACCATAATACTATTAAAGTATTGAACATCATTTTATCCTATAATAGCATCACTATCATCACACATCAAAGAAGTCATTCTTCCATTACGTCAACAGTTCTTTCTTCAAGTGGTCATAAATAGCCAGTTATTTCATTTTATTAACCCAAATACTGAGCTTATAATATTGTTCTATGGGGATGAAGCTGTAAAAGTGCGAGCCTATAGGGAGACAATGAAATAATAATCTCATTAGACCATGACAAACCTCACCGTCAGATGGCGTGGTAGCTGACATCAGACAGATCACCAGGAGATTTTATAAACGATTCATCTAGATTTTAATGAGGTGAAACGTCTAAGAAAATTTCATATTTTGATTGTGGCGATAGGAACTAGAATTTCTCTTGTAAAGTACCTATGCCATATGTGATCGAACGTATTCAGTTCAGTCAAAATAGGGCATTGGTAAATAATTACCTATCAGAAGAATCATGACTCTGCTAGATAATTTGTTAAAACTTAAAGCAAAAGCAATTCAAGTGATAAATGTTACAATTAATATATATAAATACATTTTTCTTAAATAGGAATAAAATCATCTTTCATTTAACTCTCGAAGTTAAAAATACAAGGGTCTTATTCCTACTGCTTCTATTTTTATTGGTTTTTCATATGAAAGACAGAGTTAATATTTTTATATAATTTACTGTTGTAATGAAATCTTTTATCTAGCTGCAGTGGGTATATGTATAATAAGATTTTGTGATACGGTATATCTTGAACATACAAGGTGGTGGAAAAGTAACTTTACACTTTTAAATGTTCATTGCATGGAAACCGATTCTACTATAGATATCAAATAAATATGCATTTATAGAGAAAATTTCAAAGATTTTTATAATATATATGATACACATGAAAAAAATCCCGCCAGAGAAACCATGGCCATATAAAGAGAAGCATTTCCAAGTTGCTTAACTTCATGTTATAGTAAAGTCACATGGCCTACTCGATCTCTTGATTTAAACCCTCTTGACTTCTTCCTTTGTGGGTTTCTTTAAATTTAAAAGATAAAAAAAAATAGACCTGCAAATTTCCAAGAGTTAAAACTAACATAATTGAAGAAATCAACCAAATTAAAAGGGACGTATTAGAAAATGTTTAGCAAAATAGAGTGCGAAGAATGCGTTCTTGTTTGAAAAATAGCGAAGAACATCTGAAGGACATCATTCGAAAAATATAGATTAAATCTTGTATCTATATGCACATACTGTAAAAAAATATTTTAGAGTTTGTGTATAAATTTATATTTATTCAGTATCTATATAGTTCAATCGGTTTACATTCACTAAACATTTAAAAGTGTAGAGTTACTTTTCCGCCACCCTGTATATTTGCATTTGCCATTTTCATTTCGTGTCTTGAACATTTCAATTAATCTCACTGATATCAAAAAAATATACTGAAATATTAAAATTGAAATTAATAATATAGAAATTTGCTTCAATATTAACAAATGTGGTAACTTTGTAAAATTAGCTTAGTAAACATTTCTTCAAATAAATCGAAGTAAATGCAATTATTACTCCAATAGATATTGAGTAACAAACAATCAATAGAATGTAGACAATAATGCAATAAGATGAAAACCATGTAATTGATAGTTAAAGCTTAAAGAAGTAAATAGTATAGGCATGTTGCAGTCATTCCTTAGTAAAGAGATCAATTTATTCGCTACCTTATAATATCTAGGAAGTGATTAATCATATTATTTTGAAACGAGCTAGATCAAAAAGAATGAAAAGAATAATAGATAGAAAATTAAAAGACTTTTAACAAAGACTAATTAAATGTGAGTGATGTCATTATCTAATAAATTCTCTAAAAAATATACCAGATTTTGCAACACGTTAACTTGTGGCTTGCAAAACGCATGATAAGCTAACTATGAAAAAGAGTCACTGTGATGATGTACTATCAGAGAAAAGAGTCACTGTGATGATGTACTGTCAGAGAAAAGAGTCACTGTGATGATGTACTATCAGAGAAAAGAGTCACTGTGATGATGTACTATCAGAGAAAAGAGTCACTGAGATGATGTACTATCAGAGAAAAGAGTCACAGAGATGATGTACTATCAGAGAAAAGAGTCACTGTGATGATGTACTATCAGAGAAAAGAGTCACTGTGATGATGTACTATCAGAGAAAAGAGTCACTGTGATGATGTACTATCAGAGAAAAGAGTCACTGTGATGATGTACTATCAGAGAAAAGAGTCACTGTGATGATGTACTATCAGAGAAAAGAGTCACTGTGATGATGTACTATCAGAGAAAAGAGTCACTGTGATGATGTACTATCAGAGAAAAGAGTCACTGTGATGATGTACTATCAGAGAAAAGAGTCACTGTGATGATGTACTATCAGAGAAAAGAGTCACTGTGATGATGTACTATCAGAGAAAAGAGTCACTGTGATGATGTACTATCAGAGAAAAGAGTCACTGTGATGATGTACTATCAGAGAAAAGAGTCACTGTGATGATGTACTATCAGAGAAAAGAGTCACTGTGATGATGTACTATCAGAGAAAAGAGTCACTGTGGTGATGTACTATCAGAGAAAAGAGTCACTGTGATGATGTACTATCAGAGAAAAGAGTCACTGTGATGATGTACTATCAGAGAAAAGAGTCACTGTGATGATGTACTATCAGAGAAAAGAGTCACTGTGATGATGTACTATCAGAGAAAAGAGTCACTGTGATGATGTACTATCAGAGAAAAAGTCAGTGCTTGATTATAATTTCACAAATCACAGTGACTTATATTTTCTTTATTATTTTCAAGCCTTACAAATTGGTCGTCATGTACCCAGACTAATTAAAGAATACATCATCAGGAATTACAATTGCTAAAGTTTCTTTTTGGAAATGTAAAATTAGTTTACTGTAAATAAAATAATCACACATACGCTTTTCTTTATAGTAATACTATAAAATGATTATAGTAACTTTTACGTATAGTTATGGTAATAAATTTGAAAACAAAGTTAAAATTGATTGGTGTATATATCTGATCAGTGTTTATATTAATTTATTTCAAAGATATGATCCAAAATCTCTAATATTACTGATATATTCTACAATATCGATAAGTCTATCTCTGACAATATCCCATAATATTATTCTGTAAGCTCATATTCACCATGTTGTAATTTGATCTTGGGAGGAGTTACTCCATATAATTAATATTATAAAATAGTAAACTGTACAGTAACTTCTTGAAGCTACATACTTCCATAGGGTAAAGGAACAATTTACCAAAGGCGATTTGAATCACCGGATGAAAATTTCAACATCGAACCGTAAACATATTTTAATTCGATTTGTTAACAATAACTTATTGAAATTATCATTCTATGTTTAACAAGTATCTGGGTATTGAGACTTTACATTACTATCATTTTTGTTTATGTATTTGTAAAAAAAAGAATACAAGACTGGAGTCTACATAAATGAGTACAGATTTTTCGTGTATGTAATATAGCTATATGATACATAAGCCATCATTTCAGTCGAATGGTGTTTTCAATTTGTAGATATTATCCATTATTTAAAATAGTATTTAACTGCAATAATATACGTGAAAAGTATTCAGAAAAGAATGATATTGAAAAAAATAGTCAATGTAAAATATATCACCAGAAATTTTAATTCAAAACATCTACTATAGAGATTCCAATTCTTCCTTACAAAAAACTTATTTATGATTAAATCACTTGTTATGATACTGTAACAGTAGTATAGTACAATACATTTTTTATCTACAAGGACATATGGCCTTTAAATTAATGATTTAATACACCAACCTTCTAGTTACTTCATTAATCATGTGAATTAAAACTCCTTATAGACCAGTGTTGAAAAGAAAGCTCCCAATAAATAAAAGAAGTTTGCCAATAAATTTTCTTCTTTAATATTTGTTAATCAATCACGGCAGCCATAGCTCTAATACGACAGTAATCGGCACAGCTCCTGAAATAGTAAGTACATACGCTGCCATATGTTCTAGGATACTTTCCCTGGCAAAGTGTAATGATTACACAATGCGCTGTGTGATCTAGGTTCTTTTTGTCGTTATAACCAAGTTATTGGGACTAATTAGTTTGCCGAGGGATAACAAATGAAAAAATTAACTGATTTGGTGATTATGGAGGCCTCTTTGAAGAAATTCTTCGTACTTTAAATGTAAATAATGGATAGTAACATTTGCAATACATAATGATTTGATGATTATGGAGCCATCTTTGAAAATATTTTTTAAATGTAAATAATGATTATTTACATTTACTGTGCATTATTTTAAAAAATGTATTAATGAACTCATATTCAATAGAAACAATAATTATTAAATGAATGTAAATAATATTATATGCTATGATATGTTGTATCAAATCATTTAGTAGATAATTGCAATAGATATGTTCATATTTAATAACACATGATTTCTCTATATAAGCTTACCAAAAATATTTGTGACTTAATCATTCGATGACAAAAATGAAACTATTTTTTAACAATTCATCGTAGGAAAAGGTATCGATACTCCTATCAATATATTTCGAATTTATGAATAATGTACATGAAACATATTTAAACCTACCTGCGAAATTACATACATTTCAAAGTAATGGGTAATATATATATGTATTCTATTACTAATTATTCGATATCTTCTGATCCATATTATATCGTGCATAATGATAATAAAGAAATAAATAATGATAATTATTCATCATGCTATTGTTATGATTTATAACAATATTAATAATAATACACCATTATTCATATAAGTTTACTATTTAGAGTTTGACGAAAGTAATTGTACAGAACAAATTTTTAAATGAGAAATTCAATTAAATTTAACTTTAACTTTAATAATTGATGTGCTAAAATTTATTGAATTTAATAGGTTTGATATTATTTTTCTCACTCATATCACTGAAAGAAAAATTAAATATTCCCTCCTAATAAAATGAAAAACATAGAATATTATAATAATTTATATAACTCATACAATTTTTTCCGTTATATTTTAATTTCAAAAACCTTCAATTTATATAACGTTGATAAGTTTTAGTAAGACTTACCAGTAGTTTAACAGTAAACCGTGAAAAGGGACTTGGTTAAATTCACGGACAGACAATCTATAAAGGGAAGGAATTGCTGCCGTCCTTACCAACCGACTGTCAGGGCTAGACTGATCAGAAGGAAGAGCACACAGTAAATAAAAGGCTAAACAGTTAGTGCTGTGATTCACTGCATTGCAAAATAGTGATAATTGTTAGTTAAAAGGTAAGATATTGGAAAGAATGTTAGGTAAGATATTGGAAAGAATGTTAGAATTACAGCGGGAATGTTCGTACATTCTCCTGATAAAAATCATTCAATGATTCAAGATGATTTTTTATAAATTAGATTTGCATCATATATAGTTATGAACTTTTTTGATGTTATTATAGTATCGCATAATATAAAAACTGTTATTCTCTTCATATAGAATTATTTGTGACTCGGTCATTAATTTACAACACAGGTAAATAATTTAATTTAATGTTATATAAATTAATGATCTATTTTATCTAATTCCCGTCTTATAACACAAGCTATAATGTATTTTCTATATACAAAAAACACATCTGCATAATAATTCAGTCAAGACAAACTTTAGAGAAAAGTATATAAATTGAACTAGAAACACCAATAATTATTTAAAATTATATATATCTATTCATATACTAATAATTCTCAGTTAACTATTTTTAATTATATAAAGCACTAATCTGACGCTAAAGAAAAATATTTTACAGGGTACAATCTTTGTTTCGGTATTTGAATTTCATAAACAGAAAATGGGGTTTCGGTCATCGTTTGAGATATTAATCATTTCCTGATGTACATAAACGTGTTTATTATAAGTTGCTCTAATTTTATACCTTTACATGAATATTAAGTATTGGATTGATTATACCTAATACCTATAGTTGAAATTCAAAACAAATGGCGTACATTCTTTTTCTAATGCTGAAAAGTAGCAAGGCGGAAGTAAAATCTTGATAAAAAATCTTTAAAAACATATAAAAATAATATATTTCATGGGGCTTACAGCAAAATTAAAAGACACGTCAGCCTCATTAATTTGGAAAAATAAATTTCAAAAATATCGCTTGGAAGAGACCTTTAAGTTTAATTCCCAATTAAAATGAACTAAAGTGACAACTAAATGAAAGAGCTAGATACGATCAGACAATAAATTGATACATATTAAATTTCTAGTATTTTGTTTTCTCATTGTATAAAAATATATTGAGATTATTTGTAAAGACTTAAAATAATGGCTTATTCAAGTAATTTAGCATTTGATTAAAGAACAGGTCACGGGAATCCTAGTAAACCAATAAATTTTGAACTGTGAATTGAAAAATGTAATAATTAAATCTTCATCCCGTTAGTTGTAGGTTCAAATATGATTTATTTCATAGTGAAATATTTTGTAAAATAAATTTTGCTTAGTTTTATTATTTCATTTGGCGCATAAAATGATTATAACCATCGGTTAAAGTTCTAAATATACTGTAGATGTGATAATTTGGGTGCACTGAAGTTACTAGACCTTTAATACTTATTAAGAGTGATAAACCAAAAATAATGACTACTTAATATATCTATTACTAATTAATAAAATATATTATATATATTCATATAACTATTAAACTTTGTATGTATGAGAATTTTAAAGTCGTGCATTTATTAAATGTTTTGAAATCCATCCATAGCTTAACTCCCACTCAGTAGGTATAGGCGAGTAATTAATAGATACTTATACTTCTATAATTATTGTGCTACATTTAACAAACAGCAATTTTATGCTCTATGAAATATTTTTGGTAGTAGCCTAATATTTCTAAACGATACAACGTGCTCTACACTTTCGATGTAAAAAAAAGAAACAAATCGATCCCTCTGCATCGTTTAGATACATTTTTAGATTAGCGATGCAACACTCAAATAAATAAAAAAAGAGATATAATCGAAATCATTTTAGTAATGGAAAAGACACCAAATGCGATATAAAAACATATCTAAATTGAAGATATTTGGAAACTGTTTCGATGGATTGTTGATACCTTTATACAATTATTCGTATGTATCAATACTCTTTCTAAATGACGCATATAAACGAAAGCGTTTTAGTTACGAAATAGACAGCAAATTCGATGTCAATATATATATCTATATTGAAGATACATTTTCCGAAGAAAGTTAAATATCGAGCTGTATTTCTTACTTACATCTACTTTGTTACATAGATTGCAATTTACATTTGGGGGCATACCAATTTTATTAATGTTATACGTACAAATAAATGGGGAAAAATGATCGAAATGATGTGTCTGAGAATCGAACCTGGGCCAAGCAGTTCTGCAATCTGAATCGCCACCACTCTGCCAATCTGGATGCATTTAAACAAAACAAAATTATATGCAGTCAGGCCTAAGCTTTATTAAAAGCAGTAATTATTTTGAGATAATCTCGAAATGATTACCGTTCGTAGACATAGAAAACGGAGACAAGTTTTTCGTGATTATTTCAAGCATCAAGTCTATATTTCAAATATAGACCCTATTAATAACTTGGAACATATATACTATATATGTTCCAAGTTATTAATAGGGTCTATATTTTCGACCACGTGATAAAGGAAAATATAATAATTATTATTTAACTACTATTTAATTAGTAACATAATAGCTGAAGGTATGATACCAATTGAAATAAATGTTTAATAATGATCATTATATATAGATTTAATGAGTCCTATTACAACTTTAAGTTTAATTATCTATAATGTGAATCACTGAATTTTAATCGTCTCATTTGCAGCTTTTGACACTAGGTGAAAGCTCAAGTTATCTGATATGGGATTCCGCATTTTACGTAGAAAAATTATTTATGTAATGATTTTTATTTCTAAACTTGTATTTTACGTACTGGTATCATGGATACCAATTTAAGTAAGAATTGAATAATGATAATATTATATTTATATCTTACATATTCGATTTAAAATGTGGAACAGTCCGATAACACAGAATTTACTCTAAAATGGAACATGTTAAATATCCCATCAACTTTTAATTATTTACGTTTAGTAGAGGTTTAACGTCTGCTTCGAAACCAAAGGCCATGTCCCTGACGTCACAAGGAAATTAAATAGAAGGGACTGGAAGAAGCAGTCAGAAAGGAAAGTGGCTCCATGGACAAAGTCAAGACGCTCATGGATGCTGAAAAGCTACTCCGTGAATGCTGTCACTTACCGAGGAATGTGACAAAAATGGTCACAAGCACCGGTGGCTGCACTCAAGGATGGAAGAGGGAAATGAAGAAGTGATAGTAAATGAAGTCTAAGAGCCTACTTAACACAAAATCTAAGACCTCGTACGTAATTGTAGAACATAACCTTAGCGCTATCCTCTAAAAATGCATGAAGAGTTAAAAACACTAAAAACATGATATACATAAAATAGTCTACACATAATCCAAATTACAACAATTAGGGTCCCAAGGGACGCCACCCCACTTCTCTTCCATTCACCAAAGACAGCTTCAGGAACCCCTCGGGGCTTATTTACAATAAGCAGTTTAGAATAGATTCATAACAATAAATGCACTGGCCATCGAAAAATCACTTGATTGGTTATCCATTTCATTTTCACGGTACTGGAGGAACACTGTTCAACAACCGATGTTCCAATATCGCTTACTTTACGTTGATCCATTGTACAATTGCACTAGCGTTCCAATGCCTGATCGTACCTTTACAACTGCCGTAGTCCCTTATAAGTGTATCAATTATTGGGTATAATTTAAAGGGAGCTCTACGTACGTCATATAGAAAGGTACAATCCAATTGAATAGAAATAATTCCTACGTTTCTTTACGTAATTATTTTGATATAAGGAAGATAAGAAAATGAGTTTCAAAATTTGAAACGATTTTTTTAAAACTACGTATCTGTTTTTGCACTTCTGGTCGAAGTATAAATTCAGATATCGTTCGGAAACAGACATGCCGACGTCAAGATGATGCTGTTAGAACCATGTATCGGTTTTCGTGTTTCTATTCGAAGTGTAAATTCAGATATCATTTAGAAACAGACATTCCGATATCTACTATGAGTCGAAATGGTTGCTAAGTCGATACCCACCGTTAGCGCTACGAATTCGACAGCAAACGACATCGAATCGACATTCATATGTTTGTTGGGTATCTATTTATTACTAACCTATACTGAGTGAGAGTTATCTATATAAGGATGTATTTTAAAACCTTTCATAAATTCACAACCTTAAACTTTCATCACAGTCACAAACATTGTTTACTAATAGGCTAACTTAGAATTGTAACGCAAAAACAAATTTTCTTTCATTATAACTCATAGAAAAATACTAAATGAGATGCATAATCATGTAGTGACAATTATAAATGTATATTCCTTGTTACTTTTCCTAGCTTTAATTACCGTTTGATAATTAAACTGAGTCATGATTTGGTAATTAAACCGGGGCCTGCCTGTACTGGTAGGACCCACTTTTATTTTTAATATCACAACTCAGTCTTATTACAAATGGTAATAACAGCGAAGTAGAAATATATAGGTGTATGTCAAAAATGTATATAATTGTAACTTCTTGAAAATTTCATTTTCTATGAGTTCGAATTACAAAAAAACGTTTTGAGGACACGACTATCTTATCGTAAAGATGAAAGTTCTGTGATGAAAGTGAATGAATCAAAAGCATTAAAATATAAACATCCCAGCAAACATAGTCGTGTCAATCATATTTGTAAACGATTCAACGTGCTCTACACTTTCGATGTAGAAAAAAAATCCATCCCTCTGCATCGTTTAGATACATTTTTAGATTAGCAAATAAATAAAAAAGAGATATAAACGAAATCATTTTAGATATGGAAAAGACACCAAATGCGATACAAAAATAATATATAATGAAGATATTTGGAAACTGTTTCGATAGATTGTTGATACCATTATACTGTGTCAAAACACTTTTTTAATGACGCATAGAATTTTCAATTCTAAAATAATAACCAAAGAGAGACATCGCATCGTTTTGATACATTTTTAGATGATCAATGCAACACTCAAATAAATAAAAAGAGCTATAGATGAAAGTATTTTAGTAATGGAATAGACACCAAATGCGATACAAAAATCATATCTAATTTGAAGATATTTTGAAACTGTTTCGATGGATTGTTGATACCATTATACTGTGTCAGAACTCTTTCTAAATGACGCATAGAATCTTCATTTTTCATTTCGAAAATAGTTACACAAAAGAGACATCGCATCGTTTAGATACATATTTAGATTAGAGAAGCAACACTCAAATAAATAAAAAAAGATATATAAACGAAAGCATTTCAGTAGTGCAAAAGATACCATATCGATATCAAATGCACATACTCTAAATTAAAAATATTTATTAACTGATACCGATATTTATATTGATACCGATATACAGTATTCAGTACTTTTTCTAAATGTTTTTCACTTATTGTTTCTAAATAGTAACGATAAAGAAAAATCTGATCTTTCAAATACGTTTTCGGTTGGCGATGCAACACTATTCTGATCATAAATGGAATGAAATTGTAGGTATCTATTCTAAAACGGAATTCCGTAATATAATATATATCTAATTACTGGTGTTGTTTCGATTCATTTAGGTAGATATCAGAATTGATCATAAATTATACGAAATTTTAGATATCTATTCTTAAACGGAATTCAATAATATTATAGATATCTATTTTCTGGTGTTCTTTCGATATGCATTAAACGATTTCTGATTCGAAAATAAACGATGCGGACTAGAGTGACGATTTTTGGATACTGATGGTAGAAACAAATTAGATTTCTAAACAGTCAAATAATTTAGATACATTCAGTTAGATATCTAATTTAAGTGTATTTCATATCTATTACCGGCATGCGCTACCAGCGCAACGAATTAGACACAACCCGATATCGAATAGATTCGGACATGTTTGCTGGTATGATTGTGTGGTATGAGCCCACAGGAAAAAATCATTTGTTAATAGAAAGAATAAGAAGAAGAGATTAGGTGACAAAAGACATGTTTTTGGATACATCAAAAAATCGACTAAAGTATTTTTCAATGACAAATCAAGTTTAATTAGATTGAAAATAATGGGAAGAACTGTACTAAGAAAAGTGAAATTAAAAAAGGAGAAAGTATAGTAATAAAGCTGTAAATTATGAGGAAAGGAGTACTATGGTTTTTGGAATATTTTCTAGCTGAATTCTGAAGCCTCTTGCCTACGTGCTAACTCAGACCAACACTCATGTGTATTGAAAATTGCTCACATATTAATGGAGCTAATACTATACAGGATAGTGCACATTGTTGAGGCAAAGAGAGAAATGAGATACCATAGCGACTAAATTTTTAAATTATGGACTGGCCATCACAATGTTTGAAATGCCTTAAGAGTGAAAGTTGTGGGAAGAAATGCTACTAAAACGGTGGATTTGTCGATGAAACTTCATGAAAAACGGTCTTAAATTAATTTCCTAAATTATTAAAAAATATTCGTTCTTCCAGTCCCACGTGTTATCGAGAACATAGCTGAAAAGAATATTAGGTACCACCTGAACCTAGATACAGCCTCGACGAACTGGTAAATAAAAAAATCAACAACGCTCCAAGTTTAAAATGCAGTCCATTGTGAATTGAATGGCATTCAAAAGTAATGAGCAATCAACTAACTTTATATCTCGGTAATTAAGAACTATTCGCCTCAATTTAGTAACTGTTTGTACTTTGAAGGTACAGTCATAAAACAATGGCCTCCGCACAAGTGTACATTGAAACATGTGTATCAGCTTTAACATCTGTTTTGAAATTCGCTCCATTGAAGAATCTGACTCATACACCTGACCCCTAGAGTCTAGAATATATAATAGCTATACTCAAAATCTGTTATATTGTTATATATTTATATTATATTATATAAAATCTATTTACCTTTTAAAAATCTATACACAAAATCTGTAATATTTTTGTATATTTATATTATATAAAATCTGTTTGTCAAAACTTGTTAAAATGAGAGAATGAAGAGTTCAACAAGTTGGAAATTGTTTATAAAACAGTAAAATCAAAACCTGAGCTATTGTATAATTCAAAAAGGAGCTGATTTTTTTAAACTATTGTGTATAACCTATTGTGTTCTCATGCAAAACACGATGTCAATTAGAAACGAATCCACACAGAAAGGCTTTATTTCGAATTTTAGAATATTGCATTTATTATGTACGTTTTACATAATTTATTTCGAAAATGTATTCATATAACTACCGCAAATAATCGATGAAGAATGATGTAATTATTATAATTTCAATCCTGCTAAATATGTCTCTCATTTTAGTGAAAAATTTCGTCGTATCTTGAAAAATATATAAATTTACGAAAAAAAAGTTAACGAAGTTTTTTTTTGTGGACCATTTTTACATATTATAGATATTTTTTCGAGTCGATAATGCGATTCTATTATTTATATTTACTCCGTATATTATGTTTTTATCTTTCTGAATTAAATCCCTATCTAGCACATTACAACTCAAATTTAGAATAATTCGTTAAAGAAATCAATAGCGTTCTGCAGGACCATAAACCGGTGATTTTGTTTAGAAAATTGAGCCTATTCTGTTGGATAATGTCCGAAAAAACCTGGAAAGTATGTCAAATCAATTCCTATTTATCCCATTAAAGGGAGGGTGCGGGTAAAATCAAACATTTGTTAATATGTGTTTTATTGGAATCAGCATATTTAATTATGTATGATTACATACTCTGTTCATCTAAATAATACTTATTAAAGGAAAGAAAATTCAATTTATTTTGAAAAAGCGCCATCTAGTGACAAATAGCATAAGCTTTGCTCGAGTCATTGACGCCATCTTGCTGTGATTTCACAAACGTTGTGCAAAAAACTTTAGTATATCTGCGAGTGATATTATTAATTATAACTCTAAAATACCTAATTGGTTAGTATATTGTATATAAATCACAAATTTATTTATTTATAGCTTGTTTGGGAAGATAATCAGACATTCTATAAACGTTCATGAAGATTGTTCTGGAACCTTCTGGAGATAATGTAAACAGCGCCATCTATGAGATGATCGCATAAGCTTGTGTTTACTAACATAAACCCTATTTTCTCTGAAAATACAGAGATTTGAGATGAAACATTTCATATCCGTAACTAATCATTGTTTATTTATGATATTATGAAAAAATATTTGATATGAAAATTAGACGCACCCCCCCTTTAAAGATCGAGTGACAATAATTCGAAAAAGCAGATTGAATTTATCAAACACAATATAGACTTTCTATTTCTCTCCCACTGGGGTCTAGCTCTATTTAACCTTGGTCTAGACTCTAGATCTATTCCTCATCCATAGATCTAGTTCTATTTCTCTCTTATTGGTTCAGCTCTATTTCCCTCTCATTAGGCTAGTTCCATTTAGGTTAGGAGCATCCCTCTGAAGCGAATAGGTGGGTCGGCTCGGGTGAACCCTTCTTGTTTCGCTGCGCGGTAGCAGATGCTATAACAGAGCATAAGCGCTTGTATCGAGCTGCCCAGTCCAATCCGTCAACTTATGCTGCAGACCTCTTAGCCCAATAGAGACGCCATGTTGAACGTATTGTCCGTCAAGCTAAAACTAGTGAGGAGCAGAGGGTTGCACTTTCCAGCTAGAATAACCCCAAGGATTGTTCTACCTATGTGAATCAACACATAGTGAGAAAGTCGCTGGGGCTCTTGCAGTCTTCTACTGGTTTCCTGATTTCTGATAATCTTGGTATTGCCCAGAAGATTAATCAGTATTTTTCTAGTGTATTCACACTCGAGGAGGACAGGATACCGCCCTCTGTCATCATGTATGTAGGAAATGATAGGCAAGAGGATGTTGTCATCACTCAGGAAGAATTGTACGAGAAGCTGATCCTTGAGAATAGTGACGTACCGCTTGACTTCTGCGAATGTATGCTCCATCATAAGAAGGGTCCAGAGGATCGGGCCAGCAATTTCAGGTCCGTGAGATTGACTTCTGTTTCAGGTAAGTTAATAGAAACCTTGATCAAGGGAAGGGTTGTAGATCACTTGGAGAGGAACGAACTGCTGACGAGTTCTCAACATGGTTTTAGAATAGGTAGGTGATGTGACTGATGTCTCACTAATGTATTAGAGGTAAAGCTGCTAAAGCGAGAAGGATTCACCCAAGCCGACCCATTTCTTCGCTTTACAGGGATGCACGTAGCCTAATGTTGTATATTGTAGGGTATGTATATAAACATCAATAAAGATGTTTCAATGTTTTCTACCATTCAATCTTCTGTGCCCACAACAGGTCTGGGTATGTGGATGTTGTTTATTTCGATTTCTAGAAGGCGTTCGACAAAGTACCACATCAAATATTGATGGCTAAGGTACGTGCTCTTGGTATTGTTGGCAAGGTAGCTGATTGATTGAGGCATGGTCTGAGAGGTCGGTAGTTACCAGTGGTGTGCCTCAGGGATGAGTTTTAGGACCTCTGCTGTTCCTCATCTACATCAACGATTTAGACACTGGGACCATCTCTAAGATGAGTAAGTTTGCAGACGTCACCAAGCTCGGTGTAGATGTTACTGATCCTCATGCTGTGAACGAGCTGAGGAGGGATTTGGCCAGGATCGTTGAGTGGTCATATCAATGACAAATGTCATTTTACACATGAAAAATTTAAAGTCTTACATGTTGTTAGTGGTTCGCCAGTTTCTCCAACGTTGCAGGAGCTTGACCTTGAAGTTCTCATAAACTCCAAGCCAACGTTTGGTGTTCAATGGGTAGCCGCAGAGGGGAATGCTCAGAAGATCCTAGGTTATATGAACAGTGTTTTATCCACCGAAATAGGCAGGCAGATGGGGATGATCCTGTATAAGAAGCTGGTTTGGCCCCATCTGGAGTTTGCTGTTCAGTTTTGGTTTCATTCATACTGGTGCGCCTTGTAACTCTTGGAGATAATTCAGGCCAGAGGGACCAAGTCGATAACTGAGATCCGAAACAATGGTTAAGAGAGGCTGGTAGACCTGCAACTCATAACTCTGAAACAGCGTAGACTCCGAGGCCAGTTGATCGAGACCTACAAGATCATCAAGGGTCATAGTACCATTTACCCGACAAGTATTTTTTTGTTCAATTTGAATCCTACGAGGGATTATGGGTACAAGTTAGATGTACCAAGAATCCTGTTCCAAAAATTTCCTTGACCTGATAACAGTAAAAAGGGTGCAGCGTATGGAATGCCTTTCCAAGTGAGATGGTTGATGCACATTCTATCGAGTCCTTCAAGAGTAACTTGGATAAGATAATGTGCTGGTTAGTGTATTTCTTTCTTCCAGATAGTAGAGAGAAACCCCGGACCCTTCCCAAGGTAAGAGAGGTCAAGGTTTCACGCGTACTAAATATTGAAGATTTAAGTCCGAATGGCCGACTTTCTTCACAATATAATAAATACATTATAATAGTTTCTTTTCTCTGAAAGTAGATACCTTACGAATGTTCTTCGTTGACAGAATTCTTCATCCTTAGTGGAATATCTTTTGTATATTCTTGTAGAGGCGAAATAGTTTGGTTTTCTTTTTTCACTGAACATTTTTTAGAATTTGGGAGCTGCTTACTTCAATTGAATAATAATTAATCATCAAAATCACACATCGGCCATGAGGGTTTAAATGATTCAAAGGGAATTTTTATCTTCTCTAAGAGGTAACGATACCGCGGGTTAATATCATGGATTTAGTCATCATAAACAACAGTTCACTCTTTTCTTTTTTTAGGCTCACCTTTTTTTTGATATTAGATTCACCGTTTGTGAGAACTTTTTGTTTGTGAACACTATTAACCCTAGTGGTTGGGGGGGGGGGGTTAATGGAATGATCTATATATTGTAGGGGGGTGAGGGGTAAGAATGGGGAGATGTATATCCGCTAAATAGAATATTCTGCCGAAAGATACCGAAAAACTCCAAAGGAATGTAGGAATGGAAATTATGAAGCGATATCGTTACTCTTTTTGGTACTTGTTTTGAGATCTTTTCAAAGTTCCATTGAAACGTTAAGTTAATATTTTGCTTTAGATTTTAATTATTTTTAATAGAAGATTCGAGCCTTTCTAATAATTGGAAAACTTTTTCTCTGAAATTTTACTATCATTTATATTCTACAATAAAATTGTGTGTATTTTACAGTGTTTTAGTGAACCGTTCATGAAATCTATTTAAATTAAATGTATTTCTAGACAAATTAATGCAGAATATTTAATAACAAAATTATTAATTTGTATCAAATGTATTAATTTACAGTTCAATAAAAAATACTGCGTAAATATATTGTGAATCAATATTGAATAATTTATGGAATAGAAATGAAAGTTAAATCATCATTCCAAATTACACTCTTTTTATACATAAATAAACACAAAGACGATTTAACCGAAGGAATAATATTATAGAGACAATTTAATAAAGAAATGTTGAAAAGTTATGAAATATATGCAAGTGTATAACAGGCATATGTATACAATAAAAACAATCAAAAATTTGTATACTGTACTAGGAAAAATCTCTTGGTTAAGAATTACTTTTTTATATTTAAATATGAAATTTATTAATGAAATACATTTGAAATTATTCCGAAAGTTAATTCCAAACTAACTCACTCTGAAAAGTAGAGGACCGTACAAAGCTGATGGTTACAGGATAGAATTAAAAATAATTATAATAATTACAATTAAGACTACATTATAAATTAACATCCAATAATAATAAAAGATTTTGGGCTTAAAATAAACATTTTGTACAATTAATGGTGAGTGTATTCCAAAATATTATCTTCCTTATTTGTATGACAATATAAACAAGAGTAAAGACGTTTTCTTTACTCATTTATTTAAAGTTAAAAGTTAACTGTTGAGTTGATTGTGGTACCACGCAGAAATGCAGTGGGATGTCAGGACACTCGGTATCTTGTTTAAGACATATTCGGTGTGTCCCACAAAAAAATCCCCGACTTTTTAATTAATTATATCTCCGCTTCAAGTTAACATTTTTTAATTTTATTTTTGCATAGTAAATCTTTACCAGAAATATTATAGATTTGAAAAATTGGTTGAATAACCACTTCACATTGATCGATTTATACTGAAAGGAGTATAGACAAACTATTTTGTTCAAAGGAAAATTTTGAAAAAACAAATGGTGTTCTTCATTTTTCAAACAAATGAATCCTACATACCAACACGTATTTAAACCCTCTGAGTGGTTATTACCTTTGCAAATTTGCGGAATGTTATATTTTAACCGGCATATATTTATTTATTTATCATCTTGTTATTCGCATAACTGAAAAAGTGTTCAACCAAATTGCCTGAAATTTGGTGAAACGATTGGTCAATGTCCAGTGACCTTCTGGTAGAATTTTGAGAGCGACCCGGTCAAACGTCAAGGTCATGGTCATTTATAACTCAATAAGTATTGAACCATATTGCATGAAAATTGGTGGGACGATTGGACAAAATATATAGGAACCAATTTGTTAAATTTTGGGAGTGATCGGGTCAAAGATCAAGGTCAAGCCCATTTATAACTCAATAAGTCTATTTCTACTATAATTGATAGAATAGGCTGTACAACTCATTCAACAAGCACTACTCTAATAAAGGGCCGTACACACGTAGGGTTTTTTAAGTCCTTCCACCAAACTTTTTGCTAAGCTCCTCTTACTTTTCCCACAAGAATATAAGAAAAAAGATATAATCATTATTTATTTCAAAAAATCGTACGTGTGTACGGCCCTTTAGAGGTTTAATTTAAAGCATACAACACTATCCTCTAAAACTACATATTTTTTCGATACTAAGTATCCGTATGACCCTAATTATTATGTCGATTTTACAATTCCAATTACGTATCTTGTGATGCTATGTATTTTATTAATCATAATTGTTATGCCGATCTTAAATAAATTAATCCTACCGTGGCCAGTAAATTACCACGTGGAACTTTTCAGCGGTGGAATTACGGTCATAATAAAAGAGGTCATAGATAATGTGAGCAATACGTAGGTAGATTGTGTACAAAAATTACTCACAACCTCAGGTATTTTAACTATCTAGGTACTCCCTATGTATATCAAAAAGACTGCAGACTTTCTATTTTAGTAGGGCTTTAACGTCTGCTTCGGAACCATTGGCCATATCACTCGACTGTCTCGAGGTCAAAAGGAAATTAAACACAAAGGACTGGAAGAAACAGTCAGAAAGGAAAGTGGCTCCATGAACAAAGTCACCTACCACCGTCGGTGATAATGCTCTTGGATGCAGAAAAGCTACTTCGACAATGCAGTCACTTACCAAGAAGTGTGACGAAAAGGGACACAAGAACCGGTGGCTGCATTCACGGATGGAAGAGGAAAATGAAGATGTGATAGTAAATGAAGCCTACGAGCCTACCTAACACAAAATCTAAGACCTCGTAGTTGAAGAGCATAACCCTAGCGCTATCCTCTAAAACTGCAAGTAACATTAAAAAAATATTAAACATGATAAAAATTATTAAAGACAATCCACAATCCAAATTACAACAGTTCGGGGCCCTTTCTCTTCCATTCACCACAGACAGCTTCAGGATAGTTCTCCTGGAGGCTGAGAAGTACGTTATAACCTATAACTTAGTAGGGTACTAAGTTCCAAGTTATTGGTTGGTTCTACAATTTCGGACACGTCAGAAAAAGTATTATAATGATAATAATTATTTAACTTCTATTCTAATTGGTATCATGGATACCAATTGAAATAAAAGTTAAATAATGATTATTATAAAAAGATTCTCACGAAATCGAAAATATGAAACAGTGCAATAACACGGAGCTAACCTTAAAATGGGACATGTTGAATTTTTGAACCAATTGCTTCTAATAACATCACCTGGATTATAACTATAATTTTTTTTTTTTAGTTACCGTGAAATCATCATAAAAAATTGTCTCCGTTTTCTATGTCTACGAACGACTCTTATTTCGAAACATGACTCGAAATAAATACCACTTTTGTTTTTAGCGAGGTGTACTTAAAGCGAGTCTTGCCTGTATATATAATGAAAAATTGTTCTAAATTAATAATTCGTTATTTTTCGTAGTATCCCCTTCGCTTGAGGTAAGTTTTCTTCCGAGTATAATACATAGAAAACTAAAGAAATAGTTATGCGTAGACTGCAAATTTTTAATAGCAAATAAAATTTTCTTTATTCCTCATTAGTTTTTAATGGAGAATTGAGATTTACGGTCTTTATTCTAAAATATTTTAGCAAATATAGATATCAGTAATTACTCAATCACTCAAAATATTTTGAATTTAAACTTTGAAAATTAATCAGTAAGGTAATACTAATAATAAGTTACTATTAAAAATATTTTTAATAAGTTATTATTTATGATTTAAATGAACGATTTTACTTTGATGTATTTTTACTCATTCAATAATATAATGAAATTGATATGTACCGTTAATAATAAGGCAATTACCAGTTACTGTAGTTCAAGTTGAACACTCTCTGTATTGTTTTTAATCCAAATTATTTTTTGCTTATCAATACCTATCTGAAAATTTGAACATTACAGATAGAGAATTATATTCTTTTTATATTCATATAATCTTTATTCTTATTTATATTTACTTACATTTTTGTTAATTTACATAGTTATATTTTTTTAATCTTTTACATTAAATCTTTATTTTTTCTTATATTTTACATTCATTTAAAAATGTCTATTCTTTTTCAAGTTATATCTACTTTTTATTGCTATTTTTAAATCTAATGTTTAATTATAAGGTACAAGATGTTTAACTTTATCATTGAAATTTAAAAAAAAATTATCAAAATTCCTAAATTTAATATTTTTCAACATAGTGGAATGATTTTTTTAATCATTTATTCATATATTGTATTTAAAATACATATATATGTTAATAATTCCTTTACATTAAATTCTCAACTGCATTTAATTTAAATTTAAAGATCTCTTTTATTTATTTAATAGATCCAGAAAAGTTAGAAACTTGTGGGCATTTAAAATATATAAAAATCAATCTTAAATATTACATGATAATAAAATATTTAACTACCCAAAAAAAATGAAATGTAAGTCAGTGGTTTTGCTGAAAATTAATCAGTATTTTATTCCTACAGTATTTTTGGTTCAAGTGTAGTTTGAAAATTTGGGTCCTTAAACTACAATTGATCCGTATTTTTTAAAATCTTTTAAAATTTAAAATCAGACATGGGATAATTATAATTTCCGGGTAGCTATATTGTTAAAAAAATTGATAGCCTATAAAACTCTTTCTACTTCAGTTCTAAAACTAAGTACACAATAAATGAGTTAATCTGGTTTGGTAGGAGTGGGTAGGAATACGGTCTCTAAAATAGGTGTTAAAAAGGTCAATATTCAATTATAGAGCATCGCGAAAAAAATTCAATCAAAATGATCATATATGTGTCATGAAATCTCAATATATTTAAATTCCTATATAAATCATTATTTGACAAGTAAACCCTACCATTAAAATCTCTTCACATTCAGAATAATTCTCAAAATACTGTTTAAAATAGTTCTCAATGATTGGAGCAGCGAGTTAAAAGATTTCCCATATACTATAATAGATTGGATAAAAAGGGAGTAGGCTAGGGAATTTATACCTACATTAAATTAAGATTTTTCTATTAAAAGATTGGCTGCTGCTTATAGAATTCCTTTAACTTGACTCAGTTTATTACATAAAAAGGACAAATGTTATTAAAAGTTAGTCTATCGTCAATTAAAATGCCTATATATTTGAAATAATGAACATGTTCTAAAATTTCATTGTTAAAATATATTTCTGGGAGGGTTAATTGTTTACGGGGGTTAAAAATCATTAACTTA
Source organism: Caprella mutica (assembly GCA_947561585.1). NCBI lineage: Eukaryota > Metazoa > Arthropoda > Malacostraca > Amphipoda > Caprellidae > Caprella > Caprella mutica. The sequence continues at coordinate 50,852 of CANNZV010000486.1, read as the reverse complement.
GTTTTCGAAATTTTAGGGGTGAGTTTTTTTTAAATCCAGTCATTGAGATAATTCCCTAATAAAAGCATTTAATTTTGAAACAAGACTATCTAAACATTTATACCTACAATAAAATACTGCATTGTCCGCAAATAAAGTATAATTAAAACCTATATCCTTACCTATACGTTACCTATACGTTTTATAATGCAAGAACGTGCGAAAAAGTCTTACATTTAACCATCATAAAATATATATAGGATTTAGAAATTCAAATTACTATTCTAAATGTTTATCAAATTTTATTCATATACTACACCACGTATAGTGAAGGATGCTCAATTTATAAATTATCCTTTAATATATCAAAAGATTTCGCGGCCTCGTCTCCTCTTTTTCGATATATTGACACAGATATAACGGCTTAGCGAACCACTTTCTCTTTACGATTGTCAAACAGTATGATGAGACTATCGTAAACTTTCCAATTAGGTAAATGTTTGAATTGCAATAAAGTGAGACTGATTAGTTATCTAACCTCTCTGAGATAAGACCATCACGGTAACCGATTAAACAGACTCTTAATTCACACAGAGTAGTGATGGTGGTGATGGTGAGTGTTGAGTCATGTTATTAAAATACCTATAGGGTAAGTTACGAATTATCTGTCAGTTAAAAAAACGGTTATATATAATAATTATTATTTAATTTTTATTGGTGTCCATGATACCTGCAGGTGTCATGGACACCAATTAGAATTCAAATAAATAATCATTATATCGTTTTTTCTTGTCTGTCCGAAGATGTGAAACCGACCGATTATTCGTAACTTACCCTATAGGTTTCTGATACGTAATTATTGGAAACAACATATTAAAAAAAATTGCACTAAACTTTCTTAATCTGAAATATACATCTGTTTTTAAACTCTGAACAAAAAGAAATTATTAACATTTAATTTGCTTTGATATTACTATATAGATCTCCAATATTTTCTAAATAACTAATCATAGATATAGAGATGATATATATGTGTTGCATTGAATATCATTCTTATTAGACTATCATGGTGCTCCAGAGATTGCCATTCCAAAGATAATTCCTCTCTGTCACTATTCCAATTACGATTCCTGGCAAACTGAGAGTCGTATATCACTTGGCTTGGAGGGCCCGCCCACCGTAGGTGTGATGGGGGATGGGGGAGTGATGGGGAGGAGTGATGGGGAAGAGTGATGGGAAGGAGTGATGGGGAGGAGTGATGGGAAGGAGTGATGGGGAGAAGTGATGGGAAGGAGTGATGGGGAGGAGTGATGGGAAGGAGTGATGGGGGGAAGGATGGGGAGGAGTGATGGGGAGAAGGATGGGGAAGAGTGATGGTGAGGAGTGATGGTGAGGAGTGATGGGGAGAAGTGATGGGAAAGAGTGTTGGGGAGGAATGATGGGAAGGAGTGATGGGGAGTGATTGAGAGGAGTGATGGGGAGTCAGTCAGTCAGGTGTTTCTTGAATAGTGCCATTTTCATCGGCTTCCTCTTCATCTGCGCCATTCATCCTCTTCATCTGCGCAACTCATCCTCCTCCTCATCCAAATCAATTATTTCTTCCTTCAATCACTCTTCTCCTCCTCCACATTTTCATCAGAACCTCGCTCCTTTCTCTCCTCTGCTCCCCTCCAAACAAGAACTCTCCCAACACAGTCCGCCTCTCCTCCACTCTCGGTCTCTGCAGCTCCACGGCCCCCCTCCTCTCGTCCTCCAGCTGATCACAATCCAACACAAATTGCATCAAGTCTTCCACTCCTCCTTCCCCACATATCAAGCATCTCTCCTCTTCCCTCTCTCTCCTCCTGTCTCCCAGACACAAGCAGTTTGTTCTTGCCCGGAACCATATCCTGTCTCTCTCTCCTCCCTCGTAGTCCTCCTCCCTCATTTCGGTGATAGGGAGGAGTGATTGAGAGGAGTGATAGGGGGGAGTGATTGAGAGGTGTGATTGAGAGGAGTGATTGAGAGGAGTGATGGGGAGGAGTGATGGGTTCATTGTTTTGAATGCCTAAATTTAGACGAGTCTCGAATAAAATCCATATAGTGTTATTCATCATTTCAAAGTTACATCTGCAAATATTTTTTCAACTCATTTTTTCAATTCAGTAAATATCCCTGTGTTGAGTTTGCTAATTAAGCTTTACTTTTACCGAATCTCCATAGAAATAAATAACAAGGTGTAAGAGGAGGTGATTTTGGTGTAAAAAATGAATTTGGTAAAATCTAAAGAAAAAGTCAGATTGAAGTAAATAGAAATAATCATCATTATTAACATTTGGGCCAATGAAAACTGGGACTAAAATTCCCCCATCCCATATGATCCTCATGTCTGAGTACTAACTTATCAGTTAGAGGTATAGGGGGCGTGGCGCCCCTGAACCCCCTGTCATTTAATTAAACAATCTTGAAGTGTGCAATACAACAAACTAGTGGATTCAACAAACTACATAATACCCACTTACGTTGAGAGTTTCATTCCGAGACCGAGATTTCCGGTCACCGATCCTCTTACGGTTGTTTCTTTCTAGATACGTTTTCTATTGTCGGTTTTGAAACCAACCGTATCCAATTCGAACCAATATAAGCTTAAAGTGTGGTACATACGATAATATACCCTGAAGATAATATTGGCAAAGTGAAAAAATTAATTGAAATTTTTTTTTTACCTAATTAATAACTCATTAATTGGAAAAATACTTAATAAATATGATTGGATAGCAAATGTTTTACACGATTATTTATAATATATATTAATGTAGTATGTATAGCTAAGAATAAACTGGTCACATTCATATATAGCAGATAGACGGAACAGAAATATAGGTAACACATGATCAAATCATTTTTTTTTTATTGTATTTTTATATTTTGAAAAGTATCTCCCTATAATAATTATAAAAATTTACAGGAAAAAGATACATTCTTATTGGTCAGAAATGTCAATTAATCCCCCTGTATTATTATATTCTTCATCACCTTACCAACTAGTTTGGGTACAGTTTCATTTTATTTTGTACTCTATTATTTGCTAGGACAAACCCCATGGTTAAATATTTTGCCCGGTGTTAACTCTCCATATTTCATTAAATTCAGGCCGAGTGTTTCGTCTCTAAATCCAGTGGAGACAAATAAAACAAACTGTGCTGAGAATGATGCTCCATTGCTTCGGGAATTCGCAGTAAGGAGAAGGATCTGCGCAAAAAACTCCTGCTAATAGACTCTGTAAATAGCGCAATAAGAGTCTCTAATGACACTCTTAAATGCGCACTGGCGTGATGCGCACTGACGTGAGGCGCTCTGACGATTGTGACCTGAAGCCATTGGACCTTTTCATTCAACATATCAATATACAAAAAGTCGCAAAAGGAGTTAAACCATCAAATGCAGGCTAAACTATAATATTGTAATGAGTTTTTTTGTAAATTTGCGAAGGTTTTAACCTCTGAGCTGTAGTTTGTGTTTAGATGCAAAATGACGCACATTTGCAGGCTTTATTAGCGTGAAAATAAAGATTTAGGAGATGCAGAATATTCTGAGTGAGGATAAACCAGACTGAATGATCGCCATAGAAGAGATGTCTTCCTTAAAACATTCAAACGCTTAAATGAAAGATTAAAGAAAGAAAATTATCTAATAGTTCTTCTGATGATAGACAAACTTCCTAACATCATCATTGTATATTTAGTAATATTTATTTTAATGTACTAAATTATTCTTAACCATACTGTATTCTTGAATAAAACAGTTTCAATGTTTCATTGTTTCAGTATGTACCTACATTTATATAAAATAATTCATTAAATTATTTAATTCACAATTTTAGAACAAATTTTCTTTATAATATTAGAATAACAAATTGGACCTATAACATTTGATACGTGATCAATTAATCATGCGGCACAAGGAATAAATTCCTTAGTTTTCAAACTCTGATTAGGGTAACTTCCTAATTGAAACTTACAAATGTTCCACATTTTCCATCATATAAGATAATATATATAATAATTAAAATACAGAGTTAAATTTTAATTATTCCATACCATTTTTATATGATCGAAAATGTAAGACCGACTGATAACTCGGAACTTACCTTTAGAGTCAAAAATTAGGATAGCAAGCGTTGCGAAGAAAAAACCATTCTAACAATAAATTAATCGTTACTAGTATCTTTTTTATTAATTTTATTATTAAAATTCTCATCATCTCCATAACGTTCATCATCAGTGATGAATATTAAATTTTTAATATACATATAACAAATGTAATATTATCCTCATTGAAAATAGATCGATGCTTCTAACTTCGGTTAGTACCTAGTTTCAAGAATAACATCTCGACCACAATAATCATATAGTTAAAAAATAGTTAAAAAGATATAATTTAACTAAAGGAATAGAAACAATAGAGTTATTTTAATTGATATTAAAATAGTTTGAGATAAGAAAGTATTATTACATTATATATCATATGTAAAAAATATTTAATTAAACTAACTAAAGAACAAATAAAATACATAAAATAAAAGTAATTTAAAATTTGAAATAATTCACAGAAAACAATTAATATAAAATGAAAGCTATTTTCATATAAATTAAAGAAAATTGTATAATAAAACATAATTTAAGTAATCAAATAAATTTTTAAACTGAAATAAATCTATTCTATTAAATACATTTTCACTATTAAATCAATTTAAACAGTAAAATAAATGTATGCTATTGAATTAATTTATACTTTAAATAAATTTATACCATTAAATAAATTTATACCATTAATTAAATTTATGCTATTAAATAAATTTAAACAGTAAAATAAATTGATATAATAAATTACAAATATTACTACCTTCAACAGCCCCATTCGAAAATTGGTGCAATCTATTTTTTGGCTTGAAATGACTGGTAGAGTGAGTGTACAGATGGGTCGTGTGAGGGCAATCCAGAGCAGCTTTTAACTGCTGCAAACTCCACTGGAGTAAATACATCAGTTAATCAGAGCAAAGAAACCAACTCACCTCTGGAATACCAAACATCATAAGTTTGGACGCAAGAAATGCTCTGCAAATTACCAACCCACAGAACTCTTATGGATAATTTCATTGAGTCAATAAATATAAAAGTTACTAAAGTCACAAGAGATGTTATCACACTGTCAGTAAATCTATAATCGTTAGATCGTCAGTTAATGTCCAGTAGAGTCAATATTGATCTTATTTTATAGTTAAATATCATAATAATTATCGTCAGGTTGTTTTGTTGTGAAAGTCCGATGAAAAAATATTGAAGGGTTATAAATTTATAGTAAATCACGGTTGTATTTTCATCGAATCCCTTATCGCCGTCGAAAGATTGACCTTTTAATTATCTACTATAATCGCTAATCCTATTTATTTCTAACGGAGCAGGTAATTAATATTAATATTACTAATTTCCCCTTGCCAAAAAGAATCATATTAAGAATTATATAATGAAACACTCGTCCAATACATCGATTAAGTTATTTAAAATCAAGCGCATCTCGACGCACTAATGCATTAAGCAGTAAAGTAAGCAAGATCTTCCTAAGCAAGCAAATCGCGTAGTTACCCCGTATCATTTCCTAACATTCGGCCATAAGTTATCCTGTAAATACATCGGAAAAAGAGCGATCGCTTCATTGACCACTAGGACCAATTGATGAAATTATTGGGGCCATGTGCTAGCCCTGCTCTGAGAAATGCCACCAGGGATTGGATAGTCCATAAGCGATATCTTCTTCTGGAGGAGCTCTTATGATCGGGGAATATTTAGAAGAAAGATGAATCGATATGATGCTCGCCATGTGATTTGGGAGGCTGGGTCCTTATATCGAATTAGTGGCGAGTTATGGTAGTGCTTTGGGATCTGTTCTGAATATCAATAAATAAAAAGGTTCAGAGCACTCTCTGCTTCACATTGCCGATGTTTTTGCTCTGCAGATTTCTTCCCATTGCGCTGCTTTTACTTGCTATTAAAAAATATAAAGTATTTTATACACTTTTTCAACTGTAATGAAATAAGTGATACAGAAACTATAGTGATACATGTAATGAAGAGTTGGGAAGAATTAGTTTCTGAATTTCTTTATTCTATCGAAGTAAAGCTCGGTAGAACTTCAAACCGTATAGGAAAGGTTGAGAATAAACAGGTAAATTTTTCACCAGTCACCTATATAACAATCAATGAATTAACACACTGCTAATATTAATTATTAAAGGAAACTTCAATGTACTTCCTTTCTTATTAAATTTTCCTCATTTGAGTTCATTCTTCAAAATCCACTAGAAAATATACAAGTCTACCCCTTTTAAGTGTCAGGTAATATAGTACCTACTTTGAAGCTAGGTAAGTTACTTCATTTGATACATCAAAAAGTAACTAGAAAAAATATTACATCTATTATTAAATCTAGATACCTTATGCTACACAAATCGCAGTTTTCTAATTGCCAATTATTTTTAAATCTTAAAATTATTCGTCAAGTACCCAGAACAAATTTAAAAAAATTTACAATTATTTAAGTTTATTTTTTAAATGTTAAATTAGTGAACTTTGAAAGAATATCACATATGCACTTCTCTTTCACTTTGCGTTGCATAATCTACAAAACATCGAAATAATATTATTATCACATATTATTATCCTAATATTATTATCCCATAATTGATTTATTCAAAAGTTATAGAAAAAGTAAAATAATGCTAACTTTTTTCGTCGTGTCATTCGCTCTTCATTTCATAAATTTACTAAGATTTCCAAGAAGGAAGCCAATAACTGTAACCCATAATATTATTAATATTATCCCAATAGTATTATAATACTAACTAAAATGCATCACACTGAAACACTTTGCTTTTGAAAAACTCATTAAGTATTTTAAATTACAGTATGATGCACTTACGTATCTCCATTTTGAGGCTATATATACGAATTAAACGTCTCAAACTGAATCGTTTAATATTTTTTAATTTTAACAATTTTCAAAATTTAACATTATTCAAAATTTAACAAGTTTCAAAATTTAACAATTTTAAAAATTTAACAATTTTCAAAATTTAACAATTTTCAAAATTTAACAATTTTCAAAATTTAACAATTTTCAAAATTTAACAATTTTCAAAATTTAACAATTTTCAAAATTTAACAATTTTCAAAATTTAACAATTTTCAAAATTTAACAATTTTCAAAATTTAACAATTTTCAAAATTTAACAATTTTCAAAATTTAACAATTTTCAAAATTTAACAATTTTCAAAATTTAACAATTTTCAAAATTTAACAATTTTCAAAATTTAACAATTTTCAAAATTTAACAATTTTCAAAATTTAACTATTTTCATTTTCAAAATTTAACAATTTTTCAAAATTTAACAATTTTCAAAATTTAATAATTTTCTAAATTTAACGAGTTTCAGAATCGTTTTATCGAGTTTCAAAAATCAGAGATTAAAATTTGAATTTATTTTTAATATCAGAAAAGATATTATTTAACTTTTATTCTAATTGGTATCCTTGACACCTGCTAGTAAAATTATAAGTTAAATAATAATTACAATATATAATAATTACAATATATACAAAATGTGTAACCGTCCGATAACTAGGAACTAACCCAATTTTGTTTATAATTTCATGGTCGTTTCCAAACAACATTTGTAGTGTGGTTTTCAGTAGGAATAACTTGGTGGTAATAGAGTGACAATCATACCTATAGTAATAAATGAAGACACTATAGTAGAGAGGAATACGTCATGACAATTGACCTGACCAAACACATATTAATTCTCCCCTCTCCACATGCCTAGAGGGTCATTTTCCCTACTAATTCAAAGAGAATTTCATCCTAACTGACTCCACTCAATCTATCGTACGTAAAAAAACAATTGCTCGACATAAAGGTTAAATTCAGGTGTTAATCCACTGAAAGTGGCCTTTAGCGACGGCACGCAATCCCTCTCTGTTAAATCTAGATTCTACACCTCGCTAAGCCCCGCCCCTCTCTCTCTGGCACTCGACTCTCGGCCTTACCCTCACTTTTCAATCCTAGTCTACTCTTTGCATCCAGAGGGAGCCACTAAGGGCCACACTACCGTGCTATTCCTATGAACTCTCGCCTCTACGAGGGCGAATGGAAGAAATAAAGTGCTGATTGAATCCTGCAGGCAAGATGTCGGCACGGCGGTCAGTATCGCTTCACATCTGTTGAGGGTAGTGTGTGTCCTTCGCTAAAGAGGGAACCTTAACTTGGATAGAAAAGGGCGGATGTTAGTCCCGGTCTCTGCCTTCACTCAAAACTCTTCGTATTTTTCATTGCTACTCGATTATTGAAGGTAAAGGGAGTTAATAAACATAAATATCTTAATAAACCTAAATATCTTGAATAGAAAAACAGTGATATTCAAAATAAATATTAGGACTTTTGTACAATAGATATCTACAGAAAATTTATTTAGCAGAATACAAGTTTTAAAAATCATTAATAAACATAATTTATCATTTTAATTTATATGATTATTATATGAAATTATATTTCAATAATAATAACACTATTTCTATTTATGTAATAGTGAAGAGAAGTTAATATTTATTTCTAGATTAAAAGCATATATGAAGCTAATAAAATACTGAAAATAAAAGCTATCTAATAAAGTATTTATGATATCGGAACATTTATTGAAAATACTATATAAAGATAAAACCTAGTAATTTTAATTATTTTAAATTAAAACATTTAAATACTAGGTTTGAAACACTAAAATTAAATTGAAAATAAACAATAATTATAATTAGTTTTAATTTTAAATATTGTGTTGATCAAATTTTGTAAATTTCAATAATATAACTTGCAAAATATTTTGATAAAACAAATATTTTTCATTAGTAAATATTCACATCATTTTCAATTACTCAAATTTGACCATATTTATAAATTACAGATTAGAAGATAATTAATTCAGTTTTACATTTTTTATTAAAAGGTTAAAAAATACCATCTATCACATTTTGTGAAAACAGAATTTAAATTTATTTTAAATTCAATCATTTAACAGTTAATATAAAATTCATATTAATATTTTTCCATAGAAAATGAAAAATTGAAAAATGTTTATTATAGCAAAATTTTGACGATTCATATAAATTATACACAACCATTGTAAATTTAATGAAATATTATATAGAGAAATGGACTATTTTACTTCTAATATAATTATTTTGTATAAAAATACAGCATTTTTTCAATTAAAAAAAATAAATTTGAAAGATCATTGAATAACTGAATTAAAAAATATTAACTAATATTTATCTTTTAATATCATCTAATACTGTTTACAATGAGTAAAATTATATTATATAAGCTAGAATAGTAATACAATGGTGGGATATATTATTTACTACTACAAATCATTTAAAATGTTCTTACAATTAAACTAAACTTCCAAAAGGAAAGTTACGAATTATCGGTCAGTACTACATCTTCGGTCATATAAGAAAAAACAATATAAAAATTGTTATTATTACACAGTGCTATCTAATACTTCTGCAGAAGTATTAGATAGCACTGTGTAATAATAACAATTTTTATATTGTTTTTTCTTATATGACCGAAGATGTAGTACTGACCGATAATTCGTAACTTACCCTATATGAATCAAGCATAATTTAATAAACAATTTAGCTCAAAAAAATTCAAGATTCATTATATTTATTTAAAATTGTAGAATTTGTTCAGTTATTTGATAACAAAATTCAAAATGCACCTACCATTCCATTGTATGTATAAAAGAATTTAATATATAATCAATGAAATATCATAAACATATCTACGGATTTGAACATTGAATAAAAAGTTCATATCTGTCTGTCCGTCACACTAACCTAATAATTCGCTTGACAAGGAGCTGATAACATAGATAAGAAATTATTCTTATATCAGTTTAATAATTGGTTTTTGAATAATTTGAAAATATTGGAGTAAAAGCGGAGTCAGGTATAATAATTATTACACAAATTGAACTACCATCAGTGAACATAAAATTGATGTATTAAAATGCCGTCATTCTTGACGGCACGCATACACTAGTATCAATAAAATTATCAGGAAATTTGTGTTTAAAATGCAGTACAGTATATACAGTTTAAAATTATTTTTACATTTTATAAAAAGTCTATTTAGAGGATATGTAAAGACACGTTAAGAGAAAAAAGACTTTTATCATTGAAATGGTATTTACTTGAACACATTTTATGTACATTGTTACACTATATCATAAGAAATACATATTAACAAATAGTCAAAAGTGATTGTGAAATTAATTTGATATTTTGAGGTTGAGTTTATATTATCATTTGAACCTGAATAATTTTTTACTATATAAAAAAATTATTTATGTTAGAGCAGATTTCGGAGTGAATTTATATTTACTAAAAAATTTACTATTAACTAAAATAATATTTAAAATACAATGGAACAAAAAGACAAAATGGTAGTATAGTTTATTTCTATTGATAAATGAGAGTATATAATTTAATGTTGTATTAAATGTTAATAGGAAGAAAACAAAGCCAAATCATAAAATTTAGGAGGAAAAAAGGAAAACTGATCTCAAGTCAGTTTGGTATGAATTTATTTCGAGCAGAAGACTTCATAAATAAATTTTCAAAACGTATAAAATTTTTAATCTGAGTTGGAAGATAAAAATCACTCTAAATATACTTTTATTTTATAATTTAATTTATAAATCATAATTAAATATCTGAATAATAGCTGTACTTATAATATGAATATACATAAGATTTGGAATATTTATTTCAAATAATTGTGTATATTTATATATAAATACGAGAACATTTTTTTATTTACTTCAGATTTGAATAATATTTAATATGTTCTTTATATGCCCTTTTTTCCATATTACTTATAAATTAAAATGGAATTAATTCTTATAATTTATATATGTGCAATTTAATGGTTAAAATTTGATTTAAACTTTTCATGTTACAAAAACCATCTGATTTTGTGAAAAAAAAATATGCCAAGTTACTGGATTATAATTTTGAAAGTTACAATTCAATATTGAAACAGTGAGAAAAATTGAATGACATTGATTTAACGTATTTCAATTTTAAAAAATAAATTTTCAAAGACATTTCTTTTTAAAGATAAATTATTCACTTGATATTTTAATAAAAGAATATATATTATTGATATTCTCTTGATTATTTACATTGACTTATTGAGCTAAGTACAAATAAATCTTCAATCATAATATTAATTAACGTAAAACAATATTTGCATATTGATAAATATACAATATCGTTCATAACTAAATTTTGACTATGTGTGATTTTTTTCCTGATTATATTTTTGTTTAATGAAAATTTCAAAAATGTAGATTTTATGTTATCGAACTTCTTCCACCAGTCTCTCCACAAGTTTCTCCACCAGCCTGATCTCCACCAATCCCTTATCATGCTCAATGAGGCCCCACTGCCCCCTGGTCCGGGTTCTAACTCTGCTTTCACAGTTGTCGCCCCAAAGGATAAATTCGAAGGTACCGCTTAGAAATAGTAGATTAGGATTTTGAATTTCTATAAAAGTGTGATTATTTTGAAAATAAATTGAATCTATTTCTGTTTTAACAGAATGATATTTTTCTTTTCAGTCCTTCTGATTATTTAAAAATATTACTGTTGATTTTTATGTCAAAATTAAAAAAAATATATTACTTCTATTTAAAAAAATCTGTTTGATTTGCTACAGACCTGAACCAAGGACTGATGAATCTGGCGGGCCCCATCCTCCAGTCTGACACTTCCGGTAGCCCCCTGACGAGTGGGCTCTCATTGGCTGGCACGTACCCCTGGCCCTTCCCTCCCCGCCATTGGCCCCTCCCCGCTCTGAGACTCTCGACCAACGCGCTGCTCGGATTACCAATCAGTTCGGTAGGAGCGACAAGCCCCGCCCCCAGTCACCTCCTTTCTGGGATTTCTTCTTCGACAGCTACGAGTGCCGCGGAGATTCCTTTGAATTCACCGACTGTGATGACATCACCAACTGCCAGTGATGACCACTTCACTAACGCAAACGTCACGTCATCGTCTGCTGACGTCACGAGCGACGACAGACCCGGTAAGATGCTAGATTTACGCTCAAGATATTAATAACTAATCAACAAAGTATTGGAGCATTTAAATAGTGATTGCATTAAGACCCCCGCTCAATATCACTAATTTAATTTGCCTTTCAATTGATATTATTATAAGCGCACTGTCCCTCGTCTCTTAATATTATAAAATAGAAATTAGTTTCGATGATTGGATTAATGCCGATGTTCCGCATTTTACTAATTACAATAAATGCTAACCAGGCATTACGGGACTAATTAAAGATATCAACGGGGGAGTGATAGTAACTCCTATTTAGGTGTAGTGATAGTTATTCCTATTTAGGTGATGTGAAAATATTAGTTATTACTATTTATTAATAATGGTAATAATAGTTATTACTATTTAGTAATAATGGTAATAATAGTTATTACTATTTAGTAATAATGGTAATAATAGTTATTACTATTTAGTAATAATGGTTATAATAGTTATTACTATTTAGTTAAAATGACAACAAAAGACCGAGCCAGAATGTACAATTTCAAAATAAAGTTAATAAATAATTACTTTTTCATTATGTTCAAATAATCACTCAATTATTATTATTATATTATTTTTCCTTTTTATTATATTTCTCATTAGAAATTCTGAATATTAACTATTTCTTTTAATGTATAGATTATATTTATTAAGAATAATTATTTATTATAATATAGTTACAGGTGACAAATAATATAATTAAAGTCTACGTAATTTGAAACAAATATTTCAATTACTTTATTTGACAATTTAATTAAAATAAAAAATTTAATTCAAATTATGATTAAACTTATATTTACTTTAGACTTTCTTCTGTTCTTATTTCTTTATTAATCAAATATAATTATTTACATATTTATAATAGTGTATAATATTTAATGTAAAAGTATAAATACTAAATCTTCATTTATTACAAAGTAATATTCTTTTATATTTCATAGTTAATTAATGTTAAGCGAGTGACAACTAAAATCACACTTTAAAATAATAATTGAATAAATAAAAATAATAAATATTGCTTGTGTTAAAATTAGGATTATAATTCAACAAAGAAACTAAGACGAATTATTAAATTTAAGTTAATTTCAAATTTCCTTTATTTTATGATAAATTTTATATTTTCTTTATAAATTAAGATTAGAGTTATTCTACACTTTATATAAAAACAAATATTAAACTATACATCAATTATAACGTATACTATACACATATAAAAATACTTTTCATTTTAGCGTTTATTCAAAATCAAATTTTATAAATATTTAAAAAATGGAATACGACTAAAAAAGACAACAATGCAGTGTTTGACAGCAGTAATGCAGTGTTTGACAGCAGTAATGCAGTGTTTGACAGCAGTAATGCAGTATTTGTCAGCAGTAATGCAGTGTTTGACAGCAGTAATGCAGTGTTTGACAGCAGTAATGCAGTGTTTGACAGCAGTAATGCAGTGTTTGACAGCAGTAATGCAGTGTTTGACAGCAGTAATGCAGTGTTTGACAGCAGTAATGCAGTGTTTGACAGCAGTAATGCAGTGTTTGACAGCAGTAATGCAGTGTTTGGCAGCAGTAATGCAGTGTTTGACAGCAGTAATGCAGTGTTTGACAGCAGTAATGCAGTGTTTGACAGCAGTAATGCAGTGTTTGACAGCAGTAATGCAGTGTTTGACAGCAGTAATGCAGTGTTTGACAGCAGTAATGCAGTGTTTGACAGCAGTAATGCAGTGTTTGACAGCAGTAATGCAGTGTTTGGCAGCAGTAATGCAGTGTTTGACAGCAGTAATGCAGTGTTTGACAGCAGTAATGCAGTGTTTGACAGCAGTAATGCAGTGTTTGACAGCAGTAATGCAGTGTTTAACAGCGGTAATGCAGTGTTTGACAGCAGTAATGCAGTGTTTGACAGCAGTAATGCAGTGTTTGACAGCAGTAATGCAGTGTTTGACAGCAGTAATGCAGTGTTTAACAGCAGTAATGCAGTGTTTGACAGCAGTAATGCAGTGTTTGACAATAGAAAGTTGTAGACTAAATTAGTTAGATTTCCTCAGGGATTACGAATCTGATGTACCGAAATAACGCCAACCACAGGGGGGGGGGAGATATTTAGGGGGAGGGGTGTTTTAAGATATTTTACAAAAATATAGTAATTAATGATTTAACTTGAAAAGATGTCTTTACCGATTAAAACTACTAAATAGCATTTTTCAAGTCTATTCCTCTCACACAGTCTACTTCCCTCACTCAGTCTATTTCTCTCACACAGTCTACTTCTCTCACAGTCTACTTCTCTCACACAGTCCATTTCCCTCACACAGTCTACTTCTCTCACACAGTCTATTTCCCTCACACAGTCTACTTCTCTCACACAGTCTACTTCTCTCACACAGTCTACTTCTCTCACACAGTCTACTTCTCTCACACAGTCTATTTCTCTCATAGTCTCCACGGTGTCTGATTAGTTTAATTGGCGAAGACAGTAGTGTTGTACATTTAAGATGTGATAATGTATGTGTGTGCCATGATATGAGGGCTGTGAGATTACTATGTTTAGTTTGTTTATTGTCTCCGTACCCTCATGCTGATAACTGCTCTTAACTGCTTAATTAAATGCTAGCTAAGATTGCGCTCTCTACTGATTCATCAGCTAACAGTCAGTTAAAAACTAAAGCATGTGTTTGATGTGATAGACTTACTTCAAGCCATCGTTCGAGTCAACTCATTTTTCTATTAACTAAAGTAAGTTAAAAAAATCTGATACAAAATAAAAAATAGGGTGAATAAATACTCATAAATGAGACTCACTTCAAGTCAACTCAATTTTCTATTTACTAAAGTAAATTAAAAATATGCCAGATTGAAAAAAATTGCGCTATCTCTTTTGCCATTGGTTGACGTTATTATCTCTACTGATGACGTGGCACTGTCTCATTGGCTGATGACTAAGATCGCAATTGAATCTTTGCAAGTTGTTGCAAAAACTAACCACGGATATAATCCCCGTGTAAAAAGTTCTTATTTATCTTCAAATGGAATCGGGATTAAAGCTCCTGGGATTATTTTGCGTTGACGCTACAAAGCGAAGTCAGCAGATACGATGTCCTTTTATCCTGTCTTTTTGCAGCGGCGGAAAAATTCATTCTGCTGAGTTTATTGAATTTAACTATGACAGGATATGGAGAGAGCGTCAGGGTTCGCTTACTTTGTTGGAAAGATTTTTAAAAGCTTTACAGTTAACTAGATTTCAACGAGTGAATTTGACTCCTCGTCCACGGCGAGATTTTTCAGCTCTTATTTTTATCGTTGAAAGGCTTGTAAATTGATTGTCAGCTTTGTTTTTATGAAGGAAATACATTGAGTAATCATTGTGAAACAGATAAAGTGGAGTGAACTCAATTGACACTATTAGCGATTATTGTTTCACTATTAATGTATAACAAGTTTGATATAGGGTAAGTCCTGAATTATTGGTCAGTTCCACATCTTCGGTCATATAATGAAAACGTTATAATAATTATTATTTCACTAGGATTGGTTGAGTAAAAACAAACCGGTTTGTTTTTACTCAACCAATCCTAGTGAAATAATAATTATTATATCGTTTTTTCTTTTATGTCCGGAGATGTAGTACTGACCAATAATTCAGAACTTACCCTATTTGAATTTTGAAATATTCTACAATAGTTAAAGTGTGTATATTTATATTCAACATATAGACAGTCTCTTGCGTCAAAATAACGAACTGTTTCCGAGCAAATCTCAACAAAACCAAGGCTTAAACATACCCAAGTTTTTCACTCAAAATATTTCTAAGAAAACTTCAGCTACTTTCAAAATGAGAAACTTGCTCCAACTTCAGAAAGGTTTCTGGTTTTTGAAGCCTCAGAAGTTTGGTGAAACAGAAGAAATTTCAGAAGCAGATTTCACTTTTTGTTTGGAAGAGAACATGGATTGTGAGAGTGTCGAAAGTTTTATGAGGGATCGAAATCACACTGAATTTTGATTTTCTTTCCAGCTGACATTTTCTTTTACTTCATCATAATCATGTTATTATTTGAGGCAGTGAAACGATAGATTAATGGTAGGCCTGATACTTCCCTAAATATTTTTCTTAAACTTCAAGTCAAAAGGTTATTTTTTGAGAAAAGGTCAGTAAGAACGGGTAAGAATATTGACCATGAAAAAATCTGACCATCATAAACTTCTGACTGACCTTTGACATACTATCTTGACTTAATCCAATCCTGTGATTTGTTCTTAGAGTGTCCTTTATAAATATATACTAAACTGCATTAAAATAAAGCTCAAACCTCTTGAAAAATCCTCTTAAAGCAAAAGGAAAGGTAAAGAGCCACCAAAACACACAATAAAATAATGAGAAACGCTCTAAGAAAAGATTGTGGTAAGGATTAAAAGACTTGGAACCAGAGACTGTGGTTTTAGAGGCCCATAACTTGTGGTGCTTACATATCCTTAATGGGTCTCTACCCCCTGTCCCCCAATGGAGAAACCTCAGTCCCCCCCCCCCAACAGAGGTAAAACAAGCAAGGGGAAAAGGTGTGTGACGCAATCTAAGGATTGGTGAACTAGTCAAACAATTTAAATTCACTCAAATTTGATAATGAAAATAACTCTTCGGAATAACTGAACGTTCCAGTACAATTATTTTCCGTTATTCTTCATTATAAAAGTAACAGAAAATTCATCTCATTCTCTTCTTTTGTCCTTTTTGAAATAGTTTTCTAGGTGATTTTTATTTATTTATATTGTGCTCTAGTACTGTACCTATTATTCATTCATTGAGAATTCAATTAATGCAATAGGTTTAGGATTAATATTAAAAGAATCTATAATAATTTATATCCTCTATAGTGAATGCAGTGTTCTGAGTAAGAAAATAGCCTCTATAATCAGTCAAAAGTGAACAATTTTGTTTTGTTTGTCATGAACAGCCATCAGGTTTAGAAAACTAATTGTCATTTTATGGCAGACTAATGAGATTTTGTTTACTATAGAGGCTACTTCCTTACTCAGGACATTACATTCACTATAGAGGATTTCAATATAGAGGAGTAATACTGTACATACAATTTAACAGAATTATTTAGTTTACTCTCAAAAATGAAAACTATGATTTTTCGAATTATTAGTGTGTCTCGTATTACTGATACTATCACAAATTGTTAGTTTTTCTCTTTATGTGTTTCTTTGATTTACACCAACTTTATGAGGCGCTGTTGATAAACTGTCTGTTTAACCCTTTTTGTGAGTGACTGGCATGGCTTGTTTTATAATAACTATTAATTTCAGTTTCCAATTTCAATCAGAACTGTTGAATAGTAGTGATGTAGAGGTTCATAACTGACAGAGACTTACTTTTTTATGTAAATAACTTATAATGATATTCTGACTGATTTACCAAACAACATATTAATTCCTAAACACAGAAGCCATATGTTCACCAAACTATAATTGATAATTATTCATTAAAAAATGCTTACTTTGCAATAATAGTTATTAAAAAACTAAATCCTAGCAGATAAGTTTCGTTTCATCACATGTGGGTATTTAAGTGTGCTAATTGCAATCACTTAGCGCCACCTAGCGGGGAAATATTGGCGCGATTCACTGGCAATAATTAGTGCACTAAACCCTCTGCCGCCAAATGACGTCATAAATCACGTGACAATAAAATATCAAATCATTGGGGACACCATTAAACGAAGGGGTTTATTGGACCAGCCTGAGTGATGGAAATTAGTGAGAGGGAATGAGAGGGAAAGAGGGAAAATGTGAGTGAAAAAGAGTATGAAGGTAAGAGTGAGAGAGTGGTAGTGGGAGAAAAAATTCACTCACTTTGAATTAAAGTTTTGTATCAGTAACATGAATGGCCAATACATGATATATGTAAAAGTAAATATTGAGTAAAACTTATACTTGTTATTAATATTTAACATAGTGATAGAATATAGAGTATTTCTCTCACACTTCTGTTTGTGCTATTAATTCATCCTCATCACCTTCACTCTCCCTCCTCACTCTCACCATCACTCACTCTCCCTCTCTCTCCCCCTTCTTATCATCACTCACCCTTATTCTCCCTCCTCACTCACCTCGCCCTCACTTTCTCTCCTCACCCTCACTCTCCCTCACACTCACTCTCTCATCCTCATCCTCACTCTCCCTAACCCTCACTCATCAACCTCACCCTCACTCTAGGCATCACTCCCCTCCTCATCAAATACCATAAAATACCAATGATTAAATTTGAAGAAATTATGTGCGTCTGGTGCGGAGGGAGTCAGTCATCAAATCAGTGACGGTCTGCCTTGCCAAACCATTAGTGCAATTACATAATACAGGCACACATCTCCTTTTAGAGCAATGCATAGAGTGATAGTAATGCATAGAGTGATAGTAATGCATAGAGTGATAGTAATGCATAGAGTGATAGTAATGCATAGAGTGATAGTAATGCATAGAGTGATAGTAATGCATAGAGTGATAGTAATGCATAGAGTGATAGTAATGCATAGAGTGATAGTAATGCTTAGAGTGATAGTAATGCATAGAGTGATAGTAATGCATAGAGTGATAGTAATGCATAGAGTGATAGTAATGCTTAGAGTGATAGTAATGCATAGAGTGATAGTAATGCTTAGAGTGATAGTAATGCATAGAGTGATAGTAATGCATAGAGTGATAGTAATGCATAGAGTGATAGTAATGCATAGAGTGATAGTAATGCTTAGAGTGATAGTAATGCATAGAGTGATAGTAATGCTTAGAGTGATAGTAATGCATAGAGTGATAGTAATGCATAGAGTGATAGTAATGCATAGAGTGATAGTAATGCTTAGAGTGATAGTAATGCATAGAGTGATAGCAATGCATAGAGTGATAGTAATGCATAGAGTGATAGTAATGCATAGAGTGATAGTAATGCATAGAGTGATAGTAATGCATAGAGTGATAGTAATGCATAGTTCTACTGAGTATCTTGTACCATACTCTTTATCAGCTCTTATAATAAAAATGTATCATCAGAAGAATAAGAAATTAATGATTATAGGTAGGGTAAGTTACGAATTATCGGTTAGTTTCACATCTTCGGTCATATAAGAAATTATAATATATAAATATTTCTTATATGACCGAAGATGTGAAACCGACAAATAATTCGTAACTCACCCTAGCACTAGGTGGTGAGTTTTAGACTAGGGTTTCGTAACTAATAAGGATAACTGTAATGAGATCTATGTTTATGTATTATCAGTCGAATAGTACATACAATGAAAGCAATGACCACTTGGTATGGTTGTTAGAGTTGTTTTTCTCCCATTGGCAATATGTTGTGATGCCTTCAATCATTAGGCAGTGACCCTCTTTTCTATTAGTTCTCAGCTGATAGACCCATTACCATCACCATCAATATGCTCTGTGTTCCTATCTGCTACAGCTAGAGTAGTACGGTACAATTTATACAAGGTATAAATTGCGTTCATTTTGCTATACTCGTATGATGTACTAATTCTTTATAATCAGACATAGAGAAGATATCACAGATAGGTACAAATATTTCTATTTAATTAATAGTGACAAAATTAGTAACTTTCGTTCTCATACTACAATTAATTATTTACATTTATATATTTTATCTTTCAAAGCGTATTATTTTGTATTTTTTAAGTTCCGAAATAGTTTTAAAGTTTCGAGTCCATATCTTGATATTATAATTTGACTAATTGTATTTTTGTATTTTTTTTACGCTTTCAATATAACCTAACTCTTCCAGTGCATTTTTTTGGTCAGAATGCTTCCGAAATCATGCTGTATTAATACCATAAGTCACGACTAGTTATTTGAATTCATACACGAGACTCGAAAGTACTTAGCAGACTGTGTATTGCCTTCACCCTAAACTGTTGGACTATCAGCCACTTAAATTGGGATGGTGAATATGTCGTTTGGATACATATCGTTATTCATTTTGATATGATCTTGTGAAACAGCTGTAATCTAGAAATTCCTGTTATTGTTAAGGTAATATAACAAATAAAATCTAATTCATCAATCATAAACGCTATCCACCTAATATTATGTGCTGGTGGTAACGCGTGTTCGATACTCGAGTCATTGTCTATGCACAACGGACCATTTTTCAATGGCGCACCCCTCTGTGTGTCGACCTCAGCCTTTTATTACCAATTTAGTTCACAGTTCAACTGCAAACCACCATTTATCCAGCTCATTGCCCTCCTCCCTCCAAAGCGACTCTTGACGTGGTTCAAACCCTCTGAATTAGTGGCTCTGCCCTAACCAGACGAACTTCATTGAAATTAGTCGCCTGAGAGGGTTCTAATGCTACTGAATCAACTGTCAGCTGTAATTATTAAAGTGGTTCAGAGCTCAGTTCCAAGTCACAAAAGTGCTCATCAAGTTACGTTAACACAGTCCCAGTTTTATGGTAAGTAGGCGCTTCCTCAAACCCAGCTAGATATTCAATAAAGCCAAGAGGCGCAGACAAATCATTCCGAGATATGGAGTAGCTGAATGCTCCTCTTAAGTGTATGCATTAAGCCCATGTTAGCGCCAAGAAGATAGATAGATCTAGTGAGATTACTTGCACCCAAAGCCTGCACCTATGCCTCTGTCTCTACCTCTACATACTACAATCCATGGTCAGGGCAGTGAGTTGCCTATGTCTTTCTCTATATTCAGTAGGTACAATCAAACAACACGACAAACCTCACTGACAATTGACCGTAAATCCAGTACCATATGCTGTTGCCAGTCCTCCCTCCCCTCCCAAGCCTGGACCAGCTCTCGTCACATATCAATCGGAATATAACTCCTGATTTCCCTTAGGATTGAAGTCACTTTTTTCTGTAGCTTCTCTCCTCAGGGACTCTATCCTGATAACTGAAACAACTGAGCTGCCTTCGCTGTAATGTCTGCTTATTGCCATATTTATTTGCTCTCTCACATACAAATATAGCCTCTTCATTTTTTAGAACATTTACTGAAATAATTGTCGGTAACTCTGATACTAAATATTTCTATATGTAAGAAAAATAAAAAACGTTTTGGTTTAATAATAACACCAATGCATTATACATGAACGTATGACTTTGTTATTATTTAAATTCGTGGAGTTGATAAGACATTCTTATAAGTGAAGTAACACCCTCCTCCCTCTCTCTCTCTGTATGGTTTATATCATTCTCACACACTCTCTGTAGAGTGACATTCTCCCTGTAAGTATATGTAGAATGATAGTGTGTTCTCACACTCTCTGCATGCTGTATCTCATTCTATGTAGAATGACCCTCAAGAATTGCCATCTTCTCATTGAACCAATCTACATTTTTATATTTCTTAATGTGAACTCATTCCGTCTGCAAGATTAGTCTTCATTTACTTGTTTGATCTCAGAACTATTTCCGTCATTTACACATTTCCGCTATGTAAACTGATGAAATTTTATTATTCAATCAGTAATTATTCTTTTCATTGGTCTCCCCTCTGAACAGTTGCTTCAGAAATCATCGAAGCTTGCCTCGTCATTTTTAAGCAATAGAACTAATCCTTATCGCATAGAATAATCGTGTATGCGAGCTGAAGCAAGAAAACCTAATCTCCGGACAGTGGTCGCAAAGCTCTCTTGGTCATATCCGGCATTTAGGAATATGCAGGACTTAGACTTATAAGCTCAGTGGAGCGTTCAACCTCATCGGATCTCTTACGTATGGCTTTCGAATCGAATTCACATCAGCGCAAATTCTATTGCGAAAACTTTTCAATTTGTCGATAGTTTGTAAGAAATGATTACAATGGTGATGCAGGCAGGAGCTGGCAGACAGAACATTTAAAGCAATTGTTATAATAGAAGCCTAACTGTTAGAACCCTCATGTGCTGAAGACGATTTCTGAGTAGATCGGCAGGCGGTCTATCAGTCTAATCAAGATTTACATGAGCGGTTGTACCAGCTCTAACTAGGCGTTCACTTGACGTGCTCCGTATGCAATTTTCTCTCTAATTCCCAACAATGAATGGGCTATAAATCTATATAGAAGAAATGATAATAGATGACACCGAGAGGACTGAGGGTATGAGCAGGTGGTTAAATCTAGGCGGCTCTTCTCACTCGATGCACTTTATTAGAGTTAATAAATGCTATATCATTATTACTCTTTGTTCAGAGGGAACCTTTAAGGTCAACTTGAGAATATTCTTCCTTCTGCTTTGTTCGACTTTGCCTCCTTTATTATGATATTAATCTATACGATTTAGCACTTTGTAACGATGAATGGAATCTCTAAATGAGGGGTTTTAATGAGATAACACTTAGAAACGTCTTCTTTGACTCTGCCAAAGTACAAAAATTTCTTTGTAATAGCGTGCACAATTATTTGACAGATAAAACACAAGCGACATTTTTGTATTATGTATTTACCAAAATAATTTCATTGACACAGAAGTATGCCATGGTTGTACAGTGGCAACCAACATTTTCTATGAATGAAAAAAATATTACATTATTATATCTTAATTATTTCCTTATTTAGGGTAGGTTATTAATTATCGGTCAGTTCCACAACTTCGGTCATATAAGAAAAAACGATATAATTATTAGTTTATTTTTATTTTTATTGTTCATTGATAGAAATAAAAATAAAATATTTTTTTATTATATCGTTATTTCCTACATGACCCAAAATGTATAACCGACCGATAATTCGTAACTTAGCCTATATACTGCTTTTCCTGTTCATCTGGCAGATTATTTTAAGTTTTATCTGCCTGAATGATGTCATCGAAGCTGTCATGAAATAGCTTTTCTACTGCCTTGAGCATTCAATGCTGGTCTCTACCACGGCAAAATTGGAACCATAAATCTGGTAGGAATTTGAAATCTTGTTCAGAGTCTGTCGGAATTGCGTGCTGGAATGCTGGGGATTGTGTAGGAATGGGAATCCAGAGAGAGAGATGAGAATGTGTTTTGCACTTCCACTTTCCTAATGTCAGTCAGACCTCTTCAATGTCCAGATTGTCACTATTTTTTTAAATAAAACTAAATAAAATAAACACTTGACCACTATGATAACTCAATATTATTCTGATTCTACAAACATTTTAAAACAAATTGATTAACTATCTTTATAATTAGTAAATATTTGAATTAAGATATATTACGAATTATCGGTCAGTTTAACATCTTCGGTCATATAAGAGAAAAAATATTATAATTGTTATTTATAACTGTTATTTGAAAAACAATTATAATATTTTTTTACTTATATGACCGAAGATGTTAAACTGACCGATAATTCGTAACTTACCCTAATTCAAATATTCACTAATTATAAAAATAGTCAATAAATTTGTTTTAAAATAATTGTAGAATGAGAACTGACCGCTAATTCGTGATTTAGCCTAGTACACCCAGCACTACAAGTGCTATGACTGTGCTAGGTCTAGTAAGGCCTTGCTTCTGTTGATGATGATATGAACAAGTCTGGGGCTGCCCAGTGCAGAATGATAAATGAAATGAATCCTAAATTATTGTCATGAGAGATGCCTAAATGAAAGATTCAGCAGCGACCCTCTTTTGTTTCGCCAGATATATTAGAATGTTCATATCACTATTCATTAGGGGGACATTTTTCCCATATGTACCGCGGTGATGATCTAATAAATAATTGTGTTCTGGATTGTCCTCAGTTTCAGCAATGATGTACATTCACCTATTCTATCCTTTGGTCATTAATTATGTTTTTCTGATTTAATTTATAAAATGATAAGCAATATACAGTTTATGGGTTATTATATTCATCTCTGTTAAATTGGATTATTTTAAAACATATCACGTACTTCCCTCTCTCAAAAAGAATCTTGTAATTTATTCTTTTTAAAACTAAATTGATATATTTATTTATTAAGTCTTTTAATTCGGAGAATTATCAATAGTTTAATATACCTGTTAAAAAGTACTCAGTTCAAAATTAAAAACTAATTTTCTTGATTTTCCATTAAATTCATTCAAAAGCTATTAGTGTAAATTTTCAAATATCTATATTTTCTATGGAACTGAATATTAATCGTTAAAAAGAATAACAATATTACTATAAGATTATATCATGATGTAATACAGGCTGTGTAGTTTATAACCTATTTTTCCTTATAAAATTTATATACCTCATGTAAATGTACATATACATATTACATAATTTCTTGAGAAAATTAACAATTTTTAAATATATATTTATATTTTTCAAATTACTGGTTTTCTTCACGTTTTCTATTTCGAATTATGGTCACTAATTATTAAACATTACTAATTAGACAGATTTATGTCTATATTTTTTAAACATGAATAATTCACATTATTAATCAATAGAATTAAAAATTAGTTTAATACTCGATTAATTAGCATTTCAGTTGCACAGGTAATTTCAGGTAATTACACTCCATGTGACATGCAACAGGTGCATGAATGCAGTCCAATGTGTATTACCATTAAACCATTGGAATAATATGGATAAAATGATAAAGTAAACTATACATAAATATCCCCTGTGCATTTCATTATTTCTTATTTTATGGTATCCCGAGAATATGACATTAGTCCTAGCTTCTATCCAGAGAATATCCCCTGCGTATGACATTAGTCCTAACTTCTATCCCGAGAATATCCCCTGCGTATGACATTAGTCCTAGCTTCTATCCCGAGAATATCCCCTGCGTATGACATTAGTCCTAGCTTCTATCCCGATAATATCCCCTGCGTATGACCTTAGTCCTAGCTTCTATCCCGAGAATATCCCCTGCGTATGACATTAGTCCTAGCTTCTATCCCGATAATATCCCCTGCGTATGACCTTAGTCCTAGCTTCTATCCCGAGAATATCCCCTGCGTATGACATTAGTCCTAGCTTCTATCCCGAGAATATCCCCTGCGTATGACCTTAGTCCTAGCTTCTATCCCGAGAATATCCCCTGCGTATGACATTAGTCCTAGCTTCTATCCCGAGAATATCCCCTGCGTATGACATTAGTCCTAGCTTCTATCCCGAGAATATCCCCTGCGTATGACATTAGTCCTAGCTTCTATCCCGAGAATATCCCCTGCGTATGACATTAGTCCTAGCTTCTTTCCCGTGAATATCCCCTGCGTATGACATTAGTCCTAGCTTCTATCCCGAGAATATCCCCTGCGTATGACCTTAGTCCTAGCTTCTATCCCGAGAATATCCCCTGCGTATGACATTAGTCCTAGCTTCTATCCCGAGAATATCCCCTGCGTATGACATTAGTCCTAGCTTCTATCCCGAGAATATCCCCTGCGTATGACATTAGTCCTAGCTTCTATCCCGAGAATATCCCCTGCGTATGACATTAGTCCTAGCTTCTTTCCCGTGAATATCCCCTGCGTATGACATTAGTCCTAGCTTCTATCCCGAGAATATCCCCTGCGTATGACATTAGTCCTAGCTTCTATCCCGAGAATATCCCCTGCGTATGATATTAGTCCTAGCTTCTATCCCGAGAATATCCCCTGCGTATGACCCTCTCAATCTGTACTTAGAGTGTCACGTGACGCCAGACATTAGTAATCAATTTGAGAGCTCAGACCACGTGGTCACGCAACACAATCCAATTTGTAGCCAATCAGAAGTCTCTTGTTTCACCCCAGCCAATGGGCGAAGAGGCAACACGTTGCAAACACGTCCCTAAAATAGATATTGCTTTTGTTTAGACAAACACCTTTGAAAGTGAGCTCATCTGACACGCGACTACCTTTTGTGTTTTGCAGATGATCAGAATTTGCGCCACTTAGTCTGATTAGTCTACAAAAGACACTCTAATAACTTAACGAGCTGTTCATTGTGCATAGAATTCCTAGATTGTTTTAGCTTGTGTGTATATTTTACTGCCCACCAAAAGGGTGAGGCTCGGCCTAAAGTGATTCGTTTGCGTAATTTGCATGACTATTTATTAGACAAGTGGGCACTTCAGCAAATAGGCGGCAAATGTTATAACATGAACGTATCTCACGTCAGTATCAAGAGTTACTTAATTAGCACTCTAACAGATAATGCGAAAGAAATGTTTCTAAGATATCTCTATTGGTAAATTGATTGGAAAATTGCGTGTTTCTCAGTCGTACTATATAATAGTTTTAAATTTCTTATATATATATCCAAATTTGAATGCTGTTAGGTGAACTTTTAAAACCAGTATTATGTGATATGAAAAAGTAATGATATTATTTATTGAACCCCATCATATTTTTAGATTTAATGGCAATTGAGAACAATCCTATATTCAAAATAGAGAGCTCTTCAATCTATTTTTAGTCTAGAAAAGAATATATGTAACAAGAGCCACAATCACACACGCCCTCTGTTGACCAAACCTCAATCTACTTTACTGATGAGAATATAATCCTTTTTATACTTACCCAAATCATCAGCAAAGCTGTGTGCTATTTACTTTATCAAGTATAATTTTGTAGAAGAATACACTATAACATATCAATATTAGTAAAATGGGCCAAAAAAATTCAATTTCAATTTTTTTTTTCCAGAATTACGCACCAATACGAAAGTGAGTTGGGACAGACATGGAGCTGCTAAAGACCGAAAAACTTCCACTTCTTTCAGCATTTCTTCTTTGGTTGGTCAGAATGCAAACAGTTCCAATAAAGATATTGGTATATGCTCACCTCAAAATGGAAATTATGAAAACTTTTCTTTCAATCAACCAATCGTTAGTTCGAATATTGAACCGAAAATAAACTCTGAACATGATTCACAAAATGGACATAAAGAAACTAGCGAGGATTCAGTTGATGTTGAATATGTAAATGGAAAGCGTAAAGACAATAAATATTCCAAAGATAATGATATGGAAGAGGATAATTTGAATGAATCTGTAAAGGAAGGTGGAGCATATGATGATAAAGATATGGAAGAGGACGAAGAAGAATCAGATATTGATGTGTGTGGATCATCTTTTATAGAAAAATGTTCTAGTGACGCGAAGATTAACGAAAAATTAAAAAACGTTGATTTGAGCTCATTGAATAAACATGAAGAAAATGTCGATACCGACAAATGTGATCGAAAGTTATTTAGTGAGGTGAATAGATTCGATCAAATAGGTCTACCTTTGGGTATGAATTTAAATCACGACTCTATTTTCAGAGAGTCTGGAGCATTCAGACCTTTAATAAGTAATAAATTATTCTTGTCTGATAGAGATGAGAAAATTAATAGTTTGAGGTGTCTAAGCATGATTAACTCCGAGTCATCCAGTAGTGCCAGAGATTCTCCCACCCAATCTCCTATTGGCCATTTTAGTCCCCTCGCACGGCCTTTCTTACCACAACTGAATTTGAATTCAAGAAACGATTCATTCTTGGGCTTACATCGTCCTCTCCCTTTTGGTTTCTACTCCACTTCATCTCAGCAAAGTTCTTTGAAGAAAGGTATTTCAGTCATTCAGAACAGTGGGTTGTTCCGTGATAATTTCAGCAGCTTGAATGAGAAGTCTTCAGGAAATGAAGAAGAGAATGGCTCTCTTGCTGCACCTCCACCATTGGTCGAATCGTCCTCTCCTAACTACACAAAATCTGCTGGAATATTTACCTCGTCAGCCTGCTCGTCACCAGAACCTCCAAGAATGTCTACATCACCATCACTCATCAGTCAAACATCTTCATCTCAACCATCCCACCCTGCATTCCCATGGCACCTTTCAAATCTAGGTAATATCACCAATATCACAAATATAGCCAATATCAATCTATCGAATATTTCTGGAGTACCACATCCATTTTCAGTTTCCTTTCCATCTGTTTCCTCGTTTGCAAATTTACCTAGTTTATCAAGTTTAAGTAGTAGCCAGTTGTCCTCTTCATTAGCAAGTCATTTAAGTACTTCATCACCATGTGACTCTGCTTCAGGTCAGCACAGGCTCTTCCCTTGGTCCTTTTCCCCACATTGCCCCCTGCCTCCCTTTCGAATGGACGGAGGTCCCCTGTCCTTTGATGGCTCTCATCTGGAAGGTGGACATCTTTCTCTGGATGGCACATTGATCAAGCCCCTGCCCCTGGGTGGTGGAGATGTGTACTCTTGCATCAAATGCGAGAAGATGTTTTCCACACCTCACGGACTGGAGGTTCACTCAAGGAGATCTCACAATGGCAAGCGTCCTTTCGCCTGTGAACTCTGCAACAAGACATTCGGACACGAAATCAGTCTCACTCAGCATAGGTAAGCTGTGAAATAGGAACCATTTATTTTTATTAAAAACACTGTGCAGTGTAATAAACCAATTACCAGAAACTTATTTTCCATTACAAGTTACCGGATTGAGAATTTTTAATGGGTATAATTAAAATTTAAATCGGATTATGACAACCAGAATATTTTCATGTATATCAGCCAATTAATTCAATAAATAGATGATAGATTAAAGACAATATTATTATATTCAGTACCCTCTTGTATTTATATTAATTATTAATAGAGCCGATCCGAAATACCTATAATCTCTATGTTAACAGAGCTGTTCACAATGCCGAGAAGATTTTCTCGTGCAAGCAATGTGGCAAATGTTTCAAGAGGTCCTCCACCCTGTCCACTCACCTTCTCATCCACTCCGACACCAGGCCCTACCCCTGTCAGTACTGCGGCAAGAGGTTCCACCAGAAAAGCGACATGAAGAAACACACCTACATCCACACTGGTGAGTACACTATCTAGAACATTAATTACATGTATCATGTCAACGAGTTAAATAAGGTCTACACTAACTAACTAGAACATTAATTCCATATACAAAATCAATGAACTCTATGTCAATCACTCCAATGTTTCTAAATTCATTGAACCATTGTGAACACTATTTTAAAAACATTGTGACACTTCATTTATTCAATAAAAAAAATCATTCTTTTTGTATGTAAAAAAGAAGAGTTGATTGTCGAGTCGAAATATGCACTAAAATAATTACTTTGAATTTCATTAATCATCTAGATAAAAGAAAGGTATCATATACTGCAGTTGAGACGTTTATATCAAATGCAGTGTGTTTATAATCTAATCTGGATTACAAATATTCCTGAAACTTTACGCCAGCTATTTACTTTCTAGTAATTAATATTTATATCATTTGTGTATATCACTTCATATCTTCTTTCTTCTTCACTCAGTTGAGGTTTATTGAAACGCTACACCTCGCCCCTACCAAATAGTTATGCACTTTCTATTCTTTGGAAATGTAAATGGTTTGGGTAGCAATTACACTCATCTTTTAACTGTGCATTCTTCATCATTATCACCCTTCCATCATGTCCTACTCTCACCATTCCTCTCATCAATCAATTGATTCACCTACCTCTCATTAAACCATTTCTCTCACCACTCTTCCATTTTTCTCACCACTTTTCTCACTGCACTCACCAGCCTCCTCTCACCTCCCTTCTCTCACCACAAGAGTGCACTCACCAGCCTCCTCTCACCTCCCTTCTCCCACCACAAGAGTGCACTCACCAGCCTCCTCTCACCTCCCTTCTCTCACCACAAGAGTGCACTCACCACTCTCCTCTCACTTCCCTTCTCTCACCACAAGAGTGCACTCACCACCTACCTCTCACCTCCCACTGCACTCACCTCCCTCGTAATCTTGTGGCTAATCGGCGAAGGTGTCAAGAAAGATTGTTAACTTTCCCCTGGTGGGTGCTGTGCCATAATAGCGCCTTCTTTGCAGATAATAATCATCATAATGACGGCGTAAACAGAGATGCAATTGCTGGGCCCAGGAGAACACTTATAACTAAATTGCATTAGACCTATTTTATATCTTTAACAACCGAGAGATTATTTCACTTGGAACAATCGTAACTACGTCTCATATTGGATTAGTAAATAGCCTATGTACTTTTTTGATTGCTTTGCACTTGTATTAAACATGAGAATTTAACCACAATGTAATAGTTTGCTGATAATTGCATTAAATGATAATGGAGCATGGAGTAAACTGATTAAATAGTTTCCATTCTTAAATAGTCATTTCAATGTTACTGCTAAGAATACAGTTTAATTCTGGAATTTTATTTGACAAAATTTGCATTTGAATTAAGTTTCACATAAGCATTTTTGAAATCGTTTTGTTAATAGATAGAAACATATGGAATGGTTACATATTTATTTATTTTTTTGCTCAATAATGTGTAATTAAGTACAAATTATCACAGTGGCTTCATTTATTGTATGTATATTATATACCATGCTTTATTTTGTTATTGTTATCTTACTTAATTATTAATTATCATTTATTATTCGTTATCTTTTTATTATTTATCTTTTTCTTGAAAATAGTGAAATTAAATATTTTTATGTCAAAAATTCAGAAAATATATAATACTTCATTATCGATTTCTCCATAAATTGAGATCAAATCATAGAAAATCTAAGATAATTACTTCATTATTTATAGATATTTATAGATATTCATTACTTAGACCTTCACTTCATAGATATTTATAGATATTCATTACTTAGACCTTCACTTCATAGATATTTATAGATATTCATTACTTAGACCTTCACTTCATAGATATTTATAGATATTCTTTACTTAGACCTTCACTTCATAGATATTTATAGATATTCATTACTTAGACCTTCACTTTATAGATATTTATAGATATTCATTACTTAGACCTTCACTTTATAGATATTTATAGATATTCATTACTTAGACCTTCACTTCATAGATATTTATAGATATTCATTACTTAGACCTTCACTTTATAGATATTTATAGATATCCATTACTTAGACCTTCACTTCATAGATATTTTCATAGATATTTTCTCACTGAATATCCTACAACATTACCCAAAGAACATAAGAGTCCCCACTCTAACTAACCTTAAATGTGACTTATAAGAGACTCTTATAACGGTTAATTTCAATAAGTTATTCCACTATAGAGCACACAGACACACACTGATGAAAGCTAAATAACAAACCCTGTCATAGCAACTAAACTTAGATGAACTACACTCCTAACGTTAACAAATTAACCTCTTTGATAAAGTGAAGCAGTTTGAAAGTGTAGTTTGAACATCTAGGCACCATGTTTCATTCTCTGATTTGGAATTACTTCACATTCTCGCTCGTCTCAAGGTCCATCGCTCTCCGTTCTTGAGAGCACGCAGTCATTTATTAGGCAGCTCTCAAGTCGAAATGTCTGCCTAGCTGCTTGTTAATAAAATGTAAATGGGTTACCTACAAGAATTCGCACAATAAATTTACTGCTTCATCTACATCCTTCTTAAATTGAATAAAGTCAAATAATGTACAGTTCACAAGGTAGCTACATTTCATTAACAAAAAGTATAATATTAACTATCATGTTTTTTTTAGACAAATTGATTAACCTAAAATAGAAGCATGAAGTAGGTTTATCAATAGCTGTAGTATTTACGGCAATACAGCACGAGTCACAAAATCTGGGTACGAATTTAAAACTACCATAACTTTAAGAAGACCAAGCGTATCTTTGTGTGGTTTTTCTTTGGCTGATGCAAATTTTTACCAGCTAAAACCACATGGTTTTTATATTCCTAATAGTTTTTCTATAGGGTGGTCATAAGAAGAGGGTTAAGGGATATTAAAATTGGTTAGTTTATCCAGTATTGAATTAGTCATAATAAAACACAATTGTATATTATGAAGATCGAAATTATAATATTGTTCAATGAAAAATAACAATATATTATATATATACAAGTTTTCTCTTCACTTCTTTGATTCTTCACTTCTTTGATATATGTTTTTTTGCACTCAATATACAATTGCACAATTGAAAAAACAATGTGGTTATAGCTAGAAAAATCTGCATTAGCGAAAGAGAATCACATTAAGAATCATATCGATTTAATATCGTACTTTTTTACTAATATTATATATTGTTCTTGAAAATATTGACGAATTCAATTCCAATTGAAACAAAGCGATCCAATGTAAGTAATGTCGAATTTAGAGCTATAGTACAGCAACAAATTCCACCGACACGTCAGTTCTATTTTGTTAATCCAATAGAACAGCACGGCGCGTTTCTGCTGACAATATCACTTTTGGTATAAATGTGAGAAATCTCTCGCTGCACTCCCCAGAGATTTAACGATAGCTGTTGTCATTCCGTCTAATTGTAACATCCTATCCCACGTGACCTGACCCTCAGGCTCCTGATTGGCCAGTCACGCCCACCCATCATCCAATTAGCAGAGGACCTGAGGTCATCACTTGGGAATAGACTGAAACCTAAACGCAATGCTCTATTCACAACGTTAACACTCTTAACATTTACTAACTAAAGGCAATGCTCTATTCACAACGTTAACACTCTTAACATTTACTAACTAAACGCAATGCTCTATTCACAACATTAACAATCTTAACATTTACTAACTAAACGCAATGCTCTATTCACAACGTTAACACTCTTAACATTTGCTAACTAAACGCAATGCTCTATTCACAACATTAACAATCTTAACATTCATAAACTATCATTCAATAATGTAAAATGAATAGGTAAACTTGTTTAGAGTTGCGGATATAATTCGAACAATTCGACCATAATTTTTTGTCTTTGTCCATAATAATATTCCTATGGTTCCACCTCACTTTTGTGTTCATAATTCTAATTTTTCTGTATCTTAATTATTTCAATTATCTCTAAAAGTTAATTATCTATTCATTTTATTATAATTGAGATTAAATATATATTCACTGAGTAACTTAATTCCTACATAAAAAAGTACCTCCATATTAAAATAATTTACACATTTTGATGATTCATTAAAATATTTCCAAATAAGTTATTCAAGTTTCAATATTTTGATCAATGCTTCAAAAGCATCCTTTTCAATTCTAAAAGTTATCAATACCTCAAATAAAAGTATTACGCTATATTTCTAATATGATGTGAAATTAACAACAAGCTAGAACTCTCTTAACTTGCAATTTATATATATATATATATATTCATATAGTGGATTTCCATATTCTATTAATGATTAATAACCCTTTCTTTCATCTCCTCCGATAGCGGGCTGAAAAATAAAAAACCAATTCCAAAATAGTGGTCAGTTTCAATTAGAGTCTTGAGTGGTATACCCTGATGTCGATTACTCAGTCCAAGTTACACGTATCGAATAACCCTTTGAAAGCTGTAAAGAACAAAAGCTACCAATTGCTTTATCACCAACTACCAATTGAACTTCAATTAGAACCTTTTGTAGTTCTAGTCTTATTGCAAATTGATGAAGAGGTGGGAACAGATATGGCTATCATTCGTTAGATGTGGTTCTTTTTCTATTTACAATGTTCTACTCCTACTCCCTATCTATTGAAAACAATTAAAATTCACAAAAAGCTATTCAAAATGCTAGCTAATAAAGATCAATGATTTGAAATTGGCAATCAATGATATTCAAACATTTCAGTTGAGAAACAATAGAGTAATATCGGTTATAACTTTTATCTTTCAAAAATTATATATTTTTAAAAGAAAATTTGAATATTCTGTCACTAAATGACTTTATTAATATAAATCATTCTCACTGTTCAAATCTTATCTATTTTCATATCTTCATGAGTCGTCATATCTTCTTTATTTCCATAACTTCCTCATTTCCATATCTTCCTCATTTCTATATCTTCCTCAGTCTTCAAATCTTCTTTATTTCCATATCTTCCTCAGTCTTCAAATCTGCTTTGTTTCCATATCTTCTTCAGTCTTCTAATCTTCTTTATTTCCATATCTTCTTCAGTCTTCTAATCTTCCTCATTCCCATATCTTCCTCATTTCCACATTTTCCTCAGATTCCGTAAATTGATATCAATCCTCACAAATTATCTTCCCCTTTCCTCCCAATCACTATATCACGGTTCGCAGAGTACCCACTTCCCCACAAAACTTCCCCTCAACTTCCCCATAGCTTCCCTGTCCCTCAGCTCTACCAATATTTATAGAAATCCCGTCAAGTGTTATTCCAAAGGTGATAATTGAATCTCTCCGTTTGCTCTATTGGCCAAACTCAGATACAAATATAGATTGTGTGCGTCACTGTTCATTATCACTTAGACCGGAGCGGTTACATGCGATAGTGATTATAATTCAATCATCTCACATCGACAAATGACATAAAATTCTGCCAATTGACACCCTGTAATAGTGAAGGAAGAAGTGGTGAATTTAGCAATCGCATCCTCTATTTTCTTAGCAGTGTTGGCAGAATTTCTTCTCCAGTTTGAATTAGAAGAGGGGTGAGGAGGCCTAATATTCTCCTAAGAGCTCCAAACTTATCTGCTTCGGATGACATCTCATTTCAACTCTTGCTCCATTAGACAAATTTGCGAGCCTTCAAATCGGATTGCCGGGAAGACCAACTTTTGGCCCACCGTACAACTCGAGTCACTAAGATCGCCAAACTTAAATGGCGGCGAGATAATATCCGTCTGGAAAGGCTTTGACTGAAGCTTTCTTCTTATTTTTATGTCCCTGGGTTATATCAATTCAGAGCCGAATGCTTCATTAGGACAAAATGAAAATCGAGAAACTTTTTCACTTCTCTCTTATTGCTCCCGATAAAAGTCTGATTGAAATTCATTAACCAAATGAAACTCGGACTAAAATAGTCATTCATTTCTCCTATGAATTTTTCAGAAGAGTAATGTATTTTTATGTGATTATATCGGCAAGAACTAATATATCACTGAGATGGGATATAAAAATTAGATTTTGCTAAGTGCTATCAGGCAGTAGGTACAACACCAGCTAATCTATTTCAAAAAGCATCACATTACGCTCAGTGCCAACGAACATAATCATTATTATCATAAAATGATGGGAATAAGAGCGTCGTATAATACTCCACTCATCGCTCCATAACCTTCGTGAAAATATTTTCGCTGTCGATCAGTCAAACTGGCGATGGTTTCACCTCGCAAAACCGGACATTCTCTTATTAGATTGCGGACAGCTCTTGGGTAGAATTGGTCTTGAAGCTACACCAAGACATTCATTCGTAACAAGATCACAGTTAGCTCTCACCTGCCTATCTTCTAATCAGAAAGGTGTCCTCAGTTTAATTTGATATCGAGAACTGAAGAGTATGGAGTGTGTTTTAGACTTCGACAGCTCTACTGCCATAATGGAGATTGGAATTAAAGTGTGATCATATAGAGTGCTCCAGAAAAGGTGCATATTCCTTTCGCATCCATGTTGTCTTTTTTAATATTCATGGGGGATTGCTTCAGCTCATCGCAATGTCAACGGATTGGAAAGTACATGTAGCTAGCGACGTATTACCTCGATGAGAATTCATTGGACATTGTTCAGTGAATTAAACAGATTAATTGTTATTAAGTCACTGCTATTTATTTATAAAAATTGATTCTATTTAAATTGATCTGTAAATAAATTTAACTATTCTTCAACTTTATTCAGTGGTCAATTTTCGGCTAAGTTTATTCGTCCATTAAATTGGCGATTGTTCCGTGGTGCGGCTTTTGAAGATTTGTTCGAATCAGCGGTTTAACGTAGAGAGCTACCATTTGATTTCCAATTCGTAAAAGACCTGATTTACTAAATAGTTGAAAATGAATCCCTAGATTTCAACTCTCATTCATTTTAATGTAAATTTTGGACAAAATACATTTCTCATGCTATTAATTTCTAGATTAATTAAATTTCATTATTAATAAATGAAATGAATTATATGAAAGTTTATCACAGAGCTTATAATTTTTTGTTGCTTGAATCAAATACCAAAGAATTCTTTCATAAAAAGTGATATTTTAATTGCTAAATAGTTTGTCGATTTAAATACAGTGCATCGTTCAGTATCTTTAAAAGGTTCACTGAACATCACCCTTGGGTTATTTCTAGAGCCTGCATTTATGTAGATTACCTAGGCATTGTCTGTAATTATCAATTTAAGTTACCCCTAACGACCCGGCAACACATGGCGACTCAAACTTATCCCCTCCGCTGATCTTTTCAATTTGAACTCCGTTACCCTAATTCGAAAATTAGAGATCACGATTCGGTCTTCGACAACCCCACTTCTAGTAGTAGAACCTCGATATTAACATAAGAACTATTTCTCTACTTTTTAGGTTTATAAGGAATCATATAGAAAATCTAATGGACTATACACATTTGTTATTTTATTTTGGTACATATAGCAACTTTATCGGAGTTGTTGTTTACAGTATAAGGGACTTGTTATTTACAGAAGAATCCTTAGTGACTTCAATGAGACGTACTCTGAATTTAAAGCAGTCATTACTTAAATCTACTCGCAGTGTCTCTTAAATCGAATGCTGCCAAATCAATGGAGATTTTCGGGTTCTTCAGCTCTGCTTAAACGATTCTTGGTTACTTGAACTCTTAAAGCACATGTAGTGGCAACTTAAACCTAAGATTTTATATATCAATATATGCTTAAAAAGAACTTCAACTTATATGAATTTGAGATTCCAAATTGAAGAGCGCTATGAATATGCTTTAATTTACAAAGTATTAGTAAGTTTGTATGTATTTTCATTGTACATGTAAATAATTGCTGTGAACTCCTTCACTGTGAGTACAATTTATTAACAATGTAAACTATTGCTGCACGCGTACTTTACCACTAAGACACTAGATCATGTAATGCATAAATAAATACCTCCATTTTATGATGATTTACAGATAAGATATTGCATTAGATACACCTTAATTAGCTTATTACTTTTTTAGATAAATATTAGATACTTTATTATATAAATTGTAATTACTTCTTTGAATAATTTAATAGATACATCTTATTAAGATAATTCTAATTTAGCTTATAAGATACACCCTAAGATATCTTTCTGATACACCTTAAAATAACTTTAAGATATCATAATCATAATCATCTGTAATCATATAAGTATTCATCAGATATATATCTTACTACTCTATAGCTTACAGCTCCACAAGGTGCATATCTTACTAAGCAAATAACAAACCATAACTAGGAATGAGGTGGAGACAGAACATCTCCTCAATATCTAAATCATGACAGCGAATGTTCCCCGATACCATTTCATTTATTACATTGTAAATCCGATACAGTAAACGCAAAAGACACACGCAGCATATTCATCATCAAATAGCTTATAAAGCTTTCATATAACTATATCTGAGACATCACCATTATATTCTGTGTGTCGCACAGTAACTAGACAGTAACATTTGACTTCTGGTCAGCACTCCTTAGTTACTGGTGTGTGTGGTACCTTTGTGCGCTATGGTACATGTTTGATAGAGGGGACGAAAGGGGATGCGCCTCTCAGGAGATAAAATGGGGGAGTTAGGGGTTATGGGGGGTGGTAGGGAGGGGGGAAGAGGGGACTCTCAAAATGTCTCAGTACTCACCAGCAAATCTAGCCTATGATGGGATTGCGCAAGCTATACATTCGATAGGGTTTTCTCTCTACTAGCTTGCAATGTGATATCAGGAGTATGGTCAGCAGTTGCAGCTTATGATGAACTCTTTTTAATATTATTATTAATTCACTGTAATATTATTAAGCTTCCTGATAGTTAATGCTGCCATATTCTAGAAAATGGCAATATATCAATTTTAACATTTTGCAATTATGTATTTTCAATCACTTTTTTGAGACCTTGTGAACTTGGACTAAAATCGTGTCCCTCATTAAAAGTATCTTCCCAAAATAACATCATAAGTTAATAGTTAACTAATCAGCTAATTGTCATTTAGTTAGATGTTGTACTTCATGGCGCAGACCTAACTCTTTAGATGGCGTTGTTGTATCTATTCCCTGTTCACATGAAAATGAATAATGAGCATTATTTAATAGAGCGCCTGTGGATATTTTCTTATGTCAATTTTCTCTGAGGATAGCCACATCTCAGCTCTAAGTTTAGTCAATTACTCAGTCAAGTTAAGACTGTTAATTACTCCCCTAATTTGACTAAGTGGACTCTTGTTAATTAGTGTAGAAACTAGCCTGTGAAGAGCAGCTTCTGACAGCCTCCTGTCATCACAGACAGGTAGAGTGGGGCCATATTTTACCCTATGGACAGAATTATCTACTGTCTAACCACACAGCACTGTGTGTAACCACACAGCATTGTTTGTAACCACACAGCACTGTGTGTAACCACACAGCATTGTTTGTAACCACACAGCATTGTTTGTAACCACACAGCACTGTCTGTAACCACACAGCACTGTCTCTAACCACACAGCACTGTCTGTAACCACACAGCACTGTCTGTAACCATACAGCACTGTCTGTAACCACACAGTAATGTCTCTAACCACACAGCACTGTCTGTAACCGCACAGCACTGTCTGTAACCACACAGCACTGTCTGTAACCACAAAGCACTGCCTGTAACCACACAGCTTTTCCCCACACAACTCAATTATCACTCTATTGATTGTTTCACCCCACAAAAGTGCAAGGTATTACAATGATAAGCTCCATACGTAAATATGATCTGGCTTCACCTCCTCTCTGTACATAGAGTAAAGAGACACAGAGAGGCTACTGTGTCACCAAACTGACACTATATAGTAGAACATGTGACTGTACATCACCTGGTAGATAGTTACAGGTGACTGTACTTCATCTGGTAGATAGTTACAGGTGACTGTACTTCATCTGGTAGATAGTTACAGGTGACTGTACATCATCTGGTAGATAGTTAAAAGTGACTGATAATCATCTGGTAGATAGTTACAGGTGACTGTACATCATCTGGTAGATAGTTAAAAGTGACTGATAATCATCTGGTAGATAGTTACAAGTGACTGTACATCATCTGGTAGATAGTTACAGGTGACTGTACATCATCTGGTAGATAGTTACAGGTGACTGTACATCATCTGGTAGATAGTTACAGGTGACTGTACATCATCTGGTAGATAGTTACAGGTGACTGTACATCATCTGGTAGATAGTTACAGGTGACTGTACTTCATCTGGTAGATAGTTACAGGTGACTGTACTTCATCTGGTAGATAGTTACAGGTGACTGTACATCATCTGGTAGATAGTTACAGGTAACTGTACATCATCTGGTAGATAGTTAAAAGTGACTGTACATCATCTGGTAGATAGTTACAGGTGACTGTACTTCATCTGGTAGATAGTTACAGGTGACTGTACTTCATCTGGTAGATAGTTACAGGTGACTGTAAATCATCTGGTAGATAGTTACAGGTAACTGTACATCATCTGGTAGATAGTTACAGGTAACTGTACATCATCTGGTAGATAGTTACAGGTGACTGTACATCATCTGGTAGATAGTTACAGGTAACTGTACATCATCTGGTAGACAGTTACAGGTAACTGTACATCATCTGGTAGATAGTTACAGGTGACTGTACATCATCTGGTAGATAGTTACAGGTAACTGTACATCATCTGGTAGATAGTTACAGGTGACTGTACATCATCTGGTAGATAGTTACAGGTAACTGTACATCATCTGGTAGATAGTTACAGGTAACTGTACATCATCTGGTAGATAGTTACAGGTGACTGTACATCATCTGATAGATAGTTACAGGTGACTGTACATCATCTGGTAGATAGTTACAGGTGACTGTACATCATCTGGTAGATAGTTACAGGTGACTGTACATCATCTGGTAGATAGTTTTGGTTTGAAGCCCTTGAAGCATTTCACCCCGCGGTATAATCCCGTTAGCACTCTTATCTCCGGTACACTATCTGGTACACTGTTTTATTCTTAATTTGTGGTGCACGGTGCACTCTTTATCTCATATAAACTGTGCACTCTTACTATGGTGCACTATCTGGTGCTATATGGTTAAAAATCCTTTATAGGAAGTACATATTGAAAAATTATGCAATCATCATTCATTAATCTTAACGGTTATTATAACTTGTACTTTTTCAATTCAATAAAATGTTAATGGTTATAGTATATAGCAACTCTAGCCTTATGAGCAGCCCCGTAACTAAATCTGTTGGGTGGTACACTCTGTTGCCTAATCGTTTGAAGTGGTAATACAGAGGATTACACTCCAGCACAGTGTTAGCCTCTTGTGTCGTACGCTTCCTCTCCCTCTTCTGTTATTCTTTTGGCACTTATCAGATTTATACGAATAGTATTTTATAGATAGTCAAATAGTACTGATATCGTTAGATAGAGTCTCTAATATTTTGTTAAAGAACATAAGGTTAGTTTACGAATTATCGGTCAGTTCCACATCTTCGATTCGGTCATATAAAAAAAACTATAGGTGTATAGTAATTACTATTTTATTTTGTATCCATGGTACCAATAAAAATGACGAGCAATGTAGGTATCATGGATACCTATACAAATAGAATAATAATTATTATATCGTTTTTTCTTATAAGATAGAAGATGTGGAACTGACCGATAATTCGGAAAAAACCCTACAGTGCAATCGTTTGATATTCCAGTTTAGGAGGTTTTAGGACATGGTAGGAAGGAGTCCTGTTGTTACAGATGTCACACAGTGTCCTCTGAGGGTGAGGATCTCATAATTACTTTAGTGGGGGAGACAATATCCTAATTTCAATGAACCCTATTATCCTTAGATATTTTAAATGGAAAAAACTATGCATTTGGAATAAGAAGATTTCTTCTGTAAAATTATTTTATATTTATTGATTAAAATAATTTGACAATAAACTTGATAAAAAATTTATAATTTAAAATAATTTTTTGAAAAACTAAAATACAGAAAATAGATTTAATACTGAGATTCACTATATTAATTTTACTATTTCAATTATTTAATCTAAATTATTTTCTGAATCGTTTAAAACAAAGTGATTGTAACTCTTCATTTCCCTCTTGAATATCGCTGTAACATTCCACTATAGCGTTCACTCTCAATTTCAAATATAATCATTATCGAGTACCCCCCCCCCCCCCTTCAGGAGGGGACAGGCTGGGGGAGGGGGTAAATTGAATTACCTCCAACACTTCTCAGGTTGCCAATTGTGACAAGTGGAGAAAGTGGAGGATTTCAGACCGGAGGATGAAATCTATATAGTGAACGCCATCCGAAACCAGATACTGCCAAAATTGAGACTTTTGAACAGTTGCATTATTTGGAGACACTGTAGTTGCATTATTTGGAGACACTGTAGTTGCATTATTTGGAGACACTGCAGTTGCATTATTTGGAGACACAGTAGTTGCATTATTTGGAGACACTGTAGTTGCATTATTTGGAGACACTGTAGTTGCATTATTTGGAGACACTGCAGTTGCATTATTATTTGGAGACACTGTAGTTGCATTATTTTGAATCAAAATAGGACGATTAAACAAAGATATTGATTTAATCCAAATTAGTAGTTACGTCACTCTATATTCATATTTAAAAAATGATATTACATTTAATTACATTAAGATTATTTTATACCATCGGGCATCACTTGAAACAAATTTACTTTTTACTGAAATAATGGTTTGTTTTACCGTAGATTTATTTCCAAATGTTGCTCATTTCTTTCATAACATTCATGGTAAGTTACGAATTATCAGTCTGTTTCACATCATTGGTCATATAAGAAAAACGATATATAAATAATTGTTATTATATCAGTGTTTCTTATATGGTAGAAAATGTGAAACCGACCGATAATTCGTAACTAACTCAACTATGAATTCAATCAGAGA
The DNA here is from genome assembly GCA_947561585.1 of Caprella mutica. Classification (NCBI taxonomy): domain Eukaryota; kingdom Metazoa; phylum Arthropoda; class Malacostraca; order Amphipoda; family Caprellidae; genus Caprella; species Caprella mutica. The sequence goes on along the minus strand of CANNZV010000486.1, from coordinate 8,894 downwards.
AGATCTGTACTCCAATGATAATTAATAATTTTCCCTGAAATCCTTTAGAACAATAGTTAGGATGAATAACACTTATATTACAGAGTGTTAGCAATTACGTGAATAGCATTGATAAGGACATTAAGATTCAAGTTCCATAGGATGTAATCAAGGATATTGCCTACAGCCAACGTCAGAACAGTTCCAATTTCCTCTACAAAACCTTAAATTCTTTTCTCCATTGCAATGTAACATCAAATCAAAATGGCTCGTTATATCTGCTCCCTTTCGAAGAAAAACGTTCTGATTTGCTCCATTAGCTAAAATGGACTTTGTTCTTGGAGCAGTAGAAGTAATATTCGCTTGGAAGCAAGAAGATCTCTCCACAAAAGACTTAAATCAAATCTACAGGCGACTTCCACCTCTAATCATTGCCTCCCAAGGCCTCAGATTTGCCTGCCTCATGACGATTTAAATTCTGATTCTGCTGAACAGGCGTTGATAGGCCTCTTCAATAGCGATCGCAAGGCAATCTCTGCCCTACTCATCCCCTGCATAAGAATCTAAATGACTAAATTGCTCAGTCCGTGGATAAGATTTGGAATCAGGTGTTAATACCCAAAGTGATTTCATTCAATTTTTATCCGATGTGATGCGAGGCGCAAGATTGAATATTGAATTTTATTTCTATTTGACTTTTATGAGCGATTCCTTTGCCCCCCTCTGCCTTCTGGAATAAGGCTGGAATGGAGACACAAACATTTTCACTGAAGAAAAGAAAGGGAGGATTTCTTGTGGTGCTCATAATCAAGTATTTATTTATCAGTGGTTCTCTTTTAAAGTTTCAAAGCTACTCTCCATGAGTTTCAAGGTAGAATAAAGTTTATTTTTCTCCACTCTTTGGTTCTTGGCTTCCCTCCACATCATCCCAAGATAAGTGCCTCTCGTAACATTAATTCGCCCCCTCTCGTGCTATAAAATTACGACTCCTTTGGCTGACGAGCCCATTTTATGCAAGTGTTTCTCCCCTTACGAAAATAATATTTAAAAATAGAAACAAGGGATCCCTTTGAGCGAACATCTAACTTTTGCGAGCAGCACTCCAAAAGTAACTCAGTGCAGAGGGGCCATAGAAATCAAAGTGTCGTGAAATTTCAGCCTCTTACCCGGTCCAAATCTCTAACGCTTTTACCTTCAGCCAATTAAAGTCTTTAAGAACTCCTCTTAGAGAGATCAAAATGGCAAATTCCGGGAAATCCTTTGAAAATCTGAATAAAACGAGAACGTTGGAATTGTGTTCATTTCGTCATTAAAGAGCTTTCTGGGACGATCATTAGAGTTCCATGTGTTCTTTTTGTTTGTTCAGATGAGAGTATTATTATTTCCGTGAATGTATTTGAATATTTACCTTAGAACATAGACTTGCACTGTCATTGATGTTCAGATTGAACAGAATGCATGAAATCAAAGAGCTGAGATTATTCCCTCGACTCTAAGTGCAGAACGATTTGTTCAGCAGAGTTGCCAGATTATGCAAGATGAAACTTGTACAATTGAAGCAACTGAATTAATCTGATTATTCTATTATCATATTATTTATTTAATCAAAGCTATCATGCGAATGTACGTTCTGAAATATAAGTAATAAAAAGATTAATTCATGTACTACTGTTATCCCATTACCATTCACAAGAGAGTTGGATGACTTTAAATAGCGCAATCTGGAATCCGAAAGCAGAGCTGTACAATGCCAAATGAATTTCAATTTATATTGCAGCTTCTACTGTTCTACTAACGTTAAAGATTACCATATTGAGATTATATCAGAGTAATAAAATAAACAAGGGGATATAATTTAGAAAATATGATTATGTAATAAAGTGCTTAAAAATATTATAATTCATTTAACAGTAACCATTACATATTTTCGTTACCTAACAATACGATAATTGAATACATTTACACCAGACTTTTATTTTCAAGCCAAATAGTATTTTCAAGCCGAATAGTATGCGTGGAGAATTAGTGAAGAGTTGATAATTGCATCAAATCAGAGAAATGTGACAATTCGTTCCAAGGAGATTTGTGGCAAATCAATTGCCGATCCTCCTAATGACTGCCTGAAGCTTTGTGTGAAAAAGACACGTGCTCTGGACACCCAGACAGAAACAACTACTTCGTAGCAATTGTACGCATCGTAGAACGCTAATGAAACAGACATGTGAGGAAAAGAGAAAGGATAAATGAGAACAAGGGAGAGAGGAGGAGGAGAAGGGGATGAAATAGAGCAGTAGATAAATGAAAACAAGGGAGAGGAAGAGATAGGACTAAGAGGAGGGATAAATGAGAGGATGAGAAAGAGGAAAAGAGTCTAGATGAAGGAATTAGTGTATAAATTAAAACATGGAAATGGACCGTGGATGAGAGAGGAGTAAGAGAAGAAGTGGATGAATGAGAGCAAGAGAGATAGGAAAAGAGAGGAGTAGGAGAAGAAGTGGATGAGGACACCATAGTAGTGAAGATTGAATAAGAGAGATAACTAAAAAAGAAAGTTAAAACTGATAATAGTTGTGTATACAACAAAAATTTAACTGATAAAAGAAAGACGAACATACATTCACATCTATCAATCCTTTCAATCCTTCATCCTATTACCTGTAATTCACAATTGTAGAAACATCTTTTTGGTTTGTAAGTATTGAAACAATGGCAAGTGTCCCTCAGAGTCCCTACTTGGGTGTTGAACATTAGTAACCAATAGCATCAACATATTGAGAGATTAGAGACTTAGAGGGTGTGGATCAGGGTTCTACTGGAAGAAGAGGGTGTGGATCAGGGTTCTACTGGAAGAAGAGGGTCCTATGGAAATGATTCTAATTGTATCAGCTCACTTTACTCACCTCTACTTCTATCAGAGGAACCATCACTGTTATTTTATATTTCGTAGTTATTTTACTTGTAATAAATCAGTTTAGTTTTGTTTATGAATTCGGAACATATGCTTCTGAGTGTTATAAGTTAAACAAACTATAGAAAAAATTCTTGCTAAAAATGATGCAGTTTTATTTGTTTATTATATCCAATTATTGTGTAAAATTAGATCGTTTAGTTAATCATCTTTTTGTGAATAGTGACTTGAATGGTTTTAAATTTTACTTATTTTAAAATATTTACATCTAAATCTTTTTCTAAACCAGAATCATCCGACAAATAATTTGTGTCTACTTTTGTAGTTAAAAGTTAATGAAATGAAAAAAAGGAATATCATAGCTTATAGTTTGTAATGAAATTATAAATATTGAAAGTATTTCTATTTCAAATGTGTTGCATAAGGATATTAACTCAATGTCATTTACTTCATTTATCAAATTGACTATTAATATAATTGGAAAAGTATGTCTATATTGTAGCAAAAGAGAATAATAACAGTCAACATATCTTTTGTTATAAGTTAAGAGGAGTGTGATGATTTCCACCTTTTGCCTAGGGTAAATTACGAATTATCGATCAGTTTCACGTATCAAGTCATAGAAGAAAAAATGATATTATAATTGTTATTTAATTTTTATTTTCATTGGTATCCATGATAAAATGAAAATAAAAATTAAATAACAATTATAATATCGCTTTTTCTTATATGACCGAAGATGTGAAACTGATCGATAATTCGTAATTTACCCTATCCCTTAACATAATGAGAAAGGTTCACACTTGATGAACTCACTCAAACGCCGGTCTCGACGAGTAGCTTGAATATAATTGGACTAATTATAACCTCCTGGGCGGAAGTTGGCGCGTCCCTCTTGAAAAAGTGCAAACTTTCCTCACCATTTTTGTTGGAAGCAGTTGAGGGAGGTAGGATGTCTCAGATTAATAAGAGTTGATGGAAGGCAAAGTTCAGAGCATTAGAGATTGCAAAGGGAGAGCCTAACTGATTTTTTTCCAAAACTAATCTATAGAAGACTAATTTGGAAATGGAGTTGCCGCCGTAGTTAGGTTTCTGAGGTGTGTGTTTTTTTACTAAGGAGAATTCAATTAATCATGTTTCAAAATATCTGGACTAGTTCATCATACGAAGAATAGTCTCAGAATCCTCCATAAGGTTTTCAGATTGGCATTTTCTTTTGTAAAATAGAGGCGGAGGAAATTCGTGTAATCCTCGTCTTAGCGAACATGTCACTTTTGAATTCCGTTCTCAGCTCCCGAGACGAAAAACACCCTCGGCTTTTGTTAGGTTATTTCCAGGAGACACATTTTTTAGCAATTAACTGGGGGCGGAAAACATTCTGCAAGTCGTTTTGGAAAGTCTTAAAAAGAGTGTATCTTCGGGGTGATTTCCGAAATGAGTTTCAGAACAAAGCTATCAGAAGTAATTAATGGAGCTATTCCTACTCTTTTCTTCCACTAAGAAAGGAATGGAGGATTTCACATTCAAATCTTAGACTTGAGATTATTCTTTGTATTATATGATGTTAAATAGTGTGGATTATCATTATTTTTTAATAATATGTGAAAAGAATTTTAAATTCTATTATATTAATGACATTTATTATTTCTCTTTTCAGGCGAGAAGCCCCATAAGTGTACGGTGTGCGGTAAAGCGTTTTCCCAGTCTTCAAACCTAATCACCCACAGTCGGAAACACACAGGATTCAAACCTTTCTCCTGCGATCTCTGCGGCAGATCCTTCCAGAGAAAAGTTGATCTCCGTCGCCACAAGGAGACTCAACACTCCGATCTCCGCAACCAAATCGACGTGAGATCACAGATGGAGATGAGGGATCACGTTGATATGCGCTCCACTGTCCTTAATGATTTGAATGGTAATCCTACTGACATGCGATCGACAATTGAGGAGCTGAAGGACAACTATCGCAATCCCCAATTAGCAGAGAAAAGGGCACAAGCCCTCCCAGACTTGAAAGACTTCCGGTCATCTATGACCAATTACAGAATAGATGGATACAGGTCATCCATTCCTAACTTCAGAAGCTCTATGGCAGATATGAATGATATCCTACGACCAATTCCTAATGAAATGAAGGCATCTGTAAGGATTCCAGCTGCTGATGACAGATGTCAAACTCAAAATTCCTTACACCAGTCACCAATCCACTCTTCCGAATCTACAATAACGAGTTCCTTCAATGCGTTCTTTAGCCACAAATCTCGAGCCGAATCCATAGACAGTAACTCTTCAGATCAGCAGATAAACAGTCACTCCGTACACAGGTTATCTTCACCACCTCCTTCTTCAAATGCCAATATTTCTCTATCTTCTCAAATTTCTGCTATGAGAAACCAGTCTGAAAAAATGGACACTGGAAGAGACGAATCTTTCGATCTCACTAGACGAGTCTTTTCACCCGAATTTACATCTCAGTTCTCTAATACAGATTCATCTAATAAATTCTTGAGTTCTGAGAGTGAGAAAAAAACACATGAAAACACAGACCAGTTCTCATCTTTGGAATCCAGAAATTGAGAGAAATGAAACAATAATTCGTTTGAAAAGTACAACTAAGGCCAACATTTAACATCATTCCTGTATATAGACTATGTAAATTAATATTATCCATATCAAAATATCACGAAATCAAAAATTGTTGAGTTCAATCAAATTTCTACCTAGATTAAAACTTTTTTTGTTCTAGTGCAATAATACAATTAGATCTGTATGTTAATTGTACGTTAATATTCTTGTAAAATAAATAAATTATAGATAATATTTGATACAAAATTAGCTTCAATAATAATTGCAAATGTATATTCCCTAGAATTTTCCAATGGTTGCATTATTAATTAAGATTCATAAAATCAAAATAATCTTACAAATGTAAAAATATGTAAATTATTTTATTATCATTTTTGATGGTGAAAAAGTTAATAAACTGTTAGGGTAAATTACGAATTATAGGTCGGTACTACATCTTCGGTCATATAAGAAAAAACAATTTTGTGTACCTAATAATAATAATTTTAAATTGTTTTTTTTTCTTATTTGACCGAAGATGTAGTACTGACCTATAATTCGTAATTTACTCTACATCAACAAATAGTGTGTGCTAAGTTTTTTCCTTCCAAAATATATGAATTTACCGTAATTAATTTAATTATAACTGTTTTTATTCAACTATTAACTGTTATTCTTTATGTATGATGTTTCAAAAAGATATTGTTTTTATTAATATAATATAGTTTTGATAATAATATTGGTTATTTAAATACTAAGACTAATTAAGTAATATTGTTTCCGTTATTTTCTTTACTTGTTATAAAGTTAATTTAGATGAGATTGAGTATTCAAAATAATTAACTCTAATATAAAGAATATGAATGTTAATAGTATATTACTACTTTCCTGTACAGTCACATAATCTTGTTACTGCTGTTGTAAATACTACATAATAAATATCACATAAGATGTACCAATCTGTCTCCTTTATATCTCAATGTTCTAATTCATTTTCTACTATGCTAAATATTATGAATGTTCAATGTTGATTTAAATTTAAATTGCAATGTAATAAGCTATTGAAAAACAATTTATTTAATTACGCTGCACTCTGTTTATTACGATCGATGTAGAGTAAGTTACGGATTATCGGTCGATTTCACATCTTCGGTCATATAAGAAAAAACAATATAATAATATTATTTAATTTTAATTGGTATACATGAATGCCTGTATGTATCATGGATACTGAATTTATAATTAAATAATAATTATTTTATAGTTTTTTCTTATATGACCGAAGATGTAGTACCGACCGATAATTCGTAAGTTACCCCCAACAACCATGACACCTATAAATATCGATATCTTTCTATATCAACATTTATCAACGGCAGTAAATACGATTGTAAGAAACAGAATACACTCAGTGTTAACATCACAAATATTTCAAATAATTTACCTAACTAAATCCTATTCTTTTTCTTTGACTGAACAATAGTAGGTACAGAAATGTGTTCTCTTGTGTATGAGTGTTATGCATTTATTGTGTATGTGTATGTGCTTGTTAACACTTCATTGCTAAATAAAACTGAAAAATTCGTGTGTGTTTTATTTGAGTTTTTCAATGTAAATTTATCAAATAGCATTAATATACATCGATACCACTTTCTAAATTAATAAATGAATTTTCTAAAAAAATGGCATCAAATTGCAATTATTTCAATTTTTTCCCCTAAGTTTAATAGATATATATTTATAAATCTTATGTTCTTTCATTTTAAAATACTATTTCTCAACAAAACAAAATAATAAAATAGTGAAAATTCAATTTTTTAAGCCTATTCAAACTTTAATGGTAATACCACAAACTATTTAATCATCTATTTGCATTATTTAATTTAAATGCGACAAATAGACTATGTGATATATATGTAAATAGAATATATTATTATTTGAAATCCAAAGATACTTTCAGAGAATCTAATCGGTGTCGAAACTAATTTCGATGCAGTATTACAATTACCACCATTGATTGAAATTGAAGATAAATAATTAGTAATTTTGGTTATTTGAATGAGAATTTGGAAGCACTTTATTGCATATAAATCTGTGATTCTTTACAAACAAATAGTAAATAGCATATATAACATTTCAGTGTTATATTTTTTTTATATTCTTACCTAGCAATTGTAGAATATTAAAATTGTCAATTAAAAAATGTTATTCAAAAATTATTGCCTAACTGCAGTTTTCATATAATCCCTCAAATTAATATAAATTATTTAATAAATAAGCAATAGCAATTTCAAAATATTACAAGTGCTATCGAGAAATATACGGTATTCGGACATTTGGCCAGAGTAATTTTTATTTAAACGATGATTATTTAAATAATAACGATTATCTAAAATGATATTATAGAAAAAGCATTCGGACAACTTATTTAAACATGTTCATAATTGTTGGATTCACTGCTTATTGTAATTCAATGTGTGCAATGTGTTAACCGACAGTTATTTGAAAGAAACAATGCGTAGAGGTAGCGTGTCGCCCACGAGGTGTAATTAACCGTTTTCTTCAATATTGATGTAATTTTTCGTGATTCAATTGGATCGTGTGTGGACTATATGAATAGGAAACTGATTCTCAATCTCAAAAATATGAATTATATTGATATTTTATCCTATGTTTGGTGTGTTAAAAAATAATGAGAATGAAATAAAATATATGGTGATGTTTTTAATTTTGAAGTGTCATTTGGAATGAATCGGACACCTCTGTTGAGGTCAGTTCGAACGGTGTCCGAACTCTCCTTCGTGTTCAATTCAGGCCACCATTACAATTTATTAAAGCTATTCTTATTAAAAGGACATTCAGATCTTGAAATTAATTATTTTAATTGAAATAGCATTCTTTACTTTCAAACTTTTTATATTAGTGTCTTTATTTGACAGTCTGACGATCGTATTCATGCCTTTTCATTATAAAAGGAAAACTGATTGAGTCCGCAATAAAGAAGGTATTCGAAAAACATTTAATGAATTCCAAAAAGGTTTATCTGTCAGAAAAGCTGCTGAAATTGGAGGTGTAGCAAGATACTATACTTACGGACTATACTTTAAACATTCGAAAAAATATTTAAGATATAATTTACTAACTTCAATGTAATTCCAAGAAAAAGGAATTAGTTATACCCAAAATAAAAGAGAATAGTTATACAATTTGCTTTTGATATATAGCTATTAAATATAAGGATAATTTCACAGTAATTACTCATGAGATATCTGTATTTTTTTGGAGAAAATGTTCAATCATTACAATTTTGGTAAAGTTTCAAATACAATTAATTTTTATTACTGTGAATAACAAGTCATTATGGTTTATCTCAATTAAACTCGTTTATCCGAATTCAATCCTATCGTTTAATTACCCAAATTTTCAATGTTTTAACCATTTT